>VDFB02271358.1:892106419-892139555 GCA_007258455.2 Sequoia sempervirens
AAAATTTGCAGCGAGCGGAAGATAAAGGCATAACCACAATAATCTAGTGAGCGATGCATATCTTTTGGTATGTTGTTTCTTTGATTTGATTAGATAATGGGTGATTGAAATCTTGTTTCTTGGTAGATAATGGGTGATTGAAATCTTGTTTCTTGGTGTATATTGCGGAGCTGTAGCAATTAAGAATCTCCAAGGCCTTGGCTGTACACTGTAAGCACAGAGACCCACCACATTTCTTTATGTTAATTCTTATTATAATTAGATCAAACTGATAATGATTTGGGTTTTTGTTAAATTTGAGGCATTCTTGCAGCAAATATGGCGGCGCTGAGGATAAATGACTTTGTGCAAGTATTTCCTATTTCAAATGAAAGTTCCCAATCCGAGGAAGTGGAAAATTGGGCCGACATTGATCTGAAAATTTATTTCAATCAAATTCAACAATCAATGGCAGGTGAAGGTGAATTGGGTTTTCATGTGCTATCAGCCATAGACGAACTTAACTGTGGAGATCCAGAAAGACAATTTGCAGCTCTGGTTCAGCTCCCAGAAGTGTACAACTTTAAAGATGAAGACACCAACGAAGGACTTGTATCTACTTTGGTTGATTATCTTAGGAGAGCAGAGTGGCCGCAGCTTCAAACTAATGCAGCTCGCCTATTAAGGTATTTGGACAAGGAAAACATATTTGTTTTGACTAAAACTCAGGCGGCGCCCGAGTTTGTGAAGCTTTTGGAATCTCCCAACGAAGATGTGCAACAGCAGGCACTTTGGGCATTACCCCATTTTGTGGACATGCATCTGGAGTTCTCTCTCAATGAAAGGCTAATCTTTAATCTACTAACTTACTTCCGCCATCCTCGGAATGTTCGGTTTACCCTGTTCCGGGATGCCCTGTTACTAATGTTAAGAATTTCACAGCGGGAGCCCATTGACAAGACAAGAAGTTTCCTTAACTGTTTGAAGCGTATTCTTGAAAAGCAGTACCGCGTGGAATTGCTTGAAGAGGTTTGCAAGGCTGTTTTGCATTATTCTGAGGGAGAAGACGAGCGCATAGAGGCTATTGTGCAAACTGGCATTTATACAACACTTGTGAAACTTGTTTCTCATTCTTGTCTGGATGTTGTGCGACCTGTGATGGAAACCATTGCAAGCGTTGCACGGATTGGAATTTATGATGACGTTCTAAGCAATAAAGTCCTTTCCCGAATCTTGTCAATCTTGTCATTGCAGGACAATACAGACACAATCAGAGAGCTTCACATCCGAGCCTGTCAGATAATCTCCAGTATCACAAGAGGCAAGCAGAATGATATAGACCTTCTAATTAAGGCGGATCTGTTTCCTACGCTTGTGGGATTCCTTGGCGCAGAAGCGCAAGGCGATATAAAGAAAGAAGCAGGTTACGCTATCTGTAATGCAATTTGTGCTGTGACCGAGGAGCAGGTAGAGTATTTTGCAGATCTTGGCTGTCTACAGCTGGTGGGTGATCTTCTTACACCTGAGCACGTTCAGCTTACAAGGACTTGCCTTCAAAGCATTGAGAACATGTTACAGGTCGCAGTTGGGAACCCTAAATACACAAATCATTTAAAAGGTGCCCATTTAAGGACCAGATTTTATCGGCTGAGTGAATTCAAGTATTCTCGGGATTCTTACAAGAACGACATCTACATACAAGGAAAGAGGATTCTTGATACTTATCGTGTACCTTCCCCGGATTCAGGTGATGCTTTTGAAGATTGGAAAGATCTTTATTCAGATCCGGAAGATATTGTGAAAATCAAGAAAGTTTTTAAAACCTCTAGAGTTTAGAGTTTGAACTCGACCGAATACACTGCAATTTCTTGTAATGCACATGTTCGATGCTGAGGAAATGTCTTCATTGAATTTCATTCAGATATCCAAGCTGTGTCCTCTTTCTTTTTTATTCAAGATGTAATGTTCAATTTGGATGTAAGTCAAGTATTGATGGAATAATTATGTTTGAATATGGATTTTTTTTTTATTGTAAAAAATAAAATAAAAAGTTGGGCGCATGCATGTGACTTCAAATTTGTTCACCATAGCCAAACGTTGGTACAAGTCACTTTTCTGACCTTTTCATAAATCTTTTATAGGTCATAATACTTTGGTTTTAGTTTATGTTTTTTTTTTTTCTATATATAAATATAAATTGAGGCTAATTATCTTTTTATTAGTGTAAAGATAGTATGTATCTTCTATAATGTCTTAGTAGTTTATATATTGTATATATAATTAATGTATTTTTATCAGTTAATTTGATTGAAGAGATATATGTATTGCTTTATGAATATTCAACAAGTACAATTAATTTATCTATTTTTTCTAGTCTTGTAAACGTATAACCTAATATATCTTTCTAAATATTTGTTAATTTTATTTTTTCTGAGTTTGCACCTATACGAAAAATCTAAGCTTTTGCCAAAAATTATGAGCTTTTGCAAATTTATTTTTCTGAGCTTTTGAATTTTTATGTAAGCATTTGCTTTGGAAGACAAGTGCACAGATCTTGCACTATTGTAATGAACCTCCTTGCTAATTTTTTCTTATTTTGAAAGAACTAACGGGTTTTATGCAGGATTTGAAACACATTGGCTTATTTTTATGCAAGGAAGACAATCGATCCAAGTCATTTTTAGATCTACAAGCATTTTTATTAAAACTTAGGAACTTTCTTTTGGTGCATTAAAATTAACAACAAAAAACTCTCACATTTGATTTGGTGTTGCTAAAGTGAACTATTCTTAAGTTTTCTAAGTTAGGAATTTCCTTTTTTGGTGCTCTAAAAAGAACAACTATCACATTTCAAGTTTGGTGCTTCTAAAATTAACAAATTTGAAAGCTTTATAAGGTAGGAATCTCCATTTTGATGCTTAAAAATGAACAAAACAACTCCAACATTTCCAATTTGGTGTTGTTAAAATAAACCATTTGAAGCTTTCTAAAGTAGGAATTCTCTTTTGGAGCTCATAAAAAGAACATAAAACACTTCAAATTTGGGCTCTAAAAATGAACACATTTCATGTTTTCATAGTTAGGAACCTTTAAATTTGGTGCATAAAAAGAGCGCAAATGTCTTTCAATTTGTTGACCAACTTCCGATTTACATTTTGTTGACCATTAATGATAAGGCCTGATTTTCTTAGAAACACTTCAAAATTTGGGGCTTAAAATGAACAAAATGCTTTTGTTATTTTCACACCATTGCTATCTTAATTGCTTGATGTCCTAAAAATTTCAATGGTGCACAGATAAAAAGAACATTTCATTTTTACTCACATATTCTTGGGGATAACACCGCTCGAGGTGTTTAAAATGAATCAATTTGCAATGAATTGTCTTCTATCCATGCATTGATTGGCAAGCTAAAGTGTTTTGTCTTCTCCCCTTGCACCATTTTGGCGATCTTGGGTGAGTGAAGAACATTTTTGAGCTTCGCATTTATTTTAAAGTTTTACCTTCTTAGAGGGCTTGCCTATTGAGACACATCCCGCGCTGGAGAACTCATAGGTGATGCAAGCGATACTTTCGTTCTGGACCGCTATATAAATATTTTGTGAGTGTGAGGAAAGTTCATCACTCGCCGGGTATGGATGTCCTATATTGATGTATTCTTCCGCAGTATCCTTGTGATGTGTAAAAACTCGAAAGGGCTGGAAGGTTCTTAATTGAACAAAACGTTGCATGTGTAGGTGCCCGAAAAGAATATCCCTAGAACATGACTAAGAGCCAACTTTTTTAGAAGCCACCCTATTTATCCAAAACATTCTCTGAAAGTGATGCATCAAAATTTTCTTATGAGAAGTTACTTGCCAAGTCCGACTAAAGGCCCGTGCCATAAGTCGCATGTAAAATCATCTCTTTGAAGCATGAGGCAGGCCCACCTAAGAGGATGGTTTCTCTCCACTACCTAGGTTGTAATTGTTTGTTAATTTTAAACTTATCTAATTACATTCAAAAAAAATTGTGACATCAAATTTTGTGTTTGATTTAAAGAAAAAGAACACATCAAAACAAACATTGAACAAGATGGTCAAATCACAAACCCTTTGAGTTAGTGTATATACTTGTGAAAAAAAACCTTATGGTTGCACTCCTTGAAAGGATTTATCCTTAAAGGTTTCTGAACATTTCGATTTTATTTTCAGGTTGCATTGATCAAAGTAAACACTTTGGTAACTATGTATTGGGTGTTGTGATTTCACAACTTGAGCTATAGACATTAAGGTAACATAAATTCCATGCTTGTAAGTCAATCCAGTGTTATTATATCACTTTCCATATTCAAGAACACAAAGGAAACAAACACAAAGAGGTTACAAATTTCCATTCCAATTCACAATATTTTTGCTAAAACACTTAGATTGCTTATAAGGTCACTACTTGAACAAGATACTTGGAAAATCAGATTGATCATAAAATTTCACTCATTATTTCCCATACTACTTATTTGAAATAAAAATCCAACAAAACATTAGGATCATTCCTCCACTCAAAAAATATATGATATCAACAGTTACTTGGAACTCACAGATAGTTCAAGTATCTTTCCCACAACATATCCTCTAGATCAGGAAGTGGAATATCGCCCTAGTTCTTCAACATTTTTTATTTATGAAAAGTAGTTACATTTCAAAACAACACTCAAACTTTAGGGTTTTTGAGTTTCATAACAAACCACCCCATACCACCACACCTTATGACCATTTGGCAACCCACAACTCTCGTTCAACAACTAGGCCTTATAGCACCGATTATTCAACCTAGTCTCATGCACATTGAGGGTGCACAAACTGACATCATAAGAAGTTTGAGAAACTTTATATTTGAGAAAAATGAAACACCTCGTCAATTTCTCACCACATCAATCATCTTAAAATGAAGAGGAAGAAAAAAAAAACATAGCAACCGGAAGACCTATATTACTACCTCCTGCATGGCCATAGGTATGATCCTCTTGGAAATATAAACTGAGTGACCTTATGATAAGGTATTAAGTATCAAAACATCCTTGAAACATGTCGATCTATTACCCAAATTACTCTTATCAAGGGCCACAACATCAAATAGGGCAACAACATCAAGGATTTCAAAGTCATGATCAAGGAATAAATAAAAAACATCGAATTTCCCTAGATAAAATTGAAAGAGATCTTGAGGAAATTAAACGAAAAAGAAATACAACATATCATCAACTCCTTATTCAAGGTTGGAACATTACATATCCACAACAAACATACATTATCCCACAAACACCTCAATATCCACATCAACAACACTTACAATATCTGTAATATCAAGAAGTTCCGCAACACCAAGGTGTACATCAAATGCAATATCAAAACATACCTCAATTGTCGTATCAGGGAGTTTAGCAAAATCAAGAACAAAACAATCAAGAAAAACCATAGAGGAAAGATTACCAATGAGAAAGAAAATCCACCCCTTTGGGAGAAACTTTAGAGGTAATCATGCATGAACTAGTACAACAAGAACTTATCAAGATCAACGATAGTCCAATTTATGGTGAACCAAGCTTTAAACTCCTTTGGTATAACAAGTATGAACATGTGAGTTCCATAAAATCAAGGGTCACACAACAAACATATGTGCTACACTAAAACATATCATCCAAGACATCACTGATCAAGGAGAAATAGATATTAAAGGGCCATCTACCAAGGACGACAATGATAATGTCTCAACCTCAAGAGTTGAAAGCAACGATCAAGAGCTATCTATCACTCATCACATTGACAATGTCTCTACATCATCCAGTGAGCAAGAAGACATACATCAAGAATTTAGTCCCAAGCGTGATCAAAATAAATCACCCAAGTCTAGCAATGATCCAATTCAAAATATATTGACATCATCCAACCTCATGACAGTACATATTGATGACCAAGATAATCTTAAGCCAACACTTATACCCAATACAGAAAATCTAAGCCAAGAGCCCATATGCCCAAAATTTGAGGAAATCCAAGGATATTTTATAGGAAATCCTTTCTTTGAAATTGATCCATGTCAAGAATGTGAACCAAAGCATGTCGAAGATAATACCATTCAAAGTCAAGATCAAGAAACCTTACCATCAAAATATTACAATGACTTGGTAGATATCTTCCAAGACATCCAAGGCTTTCCAAAAGAACACATCCATATGCCAAGCACACATACATCTACCCATGAGATGCTTACTCCTAATGGAAATGTAGATGATCTTCCTCCAAAAAAAGAGTCTCATATTCTTGATATCATTACCATGGAACAAGAGTCACCTACTCTTCACATCTGTACACATGATCAAGATATAGCAGAATCTATAGACCTATCAGAAAGTGATCAAGAAGAATAATTGAAATAAAAAACACCCTCCAGGTAGGTTGAAGACATCAAGCATGAAAATATGGAGCACAATATATCCTAAAATTAGCAAAAATAATGGAAAATCCTAAGTAGCAAAGAAGTGGGTATACACTAGTCAAATAAGCAAGTCAATATATTTTGAAGGGCCATCAAAATATGATATTTCACAAGATCAAGTTGAAGATATCAATCAAGAAGTTATCCCACATATGAAGGATCCTATTAGTGAAAAATGTATCACATTTGAAGATCCACAACAAATCAGAGAAGGATTAGCACCTTGTTTCCAAGGTAAGACATATCCTATTTCTCAACAGATGAATTATCAAGACAAAGGAGTAGGCCTACATGAACACGGTATCCTAGCATTAGTGTAGATTATTGGCAATCCTAAGCATCAAAGTCTTGGTTATTCAACAAGTAAGGGATCTAAACATATTAGTGATACCTCTCTAATACTGGGGGAAACTTTATCTAATGCAAGCATCAACATAGAGAGCACAAAGAGTCCTTATGATGAAATTTCTACCAACACTACAACTAGCCATGCCATGAATCATCATCCACCTACTTTTTCACACTATCATTGGGACCAACAACAAGAGAAAAAGTTATACCCAAGGAAGGAACAAGTCATTGAAGCAAAAGAATCAACAAAACAAAATGGACAAGCAAAATACAAATGGATACAAAAGAAAAAGAAAGAAAATCATCCCTATCAAACTCCATTAGTCAAAGAAACTATGGAGCAAAATAAAAAAGAGAATTTCATCCATCAAACAATTCCAACAATGCAAAAGAAAGCTTCAAGAGCAACCTACAAGGTATATCAAGATATTGGTCCCAATTGAATCTCCATATCCACCCATCATTGCTCATCATCCCAAGTTTGGAGAGTCAAAGGTTCTAAACTTTCAACCAATCCATCTAAAATCCATATCCCTCAACACATTTCACCATCCATGATATCCAAATATCACATTGACTATGTGTTGGCATCAAATATTTATCATAACGACTCTAAGGGAACTTTATCGCGATGCGTGCATCAAGGTAAGTTTAACTCTGGTATCAACAAGGAAGATAAGAATTATTGGGGGTTACATTCAAGCGCTCGTATCCTAGCAAAAAAACTCCTCCAAGTAGGATATCATTAGCACGTCATGACAACAACAACAGCCATATCAACACCAACAAAATCTACATCATCACCACCAGGTGGTTCAAATATGAGCAAAAAAATTGTCACCATGATGAAAACCTAGTAAACAGGCATCTTGTGTGACATCAAAATCAAGAAAATATTCAAGACAAAAATCCTCCTCCAGTGAAAACCACTATGGCGACACTTTGGATAAGTACCATGATGAAAACCTAGCAAACATGCATCATGTGTAGAATCGAGCATCTACATGCGCCATTTTAGGTGGAAGCATCTCAGCTGATCCATAATAAATCCAATCCATTTTTTATCCAAACCCACCTTACCTTGATCTTGAAAAATGTTTGGTGTACACTTTACACTTGCTTATAGAAAACATCTTGACATGGGTCACTATCATTGATCCTATTCTATCCAGCATTATCTGAGCCATGAGGTATTGTCCATAGGGGCATACTCTATCCAAAACATGTTATCTTATCACAAGATATCCCATTACCTACATTGCTAGACACTGGGGGCAAGTACTTACATCTTGCTTCAGAATAAATCTTGATCTATGTCTTCTAGCTCACATTGTGATCTAGGCATTATCCAAACAACAAGGTGTGCCACATGGTACCCTTTAAAATTCATCCCATCAACAAGGTATCCCACCAACACACTATCAGGTTAGCCTTTGAAAAAATTCATACCATCAACAAGGTGTACCACCAATGTGCTACCAAGGTAACCTTCAAAAGATACAAACAACGTGGATTATTCCTTCACTCGAAAGTTCTTAGATATCAACAGTTACTTGAACCCTACAACTAGTTCAAGTAAGCTTTTCCACAACATATCCTCTAGAAAACAAAGTGAAATATCAATCCAAGTTGTCAACATCTTACACCCCAGGCAAGAGGGTAAAAATCCAAAAAAAAATGGAAAAAGGATTAAAAAAGAAAAAAAATCAAAAAGCAAGAAAAAATTCGCCCCAACAACAAGGTATACCACCAACGCACTACTTAGGTAACCTTCAAAGATAATAACAATGTGGATTATTCCTTCACTTGAAAATTCTAAGATATCAACATTCGCTTGAACCTCACATCTAGTTCAAGTAGATTTCCCGCAACATATCCTCTAGACACAAAAGTGGAATATCAATCTAGATTATCAATGTTGTTTACCCAAAAATAGTTTATGCTTTGAGTCAAATGGTCCAACTACATGGTCTCTGTGTGTACAACATAGGAAAGGCTCATTAGCCCTCAAGACCCTAGGTCAATCCCCTTAGGTTTCCAACATGCTTTATTTCAACTTAGTCACAAAACACAAAATCCAAAAATAGTCAAAAGATACAAAAGCCAAAAAAGTTCACAAAACATAAAAGGTCAAAAACATTCAAAACAAACCAAGTGAACTACATGCCTCTGCGTGTACAACGTAGGCAAGGATTATCTTTGATGAGCCCCCGAGGCCCTAGGTTAGTCCCCAAAAAATGTCAAAAAAACATCATAAAACTTAGAATTTAATAAAAAAAGACCCATGTTCACCATCACAATTCGCAATAAAACATCACCCATAATAAATAGACTATCACATTCACCCTTTGAAAAAACAAACAAAACAAACAAAGCAAGCATCAACAATTGAAACCTTCAAGCAAACAATTGCAGAAGAATTTGATCACAAAATTGAACTAAAACAAAGCCAAGTATCAAAAACATATCTTTTTGACAAGACCCAACAACATCCTGAGATATGTCTTAACGGATCCATTCCGATGATAGACATGATCAACATCGGATAATAGACCCACCCCAAACAGATATGGCAAGTGATATAATGGCATTGTTTTATCCTTTTGTAGTCTTATTTTTGTGATTTACATTATTGACTCATTCCCAGGATCTCTCGAGGATGTCCATAAGGATTTAGAGAAGAAGGAATGGGGGAAATTGAGCGTCATTTCAATTTGTTGTTTGTGGATACTTTTGTTATACTACCATGGTGAATACTTTCTTTTTTCTGTGTGTGGAAGTTGTTTTGGAGCATTTCGTATAGCAGTGACATGTTAGGTTCTTAATACCTCTTGTGTTACTAGTCTAACATGTTTTAAAGCTTCTCACCCATACACTCTAACAAGGTTTTTGTATGTCTGGTATGAGCAAGAGTACTCCTTGTTTATAGAGTCAAAGTCCACACAATGGATACAAAGTCACCTTGGTCATTAATACCTTGGTGCATCATATCTATTTGCTACATCAAATAGGTTTGTTCAAAAACTGTGAAGCCTCCAAGTAAAGAAAAAGAAACATCATTAACTACTAACAACATCACATTTTCTATCCATCATCAAAATATTTCTTCTAACTAACATCCATCCTACATGGAAATATCATTAGTACCATATATGTTTTGCATCCACAATGTTGTTAATACATATATCATGATGATAATAAACCAATAAAAACGTCATGTATCATGTATAGGGCATACATCCATATCATATGCATACATCATCATACATTGTCATTCGGGAAGCATAAAACGTGGATGAATCGAAGAAGTTATATCTTATATAAAAAACAAGAGTACATCATCATCTGTGAAACAAGTGTGATAGGATAATACAAAATCATAATATATATATGAGGCCTCGACTGGGCCGATGAATATATATACAAAAAATCATGTCTGCAATTGATGTCTCTGAACAACAACATAATAAAGATCAAGTACACTTCCCAACAAAAAGGGAAACACTCTATAAACTGGGTTGTGGACCACCATTTGGATCTAGCTATCTAACATGATGACCATCTAAAATAATTTTAACTTGTGATATTAGGGTTCCACTCTGAAAATGTAAAGCAACACAAAAAGACACAAAAACGATGAAAAACAAGACTTAGGGTTGCAAACAAGCAAAAACAAGCAGTAGCACATGCAAGGGTTTTTGAGAAAATGCTCAGAAAGAACTAGGAAAAAGTGAGATTTTCAGGCAAAGGCAAGATTTTCAAGCAAAGGCGAGGAAACAATGGTGTGGAAATAAGTCAAAGGTGAGGATCTATGTCAAAGGAGAGCTTTCAGGACTTGAAACACTCAAAAGCGAGCTTTTTGATCAAAGGCGAGCCTTTAGGTCAAATGCTCAAAAAACAAAATCGAAGATCCTGAGCAAAGGTGTGGAAAATAGGAAAAGGTGTGGAAATAAGTCAAATGTGTGGATTCTCAAGATACAAAGGCATGAAAACTAAGGAAAATGCTGAGAAATCATAAAACTTCGCTATTGATTAGGACATTTTTTTACCCTATCTTCAAACGACCATATCTTGGTCATACAAAAGTATTTTTCAATGCTTCTTTTTTAAAAATGGGCTAGAATTTCATGATCTTTGCAATGGTGTAGGTGGTTTTTAGTTTTCCTATAGTTACATTTTCCATTGGGGTCATGAGCCTGACCTTAAACTTGAAATTTTCGGTCAACCTCTCGAGGGGGCAGCATAGAGTCTTACCATCATTCCACAAAACACTGGGGTACAGTGGGGCATAAATTTTTTTCAAAAAAAGAAAATTGATCTTAAAACAAAATCTTTGAAACAAACCAACTAGTACTTTGTATCAACGAGGGGCAAAATGTAGGCATGTAAAATTGACTGAACACTTATCACAAATTCAAAATGTCTCGGAACGACCCTGAAACGACTCAGAACAACTCTGAATCAACTCAGAATGTCTTGAAACGACTCAAAACAACTTTGAATCAACTCATAATGTCTCAAAATGACCCCGAAATGACTCAGAACAACTTTGAATCAAGTCAGAACGTCTCGAAATGACCTCGAAACGACTCAGAACTACTCTAAATCAACTTGGAACATCTCAGAACAACTCAAAACAACTCTAAATCAACTCAGAACGTCTCAGAACGACCCTGAAAAGACTCAAAACAACTCTAAATCAACCTGGAACATCTCAAAACGACCCCGAAACGACTCAGAACGACTCTAAATCAACTTGGAATATCTCTAAATTAGCTTCAAGGAACATCTTAGAACGACTCTGAATCAACTTGGATCATCTTAGAATTATCCCACGACATCTCATAATGCATCAAAAAACATTGAACAACATTCAAAGCCCTATTTCCTCTATTAATCAAAGGATACAAAGTTAGTTGATTAATTCACATTTCATCATTCCGACTAATTAAATAAATTATATTTATTTAAAAAAAGTCCTAATCTTATCTTATTTCATCCTGATTAGTCAAATGACACTGAATTATTTGATTACATCACTAATTCACCTTATTCCTCAAAATTAATTGAATTATTAAATCATAATAGTTTAATTATCACACTTTCCTCCAAAATTTGAATAAACTATTCAAATTATTCAAATTATCAAGAATCAAAATCAAAATAAAAATTGAAATTAATTAATTAATTAATATCCCTCACCCACTTTTTGATTGAGGAAATTATGGATTGCTAACTAAGCAATTTGTTTTGCTAACAAAGCAATCTAATTTTGCCAACTCAACCATCTAATTCCTAACTCAACCCTAATAGATCAATCAATTGCTAACTAAGCAATTAAAATCCTAACTAGCTAATCTATTATTCAATCACCCTAATTGTGTAATAAACTTTTCACAATCTCCTCATGTCTAAATCCTCTCAACTCATTTTGACCGTTGATCTGGATATTCTCCAATGCGATCTTGACCGTCAATTCAAAATTGCTTTTTCTATATAACAAGCCTTTCTCTTCACAAATAAGGATCAAAATTTCAACTTACCTTATGCAACAAAGTGCTATCAAGATCACCATTGAGAGAGCTTCATCATTTCTTCAAGAACAAGCATCGATCATCAAGCGTTTGAGTACAAGCAATGGAGGCTTTGCAGTGATATGAACAACCCAACATCATGCAAATACACTCCAACATGGGATGGTAATCTCTTCTTGTTGTTTGAATTTGGTTTGAACATCTCAGGATCTTACTCTCATTCAAATAGCTTAGAATTGTTCATTTCATGAGTGATGGAATAGGATAGATTAAGTTTTTTTGAATTAGATTAGTTTTTGATTTCAATCTTGCATTTGATCTTGTTTTTTGCATATTTGCTGGTGGATTCCTTCCCCCTCACACATATATCAATCTAAAATTATATATTTAAATTTATTACTATTTAATTAACTTATATTATTTATATTTAATATAAAAAATCTTTTACATCAACATTTTTTCAAGAGAAAATGTATAATTTTAATTTAGAAGATTCAATACCTCTAAAAGTATTGTACTCATAACATTTATCCTTCTCCTAAAAATGATGAAGGGCTCTTGATGAAGGATGTGAGTCATATAAATTATATTCTTAAGACTTCTTCTAAGGTTTCGTTGCTTCTTATTATTTTGATTCCAACTATGATGGAAAACACCCACAAAGCTCTTGTAGATGAAAATTTTGGAAATTGCAAAGCTCTCTTGAGCTCTTTGTCTTTAAACCTCCTTGAGTCTATAGAAGAGATGTATCTTACTTCTTTATAAGAATTGTTGATCGCTCCTTGTTATTTTTTTGTCATTTTCTTAGCCTTCGTACTAAATGTTTCATGTTATTCCTCATTCTTGTTTAATGTTCTCTAATAGTCCCATCTTAATCTTTCTATCCTAATTCATAAATCCAATAGAAAATTTGTTTACATATAATTATAAACATATAAATCTTATATTTTTAAAATATCCTCTTAAATAATTAAAAAAAATTTACTTAAATTATAAATCTTCAAATTATAAATGTATTCCCTAATAATTAAATAATAAGTTATGTTTCACACTCCTATCCATATACTTATACACATAACCTAATAGTAAAAGAAATGTACATATATTCCAAAAGAAAAGTCTAACTACAATGTTTGGGAAGCTCTAATGAAATAATATTACACGGTTTGGTGGAATAACCTTCTAAACCTTTTAAGTGGAAGGATAGATTATCAATGATAGGGAGGTGAATAAGATGAATGAACCATCTCTATTTGTTTCCTATTCAATTTTCAAACTAATATATGAAGCTTCTAGTAGAAATTTAAATTGTTGATATTTTTAAAAGAAAAAGGTAGCTTCATTGTTGGAATTTATTAATAATAATGAGCCTATCAGAATTAATTGCAAATACCTATCAAAAATATTTTTGGGATCTTTATCCACTCCTCTCTAACACCAATCGCAAAAATTATTATTTGTTAGTTGTGAAGTAAATGCTAGTAGGCAAGTTGGAATCTAAAATGAAAGGGAATTTTCGTGCAAAGACAACAAGAAGTAAAAGAGAAGAATATTTTTGTATTTGATGAGTTTCTGAAAAAAAAAAAGAGTTTTTGCAATAGTAGAGCTCATTTGTGAAAAAGAAAAAAAGATAGAAGACAAAGGAGTGTAAAGTAGAAAGAAAATCTACAGTAGAAGAAGAGAATAAATTGCAACAAGCTAGAAAGAGAAGTTATACAATAGCTCTAGATAACTATGTTAGGATAGGTGACATTATAATTGCTATCCTAAGTTGATAATTATATGTATCCATGTTCTTTGGAAAGTGTTCTAGAGGTCATGAGGGATAGAATATTTATTGTTTATTTTCCTATGATAAATTATAATTGTATTCAACGACATGGACCCTCTACGGTGACGGTTATAGAGCATCTTGAAAGAATATCAAAATGTATGATCCCATAACCATTCATCTCAAAAATATAGAAATTAAGAACGAGACTAATACGCCATCTTGGGCATCTTAATCCTCCTAGGCATATTTTTCAAGATCCGGTTCTGACATCCGAAGACTGTATTTTCCCCAAATGCAGCAACAAGCCTAATATGCCATTCTGGGTGTCTTAGTCCTTCGCAACATATTTTGGCAACTTCTTTACATTTCCAAGACCCTCACAGCATCTCCATATTTCCTAGGTACACACATACTATCTCCCTATTGCATAATTTCATCAATTTCATCTTTCATTTAGCTTACATTTTTAGTTATAGGTCATTTTGCATATCACAACTTGTTTTCAAACATTTTCTTTTCCAAGCATTTGCTTGGTGGTGAACCCCTTAGAACTTAAAGAATCCCTTTCTAGGACCCTACTAATTGAGAATTGGCTCACCTTGTGGGTTGTTAGTCAATCCAATTAGGACCCCTAGGACATTAGTGAATGGTTGAGTGAGAAAAGTGTGATATCTCAAAGGTATTTGTTTTCCCATTCATCATTTTGGTGAACTTGCGTGAACATGAAATTCATCATCTTAAGAAAACAAGGATGTAAAATAAGAATTTAACATGAAATTCATCAACTCTTAGAGCAAAAACCAACCGATGAAAACACAAAAGGATTAGGATACCAAGATCCCTCTTATAATGTAAAGCCTCTTAGAGAATATATAAGGCTCCAAAGTGATGGTATAGTGATCTTGGATTCTCCCCCTAACTTGAATATCCTTCTTCCTAAAGAACAACCAATAGATCATAACACTAACAAGGATAAAGATAGGATAATCTCAGGACCTCCTCCTCCTTATTCAACTACAGAAGTTGGGGAATTGAGCCGAAGAAACACATCTCATAGAATAAAGAAACCTCAATACCCTTTCCCACCATCTTCAACCAAGCGAACTTTACATATGCTTTTAAGTCAAGGACTTATTACATTACCACCTGGATGCGTAAAAATCAATTTCCAAATCCTAAGAATAAAAACACATCTTATTGAAAATATCATATAATTTTTGGTCACAGTACTGATGCATGTCACACCTTAAAGAAATAATTTAAAAGGCTTGACATTATTCAAATAATCCCTTAAAGTGGGACCTCTTGTCATGTGATTGTTGTAGAATACTCTATTCTCACTACTACATGACCTTTCCCATCACCTACCTTGGCCCATTCTTGTCTTGCACTCAGTGGGGACAAGAAGTCATTAGCCTTGTCCTAGTAAGGCATTTGTTTTTGTCCCTTTGGTTCGTTATTTACCTTCCGCTTATGTAGACTGAGATTGGGGAGGTGGATGAATTTCTTTAGGTTGTCTCACCTATGCCTTACTAGTCCTTTTGATTTTCTTTTTGTTTGCTTGCATGTGCATAACGCGATCCCCCGTGATGTTTTGTTTGATGTTTCTCTCTCTATGTGCATTCCTCTATTTGTACCTTCATTCTTCTATATGTCATATACTTTTTCCTTTTGATTAATTTTTTATCTTTTCCTTTCATTTTCATTTCTTTTGTTTTCCTTTTGAGGATGATGCAAGGCATCGAGACATTCATGTCTCCTTCATGTTGACCCAAAATATTTTTCATTATCTTTTCTTTTCCTTTCATTTTCATTTTCATTTTTCTTGTGGTTTCCTTTTGGGGATGACACAAGGGGTTGAGACACCCTATGTCTCTTCCATGTTGACCCAAAAGGCTCTTTCTTTCCTTTGTTTTCACTCACTTTGTTTCATTCTTCCAGTTCTATGTATTTGGGGAATGCTGACAGTTCCAAGCTCTCTAATATCATTGTAGAAAAGAACATACTGACCCAAAATCCATATATCCCTTATGTGTTTGGTGTTTTCATTTTGGGGGTAACCCCTCCCTTTTCCTTTTCTCTTGCATGACGTAGATTTACTTGGAAACATATGGCTTGGCATAGGGCTTTCCAAGTTGGCTCACATGTCCTCATTCTTGATTGCATTTTCATTTTGCTACTTAAAATTAATTTCTCACAACATGGTGTTAGCAATTTCTTTAAAGTGGGGGCATACATTGGCATTATTTTGGACTGATTTCAATTGCATTTTTTTCCTTTTCATGTTCCTTGATGTGACTTTCTTTCTTTATGTGATGTGTTTTTCCTCTTGACGGTGTCTTTGGGTTTGAATTCCTCTGAGAGCATGATATTTCTTTGTCCTCTCTTGGAAACATTAGATACAATGTTCCCCAGGATGAGACCTTCAACTTTTCCTCTCTTGGAAACAAGATGAGACCCTTTTGCGCTTATCCTCTCTTGAAAGAATTGGGTATGATGTTCCCCAGGATGAGACCTTTTATTTATGCTCTCTTGGAAATGTTAAGCACGATGTACCCTAAGACTAAAACCTCACATGAACTAAGAAAAATCCCTTTAAACATCCCTCTTTCTTGTTGCATTTTTCCCTTTTGTACCTTATTAAAGTCATGGAGGTATGAATTTAATATGGTCCCTTGGGGCTCACCTAGTGAATACGTAGCTTCACTAGCCCATTTGAGCATGCATTTTTATGCCTTATTAAAGTCATGAAGGTATGGCTTTAATATGGTCCCTTGGAGCTCACCTAGTGGACACCTAGCTCCCACTAGCCCTTGTGAGCATGTGTTTTGTTTGCATAGTGGACAACACATTCCACTTGTAAACTTCTTTTTGTACAAACAACCTAGACCCGGTCCACCACGTTGAATGACCAATCAAAGCTTGATCCATTGCAGTTTTTCCTTTTCCTTTTTCCTTTTCTTTTTCTTGTCTTTGATGGTGTATGTTTGCGATCTGGTTATGGCTTCGTATATCATCTGCAAGCGTGTTCCTTTGTGCTTATGTTGGTTTTCCATAGGATCTTGATGTTGGGGGCTTGGCCACCCTCTTGATTATTGTCATCCTATCTTGCTGACATTTGTACATTTGGACCCCTCTTGATTGTGTGGTTGGCTACTTTATTGTGAGTTTGAAGCAAGTTCATCCTCTCACTAAAGTGGGGGCTAAATGTAGTGTAGTAAAATGCATACATTTTCATTTTCACACTTGTTTGGGCCTGCCTTGCTTTATTTATGATTCTTTATGGTTTAATTGGTCCTATTTTGTCCACAAGCCCTATGAATCACATATTTTTCTGGTTAATCCCGACATTCTCCAGTGCATAAATGATAATTTAATTACTCCATCGGTGTGTCCTTGATTTTTGGATCGGGACTAAAACGCCACCTAGGGCGTCTTATTCCCCCAAGGCTCTTGGGACCCTGATTGTGGCATCTCTGGATTGGGACCATTTTTGGTGTATGTGCCCCAAGTTTTTAGGACTTGGGACTAAGATGCCACCTAGGATGTCTTAGTCCTCCTTGGGTCATTTTCAAGATTTAATTTCAAATTCTAGTGGGATTTAGCCTCCTTTATTTAATGAATTCATATGTCGGCTTGGTGTGATATAATTTCAGAATATTAAGCATAGATAAGTATAAATACAAGGTTCATTCATTTATTTCAACCCAAGTATTTTGTAATATCTTTTATCATAGCATAATTGAGTTTACAAGAGCATTCAAGAGAAAATTCATCAAGCATTTGGAGACATTTTCATATTCAAGCATCATATCAAAGAGTTTTCTTGCATCATGTGTGTTGTGCTAACATTTGTGATGTAGGGTTTTGATTCAAGAAAATCAATTCAAGTACTATCTTTCAAGCATTCAAGATCCATATCCAGTGTAGCCATTACACACAATTTTTTAGACTTTACAAGGGTATGTGCAGGATCATCATGGAAAAAACAGGCCCTTAAGTGGCAAAAAATTCAAAAAAAAAAGAGTTAGGCAACTTGACGTAAAAAATTGAATAAGTTATCTATATTATTTCAAAAATATGTAAGAATAGAATCTGTAGCAAATTGAATATAGTTTTTAAACTACTAGGTTTATTTAAATATATAAAAAATCTATTTGGTGAAAATTTGAAATTTCAATGCAGTAGTACTTAAATTTCAGGGAAAAAATAAGAAGTAGGTGTCTGTCTAATCCCCCTAACCACAATAAAATGATAATATTTTTTATAATATTTTAGATATAAGTAGAGGACTCATGTCCCAATGTGATGCATATTTTTTTGTAATTTTTTTCCAAGGAAATAATTAATTATGAATTATTTATTACAACTTTTAAAAATATCAAATCCCGTATGTCTGACCATCTTAATTTGGTCAAAACTTCATGAAATTCTTTTTTTTTTAAACCTATAGTATGTGAAGCATAGAATGTGACACATATTTTGGATTCAAAAAATATGATACTGTTTGAAAGCTATAGATGTTTTTCAATCAACGTATCAATCAGGACTTTAGTCGTAATTCAATAGAAAATGAATAATAATAATTTATTAAATTCAAAGTAAAGCATAATTTATGTTGGTGGAAAGCTGAGAATCTCCTTTAAAAACCCTTTTCGTTTCATCAATTTTCGGTAAAAAAAAAGTCATTAGACACATACCCATCATATCACCACTTTTTGGCCCATCATGATCCTGCACATACCCACAAGGGTTTGGTGAGTTGTAGCATTGCATGTTGTTCATTCACCATTTCCTTCATTATTTCCATTTCATTTCAAGGTTTAATTACCAACAAGGGGTTTGACCAAGGCAAACCCCCATTCACTAACAAACAATTGATAAGTTTTTCCCATCTTGCATATTTGTGATTGTAGATCTAGGTTGAAGACTTGAAGATAATTTGGAGTGAAAAGTTGCAAAAGTTACAAAGTTGCATTACAAAGTTGTCATATTCACGAAAACTCACCTACAGGCCATATTCAAAAGTTTCAGAACCTGAGATCGGAAGGGAAGAAAGTGTAGACCTTAGAGCTCAGGATCACTTTCAGAGATTTCAGAAATTTAGAATGGGACTAATACACCATCTTGGGTGTCTTAGTCCTCCCAGACCCATATTTTTTAGATATTTTTCAAGATCCAGTTTCGACATCTGAAGACACTGTATTTGCCCCCAAAAAACAACAGTGAGACTAATATGCCATTTTGGGCATCTTAGTCCTCCACAACATATTTTGGAAACTTCTTTGCATTTCTAGATTTCCCAGGTACACACATACTATCTCCCTATTGCATAATTTTATCATTTGAATCTTTCATTTAGCTTACATTTTTAGCTATAGGTCATTTTGCATATCATAGCGTGTTTTCAAACATTTTCTTTTCCAAGCATTTGCTTGGTGGTGAACCCCTTAGAACTTAAAGAATCCCTTCCTAGGACCCTCCTAATTGAGAATTGGCTCACCTTGTGGGGTTGTTAGTCAATCCAATTAGGACCGGGCTAGGACATTAGTGAATGGTTGAGGGAGAAAAGTGTGATATCTCTAAGGTATCCATTTTCGCATTCATTAGGACCTAATTCAGAATTCACCTAATTTTCACAGTATGCTTCAAACGACCTTGCAACAAGTTGTGGTCCCTTCTAGAGAAAACCCAAATGACATAGCAACCATGATTCAAGGAATAAATGCTGGCATTGTTCTCCACCAAAATGAGCTCCCTCCTTTGGAAGTGCAAAATAAAAAATGATGCCTTCATGATAATAGTTGGCTATAACAGATTAGGAATAAAGAGAACCCTTGTTGACAATGGTTACACTCTTAATGTGTGTAGTATCACACTTTTAGATAAACTTGGTGTGGATAAGTCAAAAATTCAATCTGATTCCTTGTCAATTCATGGATTTGATAACATAGGAAAATGACTGTTGGGTGTAATTACTTTACCTATTATAGTTGGAAAATACACATTACAACCCCTAATTCATGTGATGCCTCATGATCTTTCATACAATCTTCTTTTAGGAAGACCATGGAGTCATGAGATGAACGCGGTGCCCTCTACCCTTCATCCTATCATGAAATATGTCTATAACAACAAAGTATATACAATCAAAGCTGACCCTAAACCAAATAGTTGCTTGAACATTAAAAAAGATAAGGAATTTTTTTTGGCAACATTGACACCAACTACACAAGTAGAACCCGTGCAATAGAAAGACAAAGAAAAACATATTGAGGAAGTCACGAAGCTATTAGAAGATGGTTGGGGTTCCTTACATTTTAAACCTACATTCATGGGAGAATACAAGATCACAAACAAAGACTCTGAAAAGGGAAAAGAAAAAGTGGTAATTTCAACACAAAATTTAGAAAACCCCTCGAAAGCATCCGCCTCAACCACTTTAGAACAAAGGACAACAAATTAAACAACAAACTTTGACAAAGATGACTATCAACAACCACCGAATCCACAAGAAATAAAAAAGCTTTACGGAAGAGGTTATGGACTTATGAAATAACTGGGATATAGTGGAAAAGGATGTGGTGCTAGAGACCAAGGTATCAATGTCCCTATAGAGCCTCATATGCAAGAAAATACTAGTGGTCTTGGTTATTATCCCTTGAAAGAAATAAAAAAACCTTCACTCAATATCAACACTATTACAAAATATTCTTCTAAGTTGACTTTAACAATAGTGTATCCTGGACTGATAAACATCAATGCTCCTAATTATTATCCTTTGAAAAACATGAAAGAAACAAATAAATCCTCGCTTAACATCAATGTCATCACACAAAACACTTACAATTCGAATTTGATAGATTTTACACCATCCTGTAAAGAAGAGAACAAAATCTCACAATCTAAAGAGTCTTGTGTAAGTACGACATCTTGTACTAAGCAAGAGATATCTTTGATGCAAAATAAAGTAACATCTTCTTTAGATCAAGAAGGAATCTTGTTGACTCCTCCAAGATCATTTGATATCCCTCCCTCCAAGAACATGAAATAAATTTTACTACAAGAGTTCATTTTAAGCATATCATAGAATTCATGGTCATGCTAATAATGAATGTAAGGCTCTCAGTGATAAAATTCAACACCTTAAGGGGTGTGGTGCTCTTCCTTTTGTTGAAGCACCTAATTCCTCTAATTGATATTGTTTTTTACACTAGCATGTTTTTCTTGCCAATCATTTCAGCTCTGCACTAAGTAGGGGCAAGAGTTTAGGTAGCCTTGTCCTCATATGCCACTTGTCATTGTCTCTTTTGGCTAGTTGATCACCTTTCATGTACATTGGGAGCAAGCTTGAGATGTGGACGACATGCCTTAAGTTGACTCGCATATGACATACTCATCCATGATGTAGTTCAATTCAAAAACATATGACTTGGCGTAGGGATTTCCAAATAAGCTCTCATGTCTTCTACTTAAAAGAAATTTATCACAGTAATGATGTTAGCAACCGCTTTAAAGTGGGGGCATACATCAACACTCATGTGTCATTGTGTGATTTTCTTTTTTCCTTGTGATGCATCCTTTTCTTGGTGGTGTCATTGGGCTTGATTTGCTCTAAGAGTGTGATATTTCTTTGACTTTTCCTCTCTTGGAGACATTAGGCATGATGTCCCCTAAGAAGAGACCTTTCATGAAGTAAGAAAAATCCATTTGAACATTCCTTACAATGTTCTACATTTACAACAACTGTTATATGGCCACCTTTATATAACACACTTTACATTCCTATAGAGCCATCTTGTTTGTTCATGAGCTCCAAGCATATGAATTTTTTCTTCTCATGAAGCTTGAAGATAATTATTGTGTGGCACCTTATCAAAGTTATCAGGAGGTATAACTTTGGCATGGTTTGACGGGAAGCCGATTTGAGGCATGACTTTCCCTTAGCCACTTGCGTGTGTGTGTGAGTACATACCGATCGTGTGTGCACTGTGTATGTGTCTCACCTTCTTGGATCTCTCACCCAACAGAAAACCAAGAGTTTCGTTGCCTCAAAGTGAGTTTTCATTTTTGGACAAACAACTTAGATCTAATCCACATCGTGTTGGACACATGGTCAAGGCTTGATCCACCTTTTCTTATTTTTGATTATTTTATTTTTCTCTCTTTTTATTGACATTATATGTTTGCGTATCTTTTTTTGCTGCATATTATACACTTTGTGCATGTCCTTCTGTGCTTATGTCAGTTTGACGTAGGGTCTTCGATCCTAGGGGCTTGGTTACCTCCTTGATCTTTGTTATCCTAGACCATCCAGATTGGTACAATTGGATCCCTCTTGAATATCTACTTTAGTGTAAGTTTCAAGTAAGTTCATCCTCTCACTAAAGTGGGAGCTAAATGTAGTGTCAAAAGATGTTGTGTACATTTTCACACTTAATTTGGGAATAATTAAAAATAAATTGAACTTAATGTCACCTTGATGTAGTGTTGTGAGGTGTTTTACACATTCACATTAGGTCTTTGGCCCTTTATAAGCTAAATTAACCTAACTCTACCCTAATTTAATGTTGTAAAATGTATTTATTTACACCTTCACAATAAATTTAGGAGGCTTGTAAATCAAATGGACCTAATCTAGTGTTGTAATGTGTTTTACACATTCACATGGGCTTTAGGGCCCTTATAAGCTAAATAGACCCAAATTTTCCTTAATTTAATATTGTAAAATGCATTTATTTACACTTTCACATTGGCTTTTATGACCTTAATATAGGCCCCTAAGAAACTATATTGTGCATCTTGAGGAAAATTTCAATAAAAAACCCAACAAGATCAATAAATAAACTTAATTTACACACTCCCCAACACTTTAGCACTCAAAATAGGCCCTATGGGATCCATTCACCACTTTGGGCGAATGAGTCCCATCTAGGTGGGACTAATTCACCCAAGTTGGCAAATGAGTCCCATTTGGCCTATTTTTAAGGTTTTGAGCAAGAAAATTGGGTTTTTTTAATTCAAATTTCTTTTATAATGGCCTTGAGGATCTAATAAACGGTCATTTGAGTGCATTTCCTATATAAACAATCTTTCAAATCATTATTTCATGAAGCATTCATGGTATCAAGTCAAGCAAGCAAGATTTAAGCATTCCAAGACTTCACAAGAGCATCAAGAGAGCATTCTAGGTCATTTCTAAGGCATTCAAGGGTAGGATTCTTCATCGATTATTGTAGCAATTCAAGATCCATCATCATGTCAAGCATATTATTGAGCTAGTGTTGTGATGTACCATTGAAGATCCAAGATCAACCATTGCTCTACACCTATTTTCAAGATCAAGATCTACATCCTTCATGGTCATTTCATGTTGAGTTGTAGATTTACAAGACATCATTCAAGGTATCATTGTCCATGTTTCATGTTTCATTTCCTTGTTTCATTGTTTTGAATCATTTCATTTAATTACCTAAGGGGTTTGACCAAGGCAAACCCCTATTCACTAACAATCAACAAGTTTTTCTCTTCTTTACATGTGTGATGGGTGGCTTCAAAATAGTGGTTTACAAATTATATGAGGAAGGAAATTTAATTTTTTTCCTTTTCCCCAAACTCAAGGGGTTCGGTCAAACCCAATGGTTCGACCGGACCTTATTATGGGTTTGACCAAACCCACAAACCCTAAATAAAAATAATCATATTTAAATGGGTTTGGTCGAACATGGGTTCGACCGAACCCCCTTAAAAATGACAAAAAACAAAAGCATTCTCATTTCGACTGTAATTTTCACTTTCTAAATTTACCAATTGCTTTCCCTGGTGCATGTGGTAAACCGAGACCGTGACGGCGAGCAAACTGACTTCTTCTTTCCGGCGAACATAAACTCAATATTCTCGCCAAACTGTATTAATTTCTAATGTTAATTATTCAAAGAAGGTTTTGTTTCATAAGAAGAGATCTATGTTCACATATTCCAAGGCATGTTATTATCCACAATGCATGACACTTCTTCGTGCATCTCTACCAATTTCTAAACAGATACAGATCTGCTATTTCCATGGAGGAGATTGATGATTTTGTACTGATGTATTCAACCAATGTGCTTTTGTAACATGTTGTAATTAGAAAATTGGTCATTTGTACTAGGACCTCACTGGTCTTTTTGATATTTTGTAAAATTTGTTACTCCGACTGCAACTGGGGGTTTTCTTGCTGGTTCTTTCCCGCTAGTATGTCCACCTAAACTAGCTATATGTAAAATATTATATATAAATACAATTATAAGTGGTCTCCCACTTTTGCTTAAAAAAAAAAGTTCTTGTAAATGTCCACATCTTTTTCCTTGACACAGTTGCTATTTCTTAAAATATTTCTTATGATTTTTCATAATGTTGACCAGTCAATACTTTACTGTAAATATTCTATAGACATGCTCTTAAATGTCATAAGAATGTGTCATAATTGTAAGTTTTAGACAAAAAATATGATATGATATGGTGGAAAAAACCAAGATACAAGTTAGTTTAGTTCTCATAAACTCTCTAAAAAATAATTGAATTCCTACATCCTAACTAGAAATACCATGAGGGGTTTAGATCCCATTTTAGACAAAAAATATTCTTATACTCATCACTAGTTCACTTGGACCAACTAAAGAGATGGTGAACTAAGGGAAACTTAGTTGTATTGATAGATTAAAACTTAGTTATTTCTCTTTCCATTGTCCCCTCTCCACAAAACACCCTTATTTAAGTAGATTCTATTAAACCTATCTCACATATCACCTCCCAATTATTTAAACTTTTCAAACTTCTTATTCCTCATACCTAATAATCTATCCTTCAAGCTCAACACTTCCCACCTCAATCAAATTGATCACCTTGCTTTCCTAATATCCCTTTGGTTGATGTTCCTAGACCTCATCAAAATGGTAAGTGGATACAATTGTGGAATGATGTGATTAAATCTATTGCACTACCTTACTATGATCTTACAATTAGAATATGGCTAGAAAGAGATCTAGAATGGAAAAAAAAACGGATCCAAATAGAAAAAAAAAACTTGTTTTGGCTTTAGCACTTACTAATAACTTTTCTACAATGAGTGGTTGCTTTCGTTGAAATAAAACTTAGAAGATTTGAACTTAATTGTGGTAGAGGATCTTAATTTAAGAGATAGGCTACATTGGATGAAAGGATATAAGGGATACAAATTATTTTTTAGTTATCTCGAACATATTTACATTCTCGAGAGTGGATAATATCTATCATTGATCAAGAGAGGTAGTTCCATGACAACTCTAATGATATTAAATCCATTTTCCTCCAACATTACAAATAATTTTTAATTGATCTAGTTGAAGGAGATCCACATCAAGATATAGTGAAAAATTATGGGCATAACAATTATATATTTTTTAACATATATAATATGTATGGTTGGATTAGTGAGATATTTATAACAAGTATGCAATGAAGTCAAACTTTATTAGATTTGATTCTTAATAAATTATTTTTAACGATTCAATTTATAGCTTTATGCAATCTATAAGTTTAAATAGTTTGATGGTATCTAAACTTTATACATATAAAAAATATGATAAATGTCCGATTATTTTGCTTTCCAATCTATAATTTTTGATGTTCTTGGCTATATAATTGAATTTCATTTATGTTAACAACTATTAGATTAAATATTTTTATCCCCAATTATTTTCAAATAATTTTATACTAATCTTTGTATTCTTATTCTTTCTTTCATCGTTTCATTTAAAATTTGAACCATTTAAGGATGCTATGTTATAGATTATAGTTGTCTTCCAATTATTTTTCAATTGTTAATGGTATGAAAATATTATTGATGAGTAGATGAATTATTACAAGTTCTATTTTAGATTTGTATTCCCTTTATCTACATATATTATTTACCAAAGTCTCATTGTTTTTTTAGGTGTACTGTATATATATATATATATATATATATATATATAAAACATGGAAAATGAAAATCATGTTCCACCCGTGCCAGATTCTTTGTTTGCAAATACTAGTAATGAGATTAAAAAATTGAGAGATTCATTAGCACAGGGTGCAAACCTGGGGATATATAGTGAACCATGCATGTTAATATTGCATAGTCTAGAGAAACTAAAAGATGAACTTGAGAGGACTAGTGCATATTCCCCAAATAGAGTGAATGCTATTCTTTCTTGCATGTGGGAAGAAGTACATGGTGACGTTCCCCTTAAACAAATACAAGATAGTGTCACCAAAGAAATGATAAAAGCCACTTGTTTTCCATTTTATCAAAATGTGCGTAAGGTTAGGGGATACCAGGTCACTAGATGTGTTGATCATGCTACGACCTCATTGATCTACCCACGATTTCTCGCAGCACATGGTCTATACCCAAACAATGACCAAATTCCATTGTATTTTGTTCAGCAGTTGTATGCTGAGGTCCATTTGGGCCTCAAAGTTAACTACCTGAACATTCCACCATATGCTGGTCAGGGGCGTTGTAGGATTGTTGATAGGCCCACCTATCATCTAGTAGATAGACCACCCCCAATGTTTAGGGTACTGGTTGGTGACAAGTCTCCTGCTCTCACCCTAGCTCTAGCCCCCATAGTAGATGAGGTTGTCATTGCTTCCCAAAAGGAAGCAATTGAAACTGTAGATGACATTGCGGCTACCACCACTAGGATATCTGATGATCGTGTAGGTCAGTATTTGATGTACAGACATTCCTGATCCACACCATTATCAACACAGTGGACCACCATGGATCCATTTGCAGTGGCCGGCATCCCTACTCCTACATAGCTTGATGCACTTATAGGAGATATGTCACGCATGACTCTGCATTGTTTAGCTGAGGACCTGTTGGAGGCATATGCCCACATTGCATCAGATAATGGGATTGGTATAGAGCATGTTAGAGAGCATTGGAGATGCAAAGGTCATTCAATTCCATGATCCCATCACTCTCAATTGAGCACTAGTGCACATCAGGATCCACCTACAGTTCATATGGCAGCTGCACAGACTATGGGTTTTTGGTTTTGGTTCATCATCACCAATGCCATCTCACCTTCATAGTCCTCTACATTCATCATTTATGGCATGACATGGGATAGATCAAATGGATGCATATGTTGATTCGTCGCTTGATCGTTTGGTGGATATGGTGGAGGCGACTGTTTCAGAGGAATTAGGTCATCCGATATCAGATGATGTGCATGTATGTGTGCATGTGCATGTTTCAATTCTTTTTTCATTATTTTTTAATTATTTTTTAACTAGATATTCATGTGTAAGTTGATATATATGTGTATATATATTGTTACAGGTGTAAATACCTCATATCACTCCTAGACTTGGTCCAGATCGTGTGCATGATCGATGTGACTATGGATGAATCTGCTATCAGTGGACATGTGAGTTTTACATTTTTTATATGATCACACGTGTATATGTACATGCAATATATTTATGTATGCATAGATCTAGATTGATATTTAAAAATACAAGTTCATTTTAAAATATCTTTCATAAAATTTATTTAATATAAATTATATGTATTTAACACATTTATATGATCACACGTGTATATGTACATGCAATATATTTATGTATGCATAGATCTAGATTGATATTTAAAAATACAAGTTCATTTTAAAATATCTTTCATAAAAATTTTACTAACATAAATTATATGTATTTAACACATCTTGTACACAATTTTATTTACAGGTTCAAAGACATCCATCGAGCAGATCACTTTCATTCGATGGCCATTCGTCTAGGAGTAGACATTCATATTAGGCCATGCACTCTAGATTTATGATCTTTACCACATGTATTTGATTATATGATGATCTTTAATAGTATTTGATATTTGATGATCTCTAAGTTACATTTTCTAATATGATATACATACATTTGCTTATTTGTTGATCTTTAGTATTCGACATTTGATGATCTTTAATTTACATTTTGCTTTTATGATATGTACATATATTTTCTTATATGATATATACATACATATGCCTCTTTGCTTATAATATGTGTTATGTTTATATATATTGAATCCCTTTACATGTATGTACATGTGTTTGCTTATGGTTTAAACATGTTTATACATAATATATGTATGCATTTGCTTTAAATATTCAATATACATACACGTTTTCTTATTTTATGATCTCTTACAACTTACATTTCCTTATATTCAATATACATTTGATCTCTAGTAGAATTTTAGGAAATGAATGCCACTTTATAATTGTCTATTCATGTTGATCACAATAAATATTTTTAAAATGACTTAAGGCAACATAAACCACGAGTTGAGAACAAGATATAATATTTTTTGGACAAGTATCCTGAAATTAAATTCAAATCTAATTTTTGCAAGGTCTAATTCAAATTATATCGAAGCTATTATAATGCTGGACAAGTATTTTGAAATTCAATTCAAATATATATACTAAAATTTAATTCAAATTATACCCTCTATATTATAAATTTTTGACAAGTAACTTTAAATTCAATTCAAATATAATTAAGAAAATTAAATTCAAATTATACCTCTAATATACATTTTTGACACTTTAACAAAATTTTAAAATTACTAGATATGTTGTGCATACCTATGACTTAAATAACAATAAACTCCAAGCACATTTATCAAGGAGGAAAATATTGGAGCTCGAAAACTTTTCATTTTTATCAATCAAGGCAAAATTTGGAGGATAATTTAACTAAGTTGGTAGAGCACTTGTTTAGAGTCATCTTTAAGTTGAAGAAGAAAATGGGACAACAAAGAAAAAGAAAAAATGTGTCTCAATGAAAATTGTCAAAAGAAGAAGAACAAAAGATGCATGATCAAAACTTGGAAAATTATCATAGAAAGAAACAAGGTACATGCTTTTTTATTCTCTCTCTCACTCTCAAGTGTGTGTTTAGGACTTTTACTTTGAAGGTTTCTAACCATAATTGCACTTGAATGACTATAAATACTTTTAAATGTCCTCAAGTCATCTTGGTCATGCAAGTTTCAATGTTTATATGATCCTTGACTCCAATTCCTTAAGCCAATTCTTTTTGTTTCAATATTTGTGTTTTGTATCTTTGGTCTTTTATTTTCATCACTTCAATGTTCTCAAATTATTTTTATGTTTTATGCTCTAGGGATTCCTCAAGCTGGAGTCGAGCCAAATCTAGATATTGGATCAAACGAATCCATTGAAGAACACATGGACCTTGAAGTTAGGGAGGAGACCCAAGTTCAAACAATGCTTGTTGGAGAGGGGTCAAGATCACTTCCTTCTACTGGTATGGATGGTTACAAACCAGCACAAACTTCTCTCACTTATAGCTCATCAATTAGTTTTGTTTTCTTGCATACATAAACTTACACTTATATTTAACATCATCTCACTTTTGTTTGCAAAATATTTTGTGACATGTAGCAAGGGCTCAACAAGCAGGAAGTTCTCATGCTCAAGTCGAGGAAAATCTAGACATTGGATCAAATGAATCCGCTCAAGAACACATGGTACTTGAAGATAAGGAAGAGGCACAAGTTCAAACAATGCATGCTGGAGAGGGGTTGGGATCACTTCCTCCTACTGGTATGGATGAGCATATAAAACTAGCTGAGAAGGTGGGGAAACAAATTTCTCATAGAAATTTAGATCATTTACTTGAAATGGATATGGAGAAACTGAAATATTATGCCAACCAGCCTTATAATAAGAGAAAGAGATCAATGACTAAATTTATAAATGGAATGATCAATCATCTTGATACACTTGAAAAAAACCCAATTGTTATCACGTTTACTTCTTCGTGATGAGCTCAAAGAGTCATTACAATTGTTGCGTGTCCATTTAGCATCAAATAAGAAGAAACACATGGGATTACAAAAGGATATTGTTCAAAATGTTAAAAAGGGTTTAGATTCCATTGGGAAAGGATCTCGATCAGTGGATAAGGCCACTACAAGAAGGGTGATGTTGAAATCTATTGTACATCAAGATATAGCAAGAAAAAGAAAAATGTCTGCACTTTCAACTGAAATTGGTTATAGTAGAACCACATTGATAAAATATGAGAAAAAGAGAAAAATTTTGGATGAGAGTTTAGAAGGCAATTAGGAAATTATGTGTAGAGCTCCCCATTCTGACAAGATTGAAGATGTTGTTAGGAACTTGGTCTCAGGTTTTTGGCATGATCAATAATCTGTCCATCATCAAATACTAGAGGATGTTATGAGACACGTGATTGGACCTAGTATTTATGAAAATCATATCAAACATTGGCTAGACATAACACAATTTGAGATGTATATGAACTTTTGTAATGCATATCCTCTCATATAAAGATTGGGCAAACAATGTTTCAAAGGTTAAAGCCATATTATGCGAAGATAAACAAGTTTTTTGAAACTTGTTGTTGTCGCTATCATATTGAATTTGATCTCTACTATCAGGTGTTTTGAAAGATGAGAGAAGAAAGATGTGGGTTTCAAAATGCACCTCCTAAATAGGCAAGTTTGTTCATAAAGTCTATATTATGTGATCATGAAAATGGACCTCAAATAAATTGCATAAAAGGAATTTGTGAGACATGTGGAAATTTAGCTAAATTTCCTTCAAGAATTGAGGATACTGACCTAACAAAGACAGTAAATTACAAGAGGTAAGTACTATTTTTAGAGAGTTTATTTGTTTCAATTTCTCATAGATCAAGTTATTTGGATTCTCTTCGATGTAATGTTTCATTGATCAAGTGTGGTTTATTAGTTATTCACATATTTTACTGACACAGGTACAAGTATGTAAAGTTGCAAACAAATTTTGGGAAAGAATCCACAAGGTTGAACTATGTAGAAGAGGAGATTCCCATTGGAAAAATTATGGAAGATTTTCTAAAATTGATACGACCATACATACATCATTCATTTTTTGCTAAGTGGCAAGCACAACAATTCCAAACATTGAGAGATACTTTCCCACATGGAATAGTTCTATCAGTAGTTGACTTTGCAGAAAATTACTCCTTTGTACATCAAAAGGAGATTCAATCAGAGTATTACTTTTCAAAGCAGATCACTATTATGGTTCATGTGTGTTATCGACATGCAAAATCAGAATTGGATGGTGTTGAGAGTACAGATGAAGAACGAGTCATTAAGAAAGAATATCACTTTTATATTAGTGATGATAAAGAGCATGACACTTTTTGTCCAACATTGCTTTACAATATTTTTGGGAATTTGAGAAGCAGGGGTGTAAAATTTGAAAATCATTTTGTATGGTCAGATGGATGTGCGGCACAATTCAAATCTTCACGGCCATTCTATGCACTTTGTAGATATCATAAAATCTACAAAATACCACATGTTTGGAGTTTTTGAAAGTAATGGAAAGGGTGTATGATGGGCAGGAGCTTGCATCAAATGAGCTTTAAGAAAGCATCAAATGAGTTATCCTAAGATCGCCTAGACAATGCACATGATGTTGTTGAATGGTGCAAGAAACACTTTGTGACCAAATGTGGTCGCACATCTTCAAGAACAAACCGACATTCCACATAGAGTGTTTTGGGAGATAATGTGTATGTATAAATTACATTAAATCAAAAAATTTGGAATTTATTTAAATTTAATATATATATATATACATATTTGTTCACATAAGTTTTTGTTGTACATATGTATCTAGGTGTGGGATAGATTCATGCATGGATGCAAGAGGGTGGTGTTGATCTTTGCATTGTGTTAGGAGTTCTATATAGCTCTATGGATGGATATTAGACACAAGGGATTACTTGTTTTGTACTATGCATTGAGGGGAACTCGACATGCATGCAACAATCAATAACTTGGATATGTTGGTAAATGGGATACAGTGCCACTAGTTGTTTCAGAAACATATGATGAAGACGAGGAATAAAGATTTGAAGACATTCATTTGATTTCAATTGATTATGACCATATTTCAGGATTGGTTAGAAAAGGTACGCGTGTAAGTTTTCAATAATTTAAATATTATATATATCTAGTTAATGATCTTTAGAGACATTTCTAATTTTCTTAGAATTTTTTTGTGTAAATTTGGTGTATAGGAGATGTTTTTGCAGTCATAGTAGAGCCTGGAAACATCAAAGGTGTTAGCTATTATTTATTGCGTTGCACAGAAGAGAGGAATAAGCTAACATAACTTGAAACAAGTGATGGAATGTTATTTGCCACAGGTGAGTTTGAATTTAAAATTTTATATACATTGTATTCACATGTGCACATTACATTATAAGTTCATTAAATATATATTGTACAAACCTTGAGCATGAAAATGTTGCACACGTTCATATGTCTTACCTTAGGTTCATGTTTACCATGCAGGTTTTGTTGTAGTGCAAGGGACATATCTAAAAAAAGTTAAAGTTGTTTAGCATGGGATTCATTTTGTTGACTATCAACCTGATAACAAGGTATATCAATATAGTCACTTAATAATTGCTACCACTCTACATATTCATGCAGTTCCACATGCACGTGGCTGAAGAAAATGGAGACTAGATAGTGATGATCATCAAAAAATTCTACATGTTATTGAAGAGCGGGCTAAACCAGAATCTTTGACTTAGACTATATCCATGGTTTTCAAGTTCACTTGTAACCCTATACATGTTCAAATGAGAGCTTATAGTAACTTGTACATAGTTGTAAATCATTTTGTGTAAATTACAATTATATGTACATATTTGTTCAATGGAAAATTCTTAAGTTCAAAAATTTTTGATAGCATCATCTCACTTTTTTTGGTTGCATGTAAACCCATATATATGCTTTCAATCCTTATTTGAAACGTAGTGATTTTTTTTAAAATCATTTTGCCTAAATTATAATTATATACAACTTATATTTGTTTCATGGAATTCTTAAGTTCAAGAATCTTATATACACTTATATACAACTTATATAATTTGTTCCATCGAATTGTTCCATGGG
>VDFB02271358.1:892139575-892156820 GCA_007258455.2 Sequoia sempervirens
AATTATATATAAATCAAACATATATATCATTATAATTCTATATAAATTTTGACAATCTATCCAAAATATCTCCTTTTATCTGATACAATCTTCTTAAAATTTTGATTGTATTCTATGGAAAAAATCTCTAAATACGGTCATACAACCATCAAATTTAAGCCCTTCCCCCTACCCCCACTCCCTCCATATCTCTCTCTCAAGTCATAATTTAAAAAATATATAATTAATATTTATATTAATATTAAAAATTAATTTTTAAAAGATTGGGTTCGACTGAACATCTTTAGAATGTTCGACCGAACCCAATTTAAATCAATTTTTTAATTCTATGTTGATGGGTTTGGTCAAACCCCTGTTCGACCGAACCAACATTTTTTCACCCTCATACCCTGAGGCACCAAAATTGCTGAGAATTTTGCACTTCGAAGCTCTATTTGAGAATGAAAATGGAGGAGATCTCAGAAACCCAACTAGTAATAGGTTCCCCTCAAAACGAGCTATCCAATGAATATAATTTTAATATGTTTTGATTATATTATCTATTTGTTTTAAGTTTTATTAAATATAGGTTTTCACCAAAGAAACAAAACTCTACGTTACGTACATGTGGAAAAATAGGGGCAATTATCAACAATTTTTTTAAAATATTAGTGCACGAGATATTGGAGTCCTTGATCCAACAAAAAAGAAGAATTTTGATACATACAGTAAAAGTTATCGTTATCTGGTTGTGTTATGTCTGAATTGTAATTGATTTGACTTTGAAACTTGATTAAAGAAAAAATATTCAATAAAAAACTATCTAACCAAGTGGAAGCACTAGATATTAGAGTTACAAATCTAAATTTGAAAGAATTGGAATTTTATCTTTTAGGGAAAAAAAATTATGCATTATACCGTGTGTGTCACTTTTTAAAAATGTTGTTTTTTGAAAAAAACCAATTTTTGTGGGAGATGGAAAAAGAAGTGCAATCTGATTCCAAATTTTTTGAAAAAACTATTTTTAGAATCTACAGACAAAATGTGACAAGACTCTAGTTTTCATCATCTTCAAATTCCTCACGGTTTAATCGCTATAGGTGCCCGAATGTGAAGATTTAGTTAAAAAAAAAAAATCAGTGTCCAGTTTGGCCAAAAATTGTAAACCACTATTGTGGGATCACCCTGATTGTAGATCTAGGTGTCTTGGACCATGAAGAATCATTTAATATTAGGTCAGAAGCTTGGAGAATTTTTTTTAATTTGTCTCCTCAATTGCAAGGTTGTCATCTTCACAAAATGTCACCTATAGGTTCGAAATTGGTAGTTTCAGATCCAAAAATCAAGAGGAACAAGAAGAGAAAACATTAAAGACTAGATTCAAACCTTCTAGTTTTAGAAAACCCTAATTGGACTAATTTTCCACAAGTGGCGAATGAGTCCCAGTTTAGGTCAATTTTGAGATTTTTATAGTTTTAGATACCCTTTTTCTTGAAACATGTCCCTGTGTAGAAACCTAGATCTGGGACTGATTCACCCAAAATGGCGAATGAGTCCCAGTAGGCCAAAACTTTAGGATTTATAGAATTTTCAGTCTCCATTCAAATCTCTACAAGTTTCCAGGTGCACACTTCTATTTTTATAGCTTTTTGTTCTGATTTATAAGATGCATTTCTAGATCATTTATTCAAGTTTCATGTATCACTAGGTTTTGTCATTATGTCTTCCATTACATTTTTCTTTCCAAGTCTTAACTTGGTGGTGAACCCCTCTTGTAATGTGAAATCATACCCTAGGGTACTCTTCTAGCAGATCTCTTGCCTCTATTCCACTCTTGGGGTGAGATCTCTAGGGCATCCTTGAATGTTAATTGGAGAAAAGTGATATTCTATGTCATAAACCATAAAGCATCCATTTTTCAACTAATCACAAAATAAAATCCCTAATGGTTCAAATAACACATATGAATCTTAAACAAATTTGAATAGAAAAGGGGAGAAGAGAAAACACACTCCAATGGGGAAAAGAAATAATAATCTCCATAATAAATTCATTCCTCTCTCATAACCAATATCACATCAAATTGCCACCATAAAGCTTTTCCTCCATAAGGAGAGATGTGTATTTGGGATAACAAGCAAGAGAGGAGGAAATGCATGAAGTCCAAATAATTATTTCCACTATTCTCTCCAGAATGAAAATGGATGACAACATGAAGAAATGGCTAAAGGAGCAAGTTATAGAGCTTCAAGATTATATCAAATAGCTAGCTACTCATTTGCATTCAATATATGGAACTCTATCTCCTCCTCTCTAGAAAATATGAAATGTATCACCAAGGTAATAGACAATTAGATAAAATAATATAGTGATTAATGATATAAGATGATTGAGGAAGGTAAAACTTCCTAGGCACAATTTAAGCAATGAAAGAAAATATTCATGAACTAGCTAAAGATTGCAAGGAGGACTATGAAAAAAGATAAAAATCTTCATCATATAGAAACTATTAAAAATATGGATGTAAATTTTTTGATAAAAGATGCGGTCTTAGATTAGAAAGCACTCAAACAACCAAGAATTTGGATTGAAATAATCAAACACAGAAATGAGCTCTTTTTCAAATTCCTAGAAGAGATGAACAAGCTAATAAATCAAGTAGTAGATGCACAATATGAAAATATTACACTACTAAATAATTGATAGGTCAATATTTGAATACTAATGAATATTTAAAGGATGATGTAAAGTTGAAGAATAATTTTAGATAAATGATCACTACAATATTGGATTAACCTTCATATGCTTTCAATTCAAAGACAATGGATAAGATGGTAAAAATAAAAAATCTACTCAACACATATAAGAAAGATGTCCCAAAGTAAGAAACAAAATTTTAAATTCACAACTTTTAAAAGTGAGCAATTTAGATATAAGTTTGTCAAAGGGCTAAAGAGGAATCTTGTTGATCTAGTAATGATAGCTTATATATATTACAAGAAAATAGAAGTTGAAAAAATAACCCAATCATTGAGGACATTTCTGACACTAAATATGGAGTTGCATGTTGTTGTTGCCAAAGCTAGAGCATGCCACATTGTTTCCTTTATTTTTGAATATATATTTCAAAATTTGACTGTTTGAACATTGAAAATTGTGCCACTAATTTTTTTATATAAAAATTCTTGAAAGAGACTCATTAAGCCTTGGATTTATAATATATTTCAAGTGTAGGATTTAAGTTTTCTAAATGTAGGTTATTTTGGGCCCAAACATTTAATATTTAAAAAAAATTACCCTTAGTGATGGATGAATCCTAACTATCCAATTTTGTAATGAGTTCCTTCTCCTAGAAAAGATAGTGTATTATTATTTTACAATAAATATTTTAGTTCCTGGGTTCTTAATATATAGTTGAATTTTCGCACAAATTTGATGAGTATTTGATCAATCGTATGTTTTTTAGTGTCTTTTTGTATTTTCTTAATTTCTTATTTTACTTTCCTATTCTTGGATTTTCCCTACACTTGTAATTAAGCTTTCTTAATTTTAATAATGTGAGTATTAGTGTAATTTTCATCACATTTAGCAGTGGGCTTGTTGACAGGCAAGGTCGACCGTCAAATTTAAGGCTTGCGGCGCTACCTCTTTACCGTTTCGTTTCAATGCAACTCCGTTGGTAATTTTTCAACTGCACATGCAAATGCAACCTTATAAGATACAGATGCGATTCTGTTTGTTAATTTTTTTTACCACACGTGTAATTTTATAAGGAATATTAAATGACTTAGTGAAAAGCAAAAAAATAACATGCCCTCAATTTGTAAGTGTTAATGTTAAAACACATTATATTATGTAAAATATATATTATAAATTATATTATCTATTATTTATATATTTATTTGATATTTTTATTATATATATATAATGTAATATTATTTAATATATATTATATTATATAAAAAATAATATTAATATATTATTTATTTATTTATTTATTTTATATTCTATATATTATAGTAAAATATAAATATAGTAGCATATATATTTTAAAATAATATAATTAGTTATATGTTTATAATATATATTGTATATATTATATTTATATAATATGTAAATGATATTATGTAAAAAATAAATAATATATGAATATATAAATACAATATAAATATATATACTATAATAGATAAATATATAAGAAAAATATATAAATATAATACATAATATTATGGATGAATATAATATAATAAAATATATAATATATATATATTTTTTTATTGATATTATATACTAGCATACCTATATTTAAAAAATATAGCACAAGATATCTTTTTGGAGGCACCTATAATATAAATAAAATAAAATAATCCTAAAATAGTTCTAAAGTAAAAAGTAATATAACTCTTAAGTAAATGAAATAACCTAAGAGTGATAAAATAACCTAATTATAATATTAATTGAATTTTATTTACAACTATTTTTATTTTTCTGAATTTTATTTACATTTTTAAAGAGAATACTTGTTAACCCACCAAAAATATATAGAATCACCATGTTTTAAAATAGAGAAAATTAACATTAATTATTTCTAAACAATAAGTTGGTAACTATCTTGACCTAATTATATATTTTGTGTTTAAAGGGATCATTAAATATACTAAAACATATGTATTCAAAAATATGTTTAATAAATTAATAAATTTTATTTAACTATGTGTAAAAGTGCTTGGGATTTAACTATGCGTGTTTTTACATCAAATTTTAATCACACTAATATAATGTATTAATATCAAGTTATAAATGAAAACATATTAGTTTGATTAAAATATATCATTAAATTATAAATTATAAAGGGTAGTGTACCATTTTTTTCCAATGAAGTTTAAACCTACACTTTCTTTTTTCATTTCTCTATATATATTATTAGTCTATTTTTTCCATCTAATTTCTTTTGTGATTTAATCCTATTTGCTGCTCCTTTTAACTCCTTTGCTCTCCTACCCTTGGTTTTTTTATTCTCTTTCCACCTCCCTTCCTTTCAAGAGGTTCCATGTGCTATCTATACCCTTCCAATCCTCTTCTTAATGCATCCATAATTGTAATCATAGATTGAACTCTAACTCTTGTGATTATTATATTCATATTAGGGTTAAAGTGATTATAACCATTAATTTATATTTTGGGACAGCCCATAATATATTAAAATTGAATGTAACCCTAATTAGATTAAAACTTTACTCTAACCCTAATCCTACCCTAATCCTAATTCTAACCATGGTCCACTCCCTATAAATTATTATATTTAAAATATTATAATAATATATTTAATCTATTACTAAATGAACCCTAACCCTAACAAAAATATAAGCATAGTTAAAGGCTAACCCCATCCCTAACCCCAAATGAATCATAATGTCAAACCTAACCCTAATCCTTATTGAATTATAATAGTAATTGTAACACTATACAAACCCTAACCTTAATTCATCCTAGAATCCGCATACTAATCTAACCCTAACCTTGCAAATTGTAATTCTAACCCTAATTGAACCCTAGCCTTGCAAATTGTAATTCTAATCCTAATTAAACATAGCAATAATTATAAACCTATAAGAACCTTGACCTTAAATAACTGTAGAACTCTCACACTAATCTAAACCTAACCTTAACCATAATTGAACCATCAACCTAATTGAACTTTAACCCTAATTGAACCTTAACTTGACTAAATTATAATCTTAACCCTAATTAAATTGTAATCTAACCCTAACTATAATAATAATAATATTATATAAAGTATTTTAAAACTATATGATAAGTGTAAATGTAATTCTTTATTGCATTGTTTTTAGTTCCTATATAGGCACCACCAAAATTTAACTAGTTATTAATAACTCTCATTTTAACCAATGAGAACTTGAGTAATTTTTTGGTCATTAAAATAATATTTAGTATAATATATATCATTCCAATAAAATAGCATAAGGAATTTTGCCTTCATTATTGAAATTATGGAAGTTCAATAAATGTTGGGCTCGTCATATATTTTAAACTTTCGCAAACATATAATTGAAAGAAAACTATTTTATACATCTACGAAATCAATTACCTTAAAGATTTTGGTAAATTTAAGTTTACAACTCTTTAACTATATTACAATTCTTAACTGTATGTGAATATTCTTGGTGATAATTGCGTCATTCTAGGCACTTCTTTTGTAAATAAATTTTGCAAAATAGTTGAAAATAGTTTGAGCATTTGATATTGTATAGTTACTTTACTAAGCATTTAATTAAAAAATTTCATTAATTTAGAATATACTTTCACCTAATAAATGATGGGCTCGTCAATATATTATAAACTTCTGCAAACATATAACTGAATACAATTACAATTCTTTAACTATATATACTTGATGATGATTGTGTCATTTTGGCCACTTCTTTTGTGGCTTCGTATTTTGCATGCCTATTTTAGTAACTGTGCTCTTCTAATTACTTCTGCAAACATATAACTGAATACAATTACAATTCTTTAACTGTATATACTTGATGATGATTGTGTCATTTTGGCCACTTCTTTTGTGGCTTCGTATTTTGCATGCCTATTTTAGTAACCGTGCTCTTCCAATTTCATGAAGCGAGTTCTGCAAGAAATACGAGTGATTTGATTCTACCATGTTTTTGGACTACTCTCTTTAAACTTTGCTACTTCATTTAATTTCTCTACTATTGCAGTTTTGAGTGTCATCTACTAACTCAGTCAAGAATAATACTAGTATTAAATGGAATAATACTAGATGGGAAAGGTGTGCAAGAAATTAGAGAGCAGCTTAGAATGGAGGACATAATTCTAGGCCTTCCTAATGATATAGGGCGAGAGTGCTTGTTAAGGGTCCCTTTCATATATCATGGCATGCTTACAAAAGCTTGCCAAAGTTGGAAGACTATGGTTAGCAGTCCTCTCTTCTATCAAGATAGAAAACGGTTGAAATTAAATGAGCAGGTGATATTTGCAGTTAGACAAGTGTGCAAAGATGGGTTTGATTATAGCTATGAAATGTGTGTTTATGACCCCGCAGAAGATGCATGGAGGATATTGTGTGGCATTCCTACAAATGAAGGATTTCCAACTGTGCTTGTTGTCAATCAGAAACTGATTTCCATACAGAAAAAGAAAATTATGACTTATGATTTTTGATCTAATAACTGGTCTAAGGTATTCTAGTTACAAGTTTTTGGCTATCTTGAAATTGTTGTAAAATGGTTGGTAAGTTAGAATAGAGTTTTTTCCATCTCGAGAAGGATATATATGAATAAGTGGGAATCTCTTTCTAATATGAACAGATCATGGATATTTTATTCTAAGGGTATTTTTCTATCTGATAATTGCTTTTGGGAATTTATATTCATTTACAAGAGAGGGAGTGATGAAATATGATTCAAACAAAAAAATGTGGAGGGTAGTGGAACCTTTACCAAAGCTCTTTTTTCATGTTTATGGGGCTACTTTTGGAATGATTAGATTTTTTTGAGTGATATTATGTGCTATAGACACAAGCATAAAATTGTTTACTATATGTATCAACCTCCTACACAAAGAAAAGTGACTTAGGAAGGTGGATTTCTATCAAAGGTCCACCAAATTATATATTTTCTACTAATTCTGCAACTACTGTATTAATCTAGAGGCAAACTTATTTTCATGTAAATATATAAAAAATTGGTAAATAATGTTATCATTTATATAGTTCTATTTGAAAAAACCTAGATGAAATCTTATTTTATTGATAGATTTTTTTATCATTAGTTTTAGTTATTTTTCTAATATTAAAATAATTAAAAAATGAAATTGTATTATTTTAATATTTTGCTTTACTAAATTTAATATTATTTTTTAAAATTAAATCTTAATTAGTTTATATTTTTATGTTTAGAAATTAAAAAAAAAAGTTTATTTACAAAAATCTTATAAGATTTCTTTTTTATAACAATGATTTAAAAAAATTATTGTACATTATATAATAATGATATGAAAGCACAACTTATGAAATAAATTGATTACAAGTAAAGGAGAAAGAAAAAATTGATAAGTTTTTTTATTATACTAACAAAATATTTACTATAATTAGAACAATGTGCTACAAGAGTAACATTTTATCTTTAATTTTAAACTCATCTTTGGAGTGATTATTTAAAAATTTAACTGATTTATATATTCTTGTTTAGAATCGACCATATGTCCACCAGATGATAAAATTTTCCATATATGATATGGAAAGAATTCAACTGAATCTTATACACAAATGGGCAAAAAATGGTAATTAAGAATCTAGGACCAAAGCAGAACAAATATTTATACAATCCTCCAACTTATAACTATTTATTTTTTGTCAGCCAGTCCCAATCCCATCAATAATTCCATTTCTAAATTTTTAAACATAACTATATTTATAACTTTAAGGGTGAACTTACACCTTAAATTTTGTTAAGATAGATATGCTAAAGAATTTTGTATTTAATTTTATAATTTTTAAATATGATTTAGATGCAATTTAAGTTGAAAAGTCTTCTATTTAATATTTAAGTTAAGGTATTTTTGTACAATAAAATTTTATAGAAACACAATATAATATCGTTTATAGATACCTTGATTTAGTTCAAAATAGAATATATGATTTTTCTTTTTGGAAATATTACTTAAAAAGAATTGGTTTTCAAGATTGCAAGACATAATTAGATATTTTTAAGTAATTGTAAAATTTAAGACTTTTTTTGAATTAATTTTCAATTTCAATTTTAAATAGTTATTCTAGAATATTTTCAAAAACAATAATTTTCATTCTTTAATTCTAATTATATTTGAAGTAGAAAAAGATTTAACAGATATCAAAGAATTTTTTTTTTTAATTTTAAAGGTATATTAATATAAACTATATATTGCAATCTAAATATGTTCATTCATACCATTTCATCTAAATTTGAAACTTCTAGATTCTTTCAAATTTTTGCACCCTTAGTAAGTTCTTTTATTACATTTCTAAATTTATAAACTTACAATGTTTCTCAATTTATAAAGTTTACTTTTATACTTTTTTTTTTCTAAGCAAGAAAGTCCTTTCCCGAATCTTGTCAATCTTGTCATTGGAGGACAATGCGGACACAATCAGAGAGCTTCACATCCGAGCCTGTCAGATAATCTCCAGTATCACAAGAGGCAAGCAGAATGATATAGACCTTCTAATTAAGGCGGATCTGTTTCCTACGCTTGTGGGATTCCTCGGCGCAGAAGCGCAAGGCGATAGAAAGAAAGAAGCAGGTTACGCTATCTGTAATGCAATTTGTGGTGGGAGCGAGGAGTAGGTAGAGTATTTTGTAGATCTTGGCTGTCTACAGCTGGTGGGTGATCTTCTTACACCTGAGCATGTTCAGCTTACAAGGACTTGCCTTCAAAGCATTGAGAACAGGTTACAGGTCGCAGTTGGTAACCCTAAATACACAAATCCTTTGAAAGGTGCCCATTTAAGGACCAGATTTTATCGGCTGAGTAAATTCAAGTATTCTGGGGATTCTTACAAGAACGACATCTACATATAAGGAAAGAAGATTCTTGATAATTATCGTGTACCTTCCCCGGATTCAGGTGATGATTTTGAAGATTGGGATGATCTTTATTCAGGTCCGGAAGATACTGTGAAACTTAAGTTTGTTTTTAAGACCTATAGAGTTTAGAGTTTGAACTCGACCGAATACACTGCAATTTATTGTAATGCAATGTCTTAATTGAATTTCATTCAGATATGCAAGCTCTGTCCTCTTCTTTTTTATTCAAGAGAAGATGTAATGTTCAATTTGGATGCAACTCAAGTATTTCAATTTCTTGTAATGCACATGTTCAATGCTAAGTGCTAAGGAAATATCTTAATTGAATTTCATTCAGATATGGAAGCTGTGTAAAGATGTAATGTTCAATTTGGATGCAACTCAAGAATTGATCGAATAATTATGTTTTTTTTAATAAAAAGATGCAATGCACTTATATTATTAGAGGTAAACGCTTTTGCCCAGAGTTATGAACTCAGTGCATGAAACCACAAGAAACTACCAAACCCACGAGCACATTGGCCCAGCAAATAAATAAATAAAAAGTTGGTCGCATGCATGTAAATTTGTGAATTCAAATTTGTTCACAGCATAGCCAAACTATGGTACAAGTCACTTTTCTCACCTTTTCATAAATCTTCTATAGCTCATAATACTTCGGTTTTAGTTTATGTTTTTTTTCTATATATAAATATAAATTGAGGCTAATTATATTTTATTAATGTAAAGATAGTATGTATCTTCTATAATGTGTTAGTAGTTTATATATTTTATATATAGTTAATGTATTTTTATCATCTTACAATATTATAAAAAAAGTCAATTTGATTGGAGAGATCTATGTATTTTTTTATGAATATTTAACAAGTACAATTAATTTATCTACTTTTCCTAGTCACTTAAACATATATCCTAATATATCTTTATAAATATTTGTTAACTTTATTTAATGACTATATATAGACATTAAAATTAATGGAATTTCATCATCTTACAATACTATAAAAAGTTCAATTTGTTTCAAGAGATATAAGTATTGTTCTATATGTAACAAGTACAACTAACTTTCTTGATTTTCCTAGTCATTATAAACATATATTTTGAGATGCCTTTCTAAATATTTTTAAAAATCTTATTTAAATACAAAGGAATGCATATTTTATTTAAGAGTTAATATTATAGCATGGCTAATATCTTAGTTTGGTTTGTTTTGTATGAAATTTGGTAAATAATATTATTTTATTTGGTCTTGATATCATTTATTTATAGAAGTTAATCCCAATCCTTAATTTTTTATTTTGTATTGTAATTCTAAGTCTATACATGTAGATTTCATTCACCATTCATAGATCTCAAAGATTAAATTTTTAAATTCAAAATTTTAAGTTGTGTCCTTTCCCTCTCTTTTTGCTAGCTATTATGAACCAACAAAAGTGTGAGTAATTCCAAATTATACTCTACTAGTGTATTTAAAGAGTAACCTTCATTTAGAATGAATCATCTAAGATTCAAAAAAGAATTTATTAGGTTCATTTAGAATTAATTGTAAAATGATTTAAATAATTACATCAAATTTACATCACCATCATCTAAGGAGCATATTGTACACTTTCCTCTTATGCTCAACCTTGGGTCAACACCATTAAGGTAGTTAATCCAAGGGTCTTACTTAGAAGAACATGACCCTTGCAATTTATATTCCTTAAAGATGTTTATAATCACCACCTATTCTTTATCAAATTCAAAGCATACACACAAAGATGAATAAGTTTCAGATAAGAAAGTTGTCATCTTTTGTTCATGAATTATAATTCAAATCCACAAGCATGTGGAAATGAACTTGAAAGATACATAGATGAATTTCTAGACTAACAAGTTCTAAAAATATGGGATCAAGATGAAAGAATTGTTGACATTTCAACATTAAAATCGACTTTGATTCAATAACTAAATACTCATACATTTTGTTTATTTAATTTCATATTTATTTCAATTATTTGATATCAATCTAAAATTATATAATTAAATTGATTACTTTTATATTATTTATATATAAAATTAAAAATCTCTTACAACAACATTTTTTCAAGTAAGAGAAAATGTATAATTTTAATTTAGAAGATTTAATACCTCTAAAAATATTGTACTCATAACATTTATCCTTCTCCTAACAATCATAAAGGGCTCTTGATGAAGGATGTGAGTCATGTAAATATTCATAAGGCTTCTTCTAAGGTTTTGTTGCTTCTTATTATTGTGATTCCAACTATGATGGAAAGCACCCACAAAGATCTTGTAGATGAAATTTGGAAATTGAAAAGATCTCTTGAGCTCTTTGTCTTTAAACCTCCTTTTGTCTATAGAAGAGATGTATCTTGCTTCCTTATAAGAATTGTTGATCGCTCCTTGTTATTTTGTTGATATTTTATTAGTCTTTGTACTAAATGTTTCATATTATTCCTCATTCTTGTTTAATGTGAACTTTAATATTCTCATCTTAATCTGTGTATCCTAATTCATAAATCTAATAGAAAATATTTACTGATAATTATAAACATATAAATCTCATATTTTTAAAATATCCTCTTAAATAATTAAAAAACATTTACTTAAATTATAAATGTATTCCCTAATAATTAAATAATAAGTGATGTTTCACATCCCTATCCATATACTTATACACATAACCTAATAGTAAAATAATTATATATATTCCAAAAGAAAAGTATAACTACAATGTTTGGGAAGCTCTAATTAAATAATTTTGCATGGTTTGGTGGAATAACCTTCAAAAACCTTTAAATAGAAGGATAGATTATCAATGATATGGAGGTGAATAAGGTGAATGAACCATCTTCGTTTGTTTCCTTTTTAATTTTCAAATTGATAACTGAAGCTTCTACGAGAAATTTAAATTATTGATATTTTTAAAAGAAAAAGGTAGCCTCATTGTTGGAATTTATTAATAATAATGAGCCTATCAGAATTAATTGCAAATACCTATCAAAAATATTTTTGGGATCTTTATCCCCTCCTTCCCTCTAACACCAATTGCAACAATTATTGTTTGTTGGTGTAGTGTAGAAAAATTTAGCCCTTTACATTTTCACACTTATTTGGGCCCTCCCTACTAAAATTGGGCTTCTTTATTCCTTGTTTAGTCCTATTTTGCATCCACAAGCCTTAATTAATGCATCTTTTCAAGGATAATATCAACACATATCTTAAGACCTATCATAATTTAATGATTTAGGATTGTATGGCCCAAATTCAGTGATCTGGGACTCATACACCACCTTAAGTGTATAGGTACCACCTAAGTTTTGGGGCCTAAATTTGAATTTAGAATAAAATAAATATTTCTTGAAATTTGTGTCCCAAGCCTAGCCTACTGGGTCTCATATGCCCCAACTGGCGTATGAGTCCCGCTTAGCTTGGACCTAATTTTGAATTCAATTCTTGGTGGTATTTTATTATCCTAGATTTGATGTCGGCTTGTAGTGTTGTAATTTCAAGAAATTTGGCATAAACGAGTATAAATACAAGGTTATTTCACATATTTTCTCCTAGCAATTTAAGTGATCTTATAAGCATTAAAGTGAGAGCATTATAGAGTATTCAAGAGCATTCAAGAGTGATTATCAAGCATTTTGGATCATTATTAAAGAACCAAGCATCATGTCAATGCCATTATACATCATATTTGTTTTTGAGCTAACATTTGTGATGCAGCTTCTTATGATTCAAGTGAGCATTCACGTCAAGATCCATAACATACAAGCAAGATTCAAGATCTACATTCATGCTAGCCATTACTTACAAGATTGCAACATATTTTCTAAGGGTTTGGTGAGTTGCAACATAGCTTATTTGTTCATTCATCACTCCTTCATTCTATTGATTTCATTTCAAGGTTTGATTACCAAAATGGGGTTTGACCAAGGAAAACCCCTATCCACTAACAAAACAACATTTTTCCCTCTCTTTGATGTATGATTTGTAGATCTAGGTGATTTAGGTTGAATATCCATTGAAGAGCAAGTTTGGAGAAAGTTGTCAAGTTGTCAAAGTTGTCATCTACATTGCAAGATCATGAAAATTCACCTACAGGTTGTAATTTAGTGTTTCAAACTCAAAGATTTGACAAGAAAGAATATACAAGAGAACATTAGAGGACATCAGGGTTTTAGATCAACCCTAGTACTAGGACTAAATCACCGCTTGTGGCATGTGAGTTTGAGTATACCTATTTTTTAGGCATTTTTTATAGATCCTAGTTTAGTAGTTCCAAATTTTGGTTTCGACCTGAAACCCTAAATTCGGACTAAATTTCCCCTACTGGCATATGAGTCCCAGTGTGCTTCAACAATCATAATTTTAGGAGTGCAGACCTTATTTTGAGCTTCATCAGGTTTCTAGGTGCCCCTATGTCCTTTCTTAGTTCATTCTTTTGATTTTTAGTTTTATATATTTGGATTGCATAGTTAGGTTTACATATCATTGCATTTCTTGTCTTTCCAAGCCTTGCTTGGTGGTGAACCCCCTTTTAGTCTTTAATAACACCCTAGAACACCTTATTGTAAATCTCTTTCCCGCATTCCATCTCTAGATTAAGATCTCTAAGGTTTCCTTGAATGAAACTTGGAGGAAATTGGTTGTTCTATCACCTAATACATAGAGTGACAATTTTTGACATTTTAGTTGGTTGTGAAGTAAATTTTGGTAGGAAAGTTTGAATCTTAAATGAAATGGAATTGTTATAAAAATACAACAAGAAATAAAATAGAAGAATATGTTTGTATTTGATGAGTTTTGAGAAAAAATTAATGTTTTTGTAATAGTAGCTCATTTGTGGAAAAGAATAAAAGATAGAAGACAAGGGAGTTTAAAGTAGAAACAAAATCCATAGTAGAAGAAGAGAATAAATGCAACTCTAGAAAGAGCAATTATATAATAGCTCTAGATAGTTGTGTTAGTCCATAGGTGACATTATAATTGCTATCCTAAGTTGATAATTATGTGTCTCCACATTCTTTGCAAAGTGTTCTAGAGGACATGAGGGAAAAAATATTTGTTTTTTTATTTTCCTATGAAAAATTGTAATTTCATTCAAGGACGCAGACCCTCTATGGTCATGGTTATAGGACATCTTGGAAGAATATCAAAACATATGACCGCATAACCAGTCATCTCAAAAATCCATCATACATGAATTGCAGAAGTAACCAAAGTGTGTTCTTCACCAAAATAGGTTAGTTTGACCTATAGTTACTCCCATGAATCCACTCCATACTCAATTCAGTCTCGTATGACCCCAAAACCCTCAGGTCGGTACTACACAACAAAATTGGTAAAGCATAAACTGAATGAACCAACGGTTCATCCCAAAACTTGATATGCGGACCACCAAACCACTTGAAACTTGGAATACAAACACATCTAGTCCATCTCCAAACACTTTTTGAAATCCAAAAAAATAATGATCATCCTAAGTGGAATGCAGATCATTCCAAAATGAAACTCTATCTTTACTTAGTGTGATACTTTTCCATTAATATCTTCTATCATAGAGGACATAAGGCTCTAAAAAATTGGATAAGGGCTCCTTCAATAAATAGCATTATTGGCTCAAAACCGTATGACAAGATAATGCAATGTGAAACAATGCATGTACCATAAAATTATTCCTCTACTACATTGAAAATGCACTATCTTAGTCTAGGACTTAGCCAATTTCCCAAAAACACTTGGTCTTCTTTAGACCATATACACCATCAAATATACAATGGGTTCACATCAATGACAGCACCATACACCATAATGCTCATATTTCCAACAACGAACCAATAAACATATCTTTTTTTTTGTTATCCTTATCTAATAATGTATAACAAATCAATATTCTTTAAAAATAGTTCAATATTATTTTATAAACAACTATTTACACATGAAAAATATTAATATAGTATTTATTTTTCATGTTAGCTAATCGATCGGTTTTGAGTAGCAGTTATTTTAAAATAATCTATTTATAGTTTTGAAAAAATAGCTCTTGATTATAGTGTTATTTCTACTATAAATATTATTTTTCAAGGCTTACATTCTCAAATGTAATCATCTTTGAGAGTATATTTATGCAACCAAGATCCATAAAATACTCTACCTACTCCTCCCTTCCATGGAAAATTGCATTAAAAATAGCGTAAGATGCTTCTTTCTTTATAAAACATTGTGGCTTTGCAACAAGGAAGCCCACAAGTGGAGGAATAAAATCTACTTGAATTATAAGCTCAATATCATGGTAGGTTTCTAGTGTACATAATATTGGATATCATCTTCCTGCATCAAGGGTAAATGCAAGAAAATGATTTGACGAAATGTGGAAGTTTTTGTCTTAGAAAAAAACCTAAAATTGACTTCAAGAAAATGGGATCTTGATTTTTAATAAATGAGATTCTGTTTAGATTTGGGGTCCCAAGCCTAAAATCTAAACGGGATCCCATTTTTTAAAAAAAAAATAGGATCCCATTTTTAAAAAAATGAGATCCTATTTAGTAATGGTGTCCCAAGCCGGCCTTCAGGAAACGGGATCCCACGTTTTACAAAACAAAATCCCATTTTATAGTGGTATTTATTTTAAACAAAAAGAAACAACAATCATTTTCACTTGCACACACGGGATCCTAATTAAAGAAGAGAAAACAACGACCTCTAGGTATAGCTCGACCCTCAATTTTTGCATTTTTCACTTTTTTTTGAGTTTTTAATACAGATTTAGGTTTATAAGTATGCATTTTTTAATTTCTATGGAGTTTTTTGCATTTTTATTTACCTATAATAAAAGAAATGGTGATTTGTAGAAATCAAAAGAAAACATGCAATGAAACCACTAGATATCAAAAAGAAATAAAAAAATCAACCTTAAATCATAACTGAAGAAAAAAATTTACCTTTTGAAACCCCAAATTGTTCAATCAAACAAAAAAAATTGCAAATTTGAAAACCCTAAATTGAAATGAAACAAAAAATTGTTGAAAACTGATTGCTTTTTGAAACCTTAAATTGGAATCAAACAAAAAAATTGCATTTGAAAACCCTAAATTGAATCAAACAAAAAAAATTGCATTCAAAACCCTAATTACTTCTTGAAACCCTAAATTGAATTCAAACATTAAAAAAAACTATTTTAAACCTAAATTTGAAATCAAACAAAATTGCATTTAAAACCTTGACGCTAAGCTGTATATTTGAAAATGGAAAAATTAATTTGTAATTTCTTTTGTTTTAAATTTCATTAGCTTTTCATTTGTTTAAATTATATGTTTGAATATTTAATTTAAGGAATTTATATTTCATTTTGCATATTAACCAATGATAATTCTAACATATTAACATATAGTTTTCTAGCATAGTAAACCTTAAACCTGCAATTTATGATTTAGGTTCAAAAAACTCACAAGGTTTACCTAAAATTTGATCAAATCAATCAATAAATGTTGAATTTAAACAAAAACCTCCTACCTACTTAGCCAAAATTTGAACCATTTTTTCTATTGGCATGTATGCAAGGAACATTTCAAACCTATATAGTTCAACTTAGGCTCTACGCATCTTTTGCATTCCTTCATAAACACTACCTTTTTCACTAATTTGCAAACCCATTA
>VDFB02271358.1:892156920-892189251 GCA_007258455.2 Sequoia sempervirens
TAATTTTCCTAGCCATTGTAAACATATATCTTGAGATACCTCTCTAAATATTTTTTAAAATCCTATTTAAATACAAAGGAATGCATATTTTCTTAAGAGTTAATATTATAGCATGGTTAATATATGAGTTCGGTTTATTTTGTATGAAATTTGGTATAAATATTATTCTATTTGGTCTCAATATCATTTATGTATAGAAGTTAATCCCAATCTTTAATTTTTTTATTTTTTATTTTAATTCTAAGTCTATACATGTAGATTTGATTCACCATTCATAGATCTCAAATATTAAATTTTTAAATTCAAAATTTTAAGTTGTGTCCTTTACCTCTATTTTCACTAGCCATTATAAACCAAAAAATGTGAGTAATTCCAAATTATACTAGATACTAGTGTATTTAAAGAGTAACCTTCATTCATTCAAAAAAATTATTAAGTTCATTTAGAATTAATTGTAAAATGATTAAAATAATTACATCAAATTTACATCACCATCATTTAAGGAGCATATTGTACACTTTCCTCTTATTCTCAACCTTGGTTAACCACCATTAAATTAGTTCATCCAGGGGTCTTACTAAGAAGAACATGGCCTTGCAATTTATATTCCTTAAAGATGTTTATAATCACCACCTATTCTTTATCAAATTCAAAGCATACACACAAAGGTGAATACGTTTCAGACAAGAAAGTTGTCAACTTTTGTGCATGAATTATAATTCAAGTCCACAAGCATGTGGAAATGAACTCAAAAGATACATAGATGAATTTCTAGGCTAACAAGTTCTAAAAATATGGGATTAAGATGAATGAATTTTTGACATTTTAATATTAAAAGATCGACTTTGATTCAATAACTAAATACTCATACATTTTGTTTGTTTAATTTTCAAATTTAGTTTAATTATTTGATATTGTAGACATGTAAAATTCACTGAACACTTATCACAAATTAAGAATGTCTTGGAACGACCGCGAAATGACTCGGAACAACTCCGAATCAACTCAGAATGTCTCAAAACGACCCCAAAATGACTTGGAACAACTTTGAATCAACCTGAAACGTCTTAGAATGACCCTAAAATGACTTAGAACAACTCTGAATCAACTCGGAATGTCTTGAAATGACCCCGAAACGACTCAAAACAACTCTGAATCAACTCAGAACATCTCAGAACAACCCCAAAACAACTCTGAATCAACTCAGAACATCTCGGAACAACCCCGAAACGACTCAAAGCAACTTTGAATCAACCCAGAACGTCTTGGAACGACCCTGAAACAACTTGGAACAACTCTGAATCAACTCGGAATATCTTTGAATTAACTTGGAACATCTCAGAATGAATCTGAATCAACTCAGATCATCTCAGAATCATCCCACGACATCTCATAATGCATCAAACGACATCGAACGACATTCAAAACCCTATTTCCTCTATTAATCAAAGGATACAACGTTATTTGATTAATTCACATTTCATCATTCCAACTAATTAAAGAAATTACATTTATTTAATAAAGTCCTAATCTTATCTTATTTCATCCTAATTACTCAAACGACACTGATTATTTGATTACGTCACTAATTCACCTTATTCCTCAAAATTAATTGACTTATTAAATCATAATAATTTAATTATAACACTTTCCTCTAAAATTTGAATAAACTATTCAAACTATTCAAATTAGCAAAAATCAAAATAAAAGTAAAAATTGGAATTAATTAATTAATATCCCTCACCCACTTTTTGATTGAGGAAATCATGGATTGCTAATTTTTCTAACTCAACCATCTAATTCCTAACTCAACCCTAACTGATCAATCAATTGCTAACTAAGCAATCAAAATCCTAACTAACCAATCTATTCTTCAATCACCCTAATTGTGCAATCAACTTTGCATAATCTCCTCATGTCTAAGTTAGGAATTTCCTTTTCTGGTGCTCTAAAAAGAACAACTATCACATTTCAAGTTTGGTGCTTCTAAAATTAACAAATTTGAAAGCTTTATAAGGTAGGAATCTCCATTTTGATGCTTAAAAATGAACAAAACAACTCCAACATTTCCAATTTGGTGTTGTTAAAATAAACCATTTGAAGCTTTCTAAAGTAGGAATTCTCTTTTGGAGCTCATAAAAAGAACATAAAACACTTCAAATTTGGGCTCTAAAAATGAACACATTTCATGTTTTCATAGTTAGGAACCTTTAAATTTGGTGCATAAAAAGAGCGCAAATGTCTTTCAATTTGTTGACCAACTTCCGATTTACATTTTGTTGACCATTAATGATAAGGCCTGATTTTCTTAGAAACACTTCAAAATTTGGGGCTTAAAATGAACAAAATGCTTTTGTTATTTTCACACCATTGCTATCTTAATTGCTTGATGTCCTAAAAATTTCAATGGTGCACAGATAAAAAGAACATTTCATTTTTACTCACATATTCTTGGGGATAACACTGCTCGAGGTGTTTAAAATGAATCAATTTGCAATGAATTGTCTTCTATGCATGCATTGATTGGCAAGCTGAAGTGTTTTTTCTTCTCCCCTTGCACCATTTTGGCGATCTTGGGTGAGTGAAGAACATTTTTGAGCTTCGCATTTATTTTAAAGTTTTACCTTCTTAGAGGGCTTGCCTATTGAGACACATCCCGCGCTGGAGAACTCATAGGTGATGCAAGCGATACTTTCGTTCTGGACCGCTATATAAATATTTTGTGAGTGTGAGGAAAGTTCATCACTCGCCGGGTATGGATGTCCTATATTGATGTATTCTTCCGCAGTATCCTTGTGATGTGTAAAAACTCGAAAGGGCTGGAAGGTTCTTAATTGAACAAAACGTTGCATGTGTAGGTGCCCGAAAAGAATATCCCTAGAACATGACTAAGAGCCAACTTTTTTAGAAGCCACCCTATTTATCCAAAACATTCTCTGAAAGTGATGCATCAAAATTTTCTTATGAGAAGTTACTTGCCAAGTCCGACTAAAGGCCCGTGCCATAAGTCGCATGTAAAATCATCTCTTTGAAGCATGAGGCAGGCCCACCTAAGAGGATGGTTTCTCTCCACTACCTAGGTTGTAATTGTTTGTTAATTTTAAACTTATCTAATTACATTCAAAAAAAATTGTGACATCAAATTTTGTGTTTGATTTAAAGAAAAAGAACACATCAAAACAAACATTGAACAAGATGGTCAAATCACAAACCCTTTGAGTTAGTGTATATACTTGTGAAAAAAAACCTTATGGTTGCACTCCTTGAAAGGATTTATCCTTAAAGGTTTCTGAACATTTCGATTTTATTTTCAGGTTGCATTGATCAAAGTAAACACTTTGGTAACTATGTATTGGGTGTTGTGATTTCACAACTTGAGCTATAGACATTAAGGTAACATAAATTCCATGCTTGTAAGTCAATCCAGTGTTATTATATCACTTTCCATATTCAAGAACACAAAGGAAACAAACACAAAGAGGTTACAAATTTCCATTCCAATTCACAATATTTTTGCTAAAACACTTAGATTGCTTATAAGGTCACTACTTGAACAAGATACTTGGAAAATCAGATTGATCATAAAATTTCACTCATTATTTCCCATACTACTTATTTGAAATAAAAATACAACAAAACATTAGGATCATTCCTCCACTCAAAAAATATATGATATCAACAGTTACTTGGAACTCACAGATAGTTCAAGTATCTTTCCCACAACATATCCTCTAGATCAGGAAGTGGAATATTGCCCTAGTTCTTCAACATTTTTTATTTATGAAAAGTAGTTACATTTCAAAACAACACTCAAACTTTAGGGTTTTTGACTTTCATAACAAACCACCCCATACCACCACACCTTATGACCATTTGGCAACCCACAACTCTCGTTCAACAACTAGGCCTTATAGCACCGATTATTCAACCTAGTCTCATGCACATTGAGGGTGCACAAACTGATATCATAAGCAGTTTGAGAAACTTTATATTTGAGAAAAATGAAACACCTCATCAATTTCTCACCACATCAATCATCTTAAAATGAAGAGGAAGAAAAAAAAAACATAGCAACCATAAGACCTATATTACTACCTCCTGCATGGCCATAGGTATGACCCTCTTGGAAATATAAACCGAGTGACCTTATGATAAGGTATTGAGTATCAAAACATCCTTGAAACATGTCGATCTATTACCCAAATTACTCTTATCAAGGGCCACAACATCAAATAGGGCAACAACATCAAGGATTTCAAAGTCATGATCAAGGAATAAATAAAAAACATCAAATTTCCCTATATATAATTGAGAGAGATCTTGAGGAAATTAAACGAAAAAGAAATACAACATATCATCAACTCCTTATTCAAGGTTGGAACATTACATATCCACAACAAACATACATTATCCCACAAACACCTCAATATCCACATCAACAACACTTACAATATCTTTAATATCAAGAAGTTCCGCAACACCAAGGTGTACATCAAATGCAATATCAAAACATACCTCAATTGTCGTATCAAGGAGTTTAGCAAAATCAAGAACAAAACAATCAAGAAAAACCATAGAGGAAAGATTACCAATGAGAAAGAAAATCCACCCCTTTGGGAGAAACTTTAGAGGTAATCATGCATGAACTAGTACAACAAGAACTTATCAAGATCAACGATAGTCCAATTTATGGTGAACCAAGCTTTAAACTCCTTTGGTATAACAAGTATGAACATGTGAGTTCCATAAAATCAAGGGTCACACAACAAACATATGTGCTACACTAAAACATATCATCCAAGACATCACTGATCAAGGAGAAATAGATATTAAAGGGCCATCTACCAAGGACGACAATGATAATGTCTCAACCTCAAGAGTTGAAAGCAACGATCAAGAGCTATCTATCACTCATCACATTGACAATGTCTCTACATCATCCAGTGAGCAAGAAGACATACATCAAGAATTTAGTCCCAAGCGTGATCAAAATAAATCACCCAAGTCTAGCAATGATCCAATTCAAAATATATTGACATCATCCAACCTCATGATAGTACATATTGATGATCAAGATACTCTTAAGCCAACACTTATACCCAATACAGAAAATCTAAGCCAAGAGCCCATATGCCCAAAATTTGAGGAAATCCAAGGATCTTTTATAGGAAATCCTTTCTTTGAAATTGATCCATGTCAAGAATGTGAACCAAAGCATGTCAAAGATAATACCATACAAAGTCAAGATCAAGAAACCTTACAATCAAAATATTACAATGACTTGGTAGATATCTTCCAAGACATCCAAGGCTTTCCAAAAGAACACATCCATATGCCAAGCACACATACATCTACCCATGAGATGCTTACTCCTAATGGAAATGTAGATGATCTTCCTCCAAAAAAAGAGTCTCATATTCTTGATATCATTACCATGGAACAAGAGTCACCTACTCTTCACATCTGTACACATGATCAAGATATAGCAGAATCTATAGACCTATCAGAAAGTGATCAAGAAGAATAATTGAAATAAAAAACACCCTCCAGGTAGGTTGAAGACATCAAGCATGAAAATATGGAGCACAATATATCCTAAAATTAGCAAAAATAATGGAAAATCCTAAGTAGCAAAGAAGTGGGTATACACTAGTCAAATAAGCAAGTCAATATATTTTGAAGGGCCATCAAAATATGATATTTCACAAGATCAAGTTGAAGATATCAATCAAGAAGTTATCCCACATATGAAGGATCCTATTAGTGAAAAATGTATCACATTTGAAGATCCACAACAAATCAGAGAAGGATTAGCACCTTGTTTCCAAGGTAAGACATATCCTATTTCTCAACAGATGAATTATCAAGACAAAGGAGTAGGCCTACATGAACAAGGTATCCTAGCATTAGTGCAGATTATTGGCAATCCTAAGCATCAAAGTCTTGGTTATTCAACAAGTAAGGGATCTAAACATATCAGTGATACCTCTCTAATACTAGGGGAAACTTTATCTAATGTAAGCATCAACATAGAGAGCACAAAGAGTCCTTATGATGAAATTTCTACCAACACTACAACTAGCCATGCCATGAATCATCATCCACGTATTTTTTCACACTATCATTGGGACCAACAACAAGAGAAAAAGTTATACCCAAGGAAGGAACAAGTCATTGAAGCAAAAGAATCAACAAAACAAAATGGACAAGCAAAATACAAATGGATACAAAAGAAAAAGAAAGAAAATCATCCCTATCAAACTCCATTAGTCAAAGAAACTATGGAGCAAAATAAAAAAGAGAATTTCATCCATCAAACAATTCCAACAATGCAAAAGAAAGCTTCAAGAGCAACCTACAAGGTATATCAAGATATTGGTCCCAATTGAATCTCCATATCCACCCATCATTGCTCATCATCCCAAGTTATCATAACGACTCTAAGGGAACTTTATCGCGATGCGTGCATCAAGGTAAGTTTAACTCTGGTATCAACAAGGAAGATAAGAATTATTGGGGGTTACATTCAAGCGCTCGTATCCTAGCAAAAAAACTCCTCCAAGTAGGATATCATTAGCACGTCATGACAACAACAACAGCCATATCAACACCAACAAAATCTACATCATCACCACCAGGTGGTTCAAATATGAGCAAAAAAATTGTCACCATGATGAAAACCTAGTAAACAGGCATCTTGTGTGACATCAAAATCAAGAAAATATTCAAGACAAAAATCGTCCTCCAGTGAAAACCACTATGGCGACACTTTGGATAAGTACCATGATGAAAACCTAGCAAACATGCATCATGTGTAGAATCGAGCATCTACATGCGCCATTTTAGGTGGAAGCATCTCAGCTGATCCATAATAAATCCAATCCATTTTTTATCCAAACCCACCTTACCTTGATCTTGAAAAATGTTTGGTGTACACTTTACACTTGCTTATAGAAAACATCTTGACATGGGTCACTATCATTGATCCTATTCTATCCAGCATTATCTGAGCCATGAGGTATTGTCCATAGGGGCATACTCTATCCAAAACATGTTATCTTATCACAAGATATCCCATTACCTACATTGCTAGACACTGGGGGCAAGTACTTACATCTTGCTTCAGAATAAATCTTGATCTATGTCTTCTAGCTCACATTGTGATCTAGGCATTATCCAAACAACAAGGTGTGCCACATGGTACCCTTTAAAATTCATCCCATCAACAAGGTATCCCACCAACACACTATCAGGTTAGCCTTTGAAAAAATTCATACCATCAACAAGGTGTACCACCAATGTGCTACCAAGGTAACCTTCAAAAGATACAAACAACGTGGATTATTCCTTCACTCGAAAGTTCTTAGATATCAACAGTTACTTGAACCCTACAACTAGTTCAAGTAAGCTTTTCCACAACATATCCTCTAGAAAACAAAGTGAAATATCAATCCAAGTTGTCAACATCTTACACCCCAGGCAAGAGGGTAAAAATCCAAAAAAAAATGGAAAAAGGATTAAAAAAGAAAAAAAATCAAAAAGCAAGAAAAAATTCGCCCCAACAACAAGGTATACCACCAACGCACTACTTAGGTAACCTTCAAAGATAATAACAATGTGGATTATTCCTTCACTTGAAAATTCTAAGATATCAACATTCGCTTGAACCTCACATCTAGTTCAAGTAGATTTCCCGCAACATATCCTCTAGACACAAAAGTGGAATATCAATCTAGATTATCAATGTTGTTTACCCAAAAATAGTTTATGCTTTGAGTCAAATGGTCCAACTACATGGTCTCTGTGTGTACAACATAGGAAAGGCTCATTAGCCCTCAAGACCCTAGGTCAATCCCCTTAGGTTTCCAACATGCTTTATTTCAACTTAGTCACAAAACACAAAATCCAAAAATAGTCAAAAGATACAAAAGCCAAAAAAGTTCACAAAACATAAAAGGTCAAAAACATTCAAAACAAACCAAGTGAACTACATGCCTCTGCGTGTACAACGTAGGCAAGGATTATCTTTGATGAGCCCCCGAGGCCCTAGGTTAGTCCCCAAAAAATGTCAAAAAAACATCATAAAACTTAGAATTTAATAAAAAAAGACCCATGTTCACCATCACAATTCGCAATAAAACATCACCCATAATAAATAGACTGTCACATTCACCCTTTGAAAAAACAAACAAAACAAACAAAGCAAGCATCAACAATTGAAACCTTCAAGCAAACAATTGCGGAAGAATTTGATCACAAAATTGAACTAAAACAAAGCCAAGTATCAAAAACATATCTTTTTGACAAGACCCAACAACATCCTGAGATATGTCTTAACGGATCCATTCCGATGATAGACATGATCAACATCGGATAATAGACCCACCCCAAACAGATATGGCAAGTGATATAATGGCATTGTTTTATCCTTTTGTAGTCTTATTTTTGTGATTTACATTATTGACTCATTCCCAGGATCTCTCGAGGATGTCCATAAGGATTTAGAGAAGAAGGAATGGGGGAAATTGAGCGTCATTTCAATTTGTTGTTTGTGGATACTTTTGTTATACTACCATGGTGAATACTTTCTTTTTTCTGTGTGTGGAAGTTGTTTTGGAGCATTTCGTATAGCAGTGACATGTTAGGTTCTTAATACCTCTTGTGTTACTAGTCTAACATGTTTTAAAGCTTCTCACCCATACACTCTAACAAGGTTTTTGTATGTCTGGTATGAGCAAGAGTACTCCTTGTTTATAGAGTCAAAGTCCACACAATGGATACAAAGTCACCTTGGTCATTAATACCTTGGTGCATCATATCTATTTGCTACATCAAATAGGTTTGTTCAAAAACTGTGAAGCCTCCAAGTAAAGAAAAAGAAACATCATTAACTACTAACAACATCACATTTTCTATCCATCATCAAAATATTTCTTCTAACTAACATCCATCCTACATGGAAATATCATTAGTACCATATATGTTTTGCATCCACAATGTTGTTAATACATATATCATGATGATAATAAACCAATAAAAACGTCATGTATCATGTATAGGGCATACATCCATATCATATGCATACATCATCATACATTGTCATTCGGGAAGCATAAAACGTGGATGAATCGAAGAAGTTATATCTTATATAAAAAACAAGAGTACATCATCATCTGTGAAACAAGTGTGATAGGATAATACAAAATCATAATATATATATGAGGCCTCGACTGGGCCGATGAATATATATACAAAAAATCATGTCTGCAATTGATGTCTCTGAACAACAACATAATAAAGATCAAGTACACTTCCCAACAAAAAGGGAAACACTCTATAAACTGGGTTGTGGACCACCATTTGGATCTAGCTATCTAACATGATGACCATCTAAAATAATTTTAACTTGTGATATTAGGGTTCCACTCTGAAAATGTAAAGCAACACAAAAAGACACAAAAACGATGAAAAACAAGACTTAGGGTTGCAAACAAGCAAAAACAAGCAGTAGCACATGCAAGGGTTTTTGAGAAAATGCTCAGAAAGAACTAGGAAAAAGTGAGATTTTCAGGCAAAGGCAAGATTTTCAAGCAAAGGCGAGGAAACAATGGTGTGGAAATAAGTCAAAGGTGAGGATCTATGTCAAAGGAGAGCTTTCAGGACTTGAAACACTCAAAAGCGAGCTTTTTGATCAAAGGCGAGCCTTTAGGTCAAATGCTCAAAAAACAAAATCGAAGATCCTGAGCAAAGGTGTGGAAAATAGGAAAAGGTGTGGAAATAAGTCAAATGTGTGGATTCTCAAGATACAAAGGCATGAAAACTAAGGAAAATGCTGAGAAATCATAAAACTTCGCTATTGATTAGGACATTTTTTTACCCTATCTTCAAACGACCATATCTTGGTCATACAAAAGTATTTTTCAATGCTTCTTTTTTAAAAATGGGCTAGAATTTCATGATCTTTGCAATGGTGTAGGTGGTTTTTAGTTTTCCTATAGTTACATTTTCCATTGGGGTCATGAGCCTGACCTTAAACTTGAAATTTTCGGTCAACCTCTCGAGGGGGCAGCATAGAGTCTTACCATCATTCCACAAAACACTGGGGTACAGTGGGGCATAAATTTTTTTCAAAAAAAAAAAATTGATCTTAAAACAAAATCTTTGAAACAAACCAACTAGTACTTTGTATCAACGAGGGGGAAAATGTAGGCATGTAAAATTGACTGAACACTTATCACAAATTCAAAATGTCTCGGAACGACCCTGAAACGACTCAGAACAACTCTGAATCAACTCAAAATGTCTTGAAACGACTCAAAACAACTTTGAATCAACTCATAATGTCTCAAAATGACCCCGAAATGACTCAGAACAACTTTGAATCAAGTCAGAACGTCTCGAAATGACCTCGAAACGACTCAGAACTACTCTAAATCAACTTGGAACATCTCAGAACAACTCAAAACAACTCTAAATCAACTCAGAACGTCTCAGAACGACCCTGAAAAGACTCAAAACGACCCCGAAACGACTCAGAACGACTCTAAATCAACTTGGAATATCTCTAAATTAGCTTCAAGGAACATCTCAGAACGACTCTGAATCAACTTGGATCATCTTAGAATCATCCCACGACATCTCATAATGCATCAAAAAACATTGAACAACATTCAAAGCCCTATTTCCTCTATTAATCAAAGGATACAAAGTTAGTTGATTAATTCACATTTCATCATTCCGACTAGTTAAATAAATTATATTTATTTAAAAAAAGTCCTAATCTTATCTTATTTCATCCTGATTAGTCAAATGACACTGAATTATTTGATTACATCACTAATTCACCTTATTCCTCAAAATTAATTGAATTATTAAATCATAATAGTTTAATTATCACACTTTCCTCCAAAATTTGAATAAACTATTCAAATTATTCAAATTATCAAGAATCAAAATCAAAATAAAAATTGAAATTAATTAATTAATTAATATCCCTCACCCACTTTTTGATTGAGGAAATTATGGATTGCTAACTAAGCAATTTGTTTTGCTAACAAAGCAATCTAATTTTGCCAACTCAACCATCTAATTCCTAACTCAACCCTAATAGATCAATCAATTGCTAACTAAGCAATTAAAATCCTAACTAGCTAATCTATTATTCAATCACCCTAATTGTGTAATAAACTTTTCACAATCTCCTCATGTCTAAATCCTCTCAACTCATTTTGACCGTTGATCTGGATATTCTCCAATGCGATCTTGACCGTCAATTCAAAATTGCTTTTTCTATATAACAAGCCTTTCTCTTCACAAATAAGGATCAAAATTTCAACTTACCTTATGCAACAAAGTGCTATCAAGATCACCATTGAGAGAGCTTCATCATTTCTTCAAGAACAAGCATCGATCATCAAGCGTTTGAGTACAAGCAATGGAGGCTTTGCAGTGATATGAACAACCCAACATCATGCAAATACACTCCAACATGGGATGGTAATCTCTTCTTGTTGTTTGAATTTGGTTTGAACATCTCAGGATCTTACTCTCATTCAAATAGCTTAGAATTGTTCATTTCATGAGTGATGGAATAGGATAGATTAAGTTTTTTTGAATTAGATTAGTTTTTGATTTCAATCTTGCATTTGATCTTGTTTTTTGCATATTTGCTGGTGGATTCCTTCCCCCTCACACATATATCAATCTAAAATTATATATTTAAATTTATTACTATTTAATTAACTTATATTATTTATATTTAATATAAAAAATCTTTTACATCAACATTTTTTCAAGAGAAAATGTATAATTTTAATTTAGAAGATTCAATACCTCTAAAAGTATTGTACTCATAACATTTATCCTTCTCCTAAAAATGATGAAGGGCTCTTGATGAAGGATGTGAGTCATATAAATTATATTCTTAAGACTTCTTCTAAGGTTTCGTTGCTTCTTATTATTTTGATTCCAACTATGATGGAAAACACCCACAAAGCTCTTGTAGATGAAAATTTTGGAAATTGCAAAGCTCTCTTGAGCTCTTTGTCTTTAAACCTCCTTGAGTCTATAGAAGAGATGTATCTTACTTCTTTATAAGAATTGTTGATCGCTCCTTGTTATTTTTTTGTCATTTTCTTAGCCTTCGTACTAAATGTTTCATGTTATTCCTCATTCTTGTTTAATGTTCTCTAATAGTCCCATCTTAATCTTTCTATCCTAATTCATAAATCCAATAGAAAATTTGTTTACATATAATTATAAACATATAAATCTTATATTTTTAAAATATCCTCTTAAATAATTAAAAAAAAATTACTTAAATTATAAATCTTCAAATTATAAATGTATTCCCTAATAATTAAATAATAAGTTATGTTTCACACTCCTATCCATATACTTATACACATAACCTAATAGTAAAAGAAATGTACATATATTCCAAAAGAAAAGTCTAACTACAATGTTTGGGAAGCTCTAATGAAATAATATTACACGGTTTGGTGGAATAACCTTCTAAACCTTTTAAGTGGAAGGATAGATTATCAATGATAGGGAGGTGAATAAGATGAATGAACCATCTCTATTTGTTTCCTATTCAATTTTCAAAATAATATATGAAGCTTCTAGTAGAAATTTAAATTGTTGATATTTTTAAAAGAAAAAGGTAGCTTCATTGTTGGAATTTATTAATAATAATGAGCCTACCAGAATTAATTGCAAATACCTATCAAAAATATTTTTGGGATCTTTATCCACTCCTCTCTAACACCAATCGCAAAAATTATTATTTGTTAGTTGTGAAGTAAATGCTAGTAGGCAAGTTGGAATCTAAAATGAAAGGGAATTTTCGTGCAAAGACAACAAGAAGTAAAAGAGAAGAATATTTTTTTATTTGATGAGTTTCTGAAAAAAAAGAGTTTTTGCAATAGTAGAGCTCATTTGTGAAAAAGAAAAAAAGATAGAAGACAAAGGAGTGTAAAGTAGAAAGAAAATCTACAGTAGAAGAAGAGAATAAATTGCAACTCTAGAAAGGGAAGTTATACAATAGCTCTAGATAACTATGTTAGGATAGGTGACATTATAATTGCTATCCTAAGTTGATAATTATATGTATCCATGTTCTTTGGAAAGTGTTCTAGAGGACATGAGGGATAGAATATTTATTGTTTATTTTCCTATGATAAATTGTAATTGTATTCAACGACATGGACCCTCTACGGTGACGGTTATAGAGCATCTTGTAAGAATATCAAAATGTATGATGCCATAACCATTCGTCTCAAAAATATAGAAATTAAGAACGAGACTAATACGCCATCTTGGGCATCTTAATCCTCCTAGGAAAATTTTTCAAGATCCAGTTCTGACATCCGAAGACTCTGTATTTTCCCCAAATGCAGCAACAAGCCTAATATGCCATTATGGGTGTCTTAGTCCTTCGCAACATATTTTGGCAACTTATTTGCATTTCCAATACCCTCACAGCATCTCCAAATTTCCTAGGTACACACATACTATCTCCCTATTGCATAATTTCATCAATTTCATCTTTCATTTAGCTTACATTTTTAGTTATAGGTCATTTTGCATATCACAACTTGTTTTCAAACATTTTATTTTCCAAGCATTTGCTTGGTGGTGAACCCCTTAGAACTTAAAGAATCCCTTTCTAGGACCCTCCTAATTGAGAATTGGCTCACCTTGTGGGTTGTTAGTCAATCCAATTAGGACCCCTAGGACATTAGTGAATGGTTGAGTGAGAAAAGTGTGATATCTCAAAGGTATCTGTTTTCCCATTCATCATTTTGGTGAACTTGCGTGAACATGAAATTCATCATCTTAAGAAAACAAGGATGTAAAATAAGAATTTAACATGAAATTCATCAACTCTTAGAGCAAAAACCAACCGATGAAAACACAAAAGGATAAGGATACCAAGATCCCTCTTATAATGTAAAGCCTCTTAGAGAATATATAAGGCTCCAAAGTGATGGTACAGTGATCTTGGATTCTCCCCCTAACTTGAATATCCTTCTTCCTAAAGAACAACCAATAGATCATAACACTAACAAGGATAAAGATAGGATAATCTCAGGACCTCCTCGTCCTTATTCAACTACAGAAGTTGGGGAATTGAGCCGAAGGAACACATCTCATAGAATAAAGAAACCTCAATACCCTTGCCCACCATCTTCAACCAAGCAAACTTTACATATGCTTTTAAGTCAAGGACTTATTACATTACCACCTGGATGCGTAAAAATTAATTTCCAAATCCTAAGAATAAAAACACATCTTATTGAAAATATCATATAATTTTTGGTCACAGTACTGATGCATGTCACACCTTAAAGAAATAATTTAAAAGGCTTGACATTATACAAATAATCCCTTAAAGTGGGACCTCTTGTCATGTGATTGTTGTAGAATACTCTATTCTCACTACTACATGACCTTTCCCATCACCTACCTCGGCCCATTCTTGTCTTGCACTCAGTGGGGACAAGAAGTCATTAGCCTTGTCCTAGTAAGGCATTTGTTTTTGTCCCTTTGGTTCATTATTTACCTTCCGCTTATGTAGACTGAGATTGGGGAGGTGGATGACTTTCTTTAGGTTGTCTCGCCTATGCCTTACTAGTCCTTTTGATTTTCTTTTTGTTTGCTTGCATGTGCATAACGCGATCCCCCGTGATGTTTTGTTTGATGTTTCTCTCTCTATGTGCATTCCTCTATTTGTACCTTCATTCTTCTATATGTCATATACTTTTTCCTTTTGATTAATTTTTTATCTTTTCCTTTCATTTTCATTTCTTTTGTTTTCCTTTTGAGGATGACGTAAGGCATCGAGACATTCATGTCTCCTTCATGTTGACCCAAAATATTTTTCATTATCTTTTCTTTTCCTTTCATTTTCCTTTTCATTTTTCTTGTGCTTTCCTTTTGGGGATGACACAAGGGGTTGAGACACCCTATGTCTCTTCCATGTTGACCCAAAAGGCTCTTTATTTCCTTTGTTTTCACTCACTTTGTTTCATTCTTCCAGTTCTATGTATTTGGGGAATGCTGACAGTTCCAAGCTCTCTAATATCATTGTAGAAAAGAACATACTGACCCCAAATCCATATATCCCTTATGTGTTTGGTGTTTTCATTTTGGGGGTAACCCCTCCCTTTTCCTTTTCTCTTGCATGACGTAGCTTTACTTGGAAACATATGGCTTGGCATAGGGCTTTCCAAGTTGGCTCACATGTCCTCATTCTTGATTGCATTTTCATTTTGCTACTTAAAATTAATTTCTCACAACATGGTGTTAGCAATTTCTTTAAAGTGGGGGCATACATTGGCATTATTTCGGACTGATTTCAATTGCATTTTTTTCCTTTTCATGTTCCTTGATGTGACTTTCTTTCTTTATGCGATGTGTTTTTCCTCTTGACGGTGTCTTTGGGTTTGAATTCCTCTGAGAGCGTGATATTTCTTTGTCCTCTCTTGGAAACATTAGATACAATGTTCCCCAGGATGAGACCTTCAACTTTTCCTCTCTTGGAAACAAGATGAGACCCTTTTGCGCTTATCCTCTCTTAAAAGAATTGGGTATGATGTTCCCCAGGATGAGACCTTTTATTTATCCTCTCTTGGAAATGTTAAGCACAATGTACCCTAAGACTAAAACCTCACATGAACTAAGAAAAATCCCTTTAAACATCCCTCTTTCTTGTTGCATTTTTCCCTTTTGTACCTTATTAAAGTCATGGAGGTATGAATTTAATATGGTCCCTTGGGGCTCACCTAGTGAATACGTAGCTTCACTAGCCCATTTGAGCATGCATTTTTATGCCTTATTAAAGTCATGAAGGTATGGCTTTAATGTGGTCTCTTGGAGCTCACCTAGTGGACACCTAGCTCCCACTAGCCCTTGTGAGCATGTGTTTTGTTTGCATAGTGGACAACACATTCCACTTGTAAACTTCTTTTTGTACAAACAACCTAGACCCGGTCCACCACGTTGAATGACCAATCAAAGCTTGATCCATTGCAGTTTTTCCTTTTCCTTTTTCCTTTTCTTTTTCTTGTCTTTGATGGTGTATGTTTGCGATCTGGTTATGGCTTCGTATATCATCTGCAAGCGTGTTCCTTTGTGCTTATGTTGGTTTTCCATAGGATCTTGATGTTGGGGGCTTGGCCACCCTCTTGATTATTGTCATCCTATCTTAGCTTCCAGCCAAAAAAAAGCATTTCAAAACCTCCCGATTGTGTGAAGCCACAAATTTCTGGCTGTGAGCTTTTGTGTTCAACTCTCCTACCAGCAAATAGTGTAGTAAATGCATACATTTTTATTTTCAATTTGTTTGGGCCTGCCTTGTTTTTATTTATGCTTCTTTATGGCTTAATTGGTCCTATTTTATGTCCACAAGCCCTATGAATGACATATTTTTTTGGTTAATCTTAAAATTATCCAATGCATAAATGAGAATTTAATGACTCCATCAGTGTGTCCTTGATTTTGATCGACTAAAACGCCTACCTAGGGCGCTCTTTATTCCCTAAGCAAGGCCTTGGGACCCTAATTGTATCTCCTGGATTGGGACTATTTTGGTGTATGTGCCCCAAGTTTTATGACTTGGACTAAGACACCACCTAGGGAATCTTAGTCCTCCTTGGGTCATTTTTGAGATTTAATTTTAAATTTTGGTGGGATTTAGCCTCCTTTATTCAATGAATTCATATGTCAGTTTGGTGTGATGTAATTCATGGTATTAAGCACAAGTATAAATACAAGGTTCCTTAATTCATTTCAACCCAAGTCTTTTGTGAGAGCTTTTATCATAGCATAATTCTGAGTTTACAAGAGCATTCAAGAGAAAAATTCCATCAAGCATTTGGTTTTCATTTTCAGATTCAAGCATCATTTCAAAGAGTTTTCTTGCATCATGTGTGTTGTTGTGTTAACATTTGTGATGTAGGGTTTTGATCCAAGCAAGCAATTCAAGTCTTATCTTTCAAGCATTCAAGATCTATATCCATTGTAGCCATTACACACAAGTTTTAATTCTACAAGGTATGTGCAGGATCATCATGGAAAAACAGTCTCTTTATGGCAAAAATTCAAAAATAAGAGTTAGCAACTTGACGAAAATTGAATAAGCTATCTATATTATTTCAAAATGAAAAGAATAGAATCTATAGCAAATTGAAATGTATTTTTAAAACCTACCAGGTTTATTTAAATATATAAAAATCTATTTGGTGAAAAATTTGTACCCCAATGTAGTAGTACTTAAATCCCTCAAGGAAAAAATAAGAAGTAGATGTTCCGCCCCATCCCCCTAACCGCAATTGTAAAATGATAATATTTTTTATAGCTGCCTTAGATATAAGTAGAGGACTAATGTACCATGTAATGCATATTTTTTGTAATTTTTTTCCAAGTAAATAATTAATTAGGAATTTTTATTACAACTTTTAAAAAATATAAAAATCTCGTGATGTCCTGGACCATCTTAACTTTGGTCACAAAACTTCATGAAATTCATTTTTTTAAACCTATATTATGTGAAGGATAGAATGTGACATTATATTTCAGATTCACAAAAATATGATACCATTTGAAAGCTATAGATGTTTTTCTAATCAACGATCAATCAGATCTTTAGCCCAATTCAGTTTAGAAAAATGAATAATAATAATTTATTAAATTCAAAGTAAAGCATAACTTATATTGCGGAAAGTTGAGAATCTCCCTTTAAAAAACCTTCGCTTCATCAAGTTTTGTAAAAAAAAAAAAGTCATCAGCCACATACCCTACACATACCCATCATATCACCACTTTTTGGCCCATCATGATCCTGTACACATACTCCACAAGGGTTTGGTGAGTTGTAGCATTGCATGTTGTTCATTCACCATTTCCTTCATTATTTCCATTTCATTTCAAGGTTTAATTACCAACAAGGGGTTTGACCAAGGCAAACCCCCATTCACTAACAAACAATTGATAAGTTTTTCCCATCTTGCATATTTGTGATTGTAGATCTAGGTTGAAGACTTGAAGATAATTTGGAGTGAAAAGTTGCAAAAGTTACAAAGTTGCATTACAAATTTGTCATATTCACGAAAACTCACCTACAGGCCATATTCAAAAGTTTCAGAACCTGAGATCGGAAGGGAAGAAAGTGTAGACCTTAGAGCTCAGGATCACTTTCAGAGATTTCAGAAATTTAGAATGGGACTAATACACCATCTTGGGTGTCTTAGTCCTCCCAGACCCATATTTTTTAGATATTTTTCAAGATCCAGTTTCGACATCTGAAGACACTGTATTTGCCCCCAAAAAACAACAGTGAGACTAATATGCCATTTTGGGCATCTTAGTCCTCCACAACATATTTTGGAAACTTCTTTGCATTTCTAGATTTCCCAGGTACACACATACTATCTCCCTATTGCATAATTTTATCATTTGAATCTTTCATTTAGCTTACATTTTTAGCTATAGGTCATTTTGCATATCATAGCGTGTTTTCAAACATTTTCTTTTCCAAGCATTTGCTTGGTGGTGAACCCCTTAGAACTTAAAGAATCCCTTCCTAGGACCCTCCTAATTGAGAATTGGCTCACCTTGTGGGGTTGTTAGTCAATCCAATTAGGACCGGGCTAGGACATTAGTGAATGGTTGAGGGAGAAAAGTGTGATATCTCTAAGGTATCCATTTTCGCATTCATTAGGACCTAATTCAGAATTCACCTAATTTTCACAGTATGCTTCAAACGACCTTGCAACAAGTTGTGGTCCCTTCTAGAGAAAACCCAAATGACATAGCAACCATGATTCAAGGAATAAATGCTGGCATTGTTCTCCACCAAAATGAGCTCCCTCCTTTGGAAGTGCAAAATAAAAAATGATGCCTTCATGATAATAGTTGGCTATAACAGATTAGGAATAAAGAGAACCCTTGTTGACAATGGTTACACTCTTAATGTGTGTAGTATCACACTTTTAGATAAACTTGGTGTGGATAAGTCAAAAATTCAATCTGATTCCTTGTCAATTCATGGATTTGATAACATAGGAAAATGACTGTTGGGTGTAATTACTTTACCTATTATAGTTGGAAAATACACATTACAACCCCTAATTCATGTGATGCCTCATGATCTTTCATACAATCTTCTTTTAGGAAGACCATGGAGTCATGAGATGCACGCGGTGCCCTCTACCCTTCATCCTATCATGAAATATGTCTATAACAACAAAGTATATACAATCAAAGCTGACCCTAAACCAAATAGTTGCTTGAACATTAAAAAAGATAAGGAAATTTTTTTGGCAACATTGACACCAACTACACAAGTAGAACCCGTGCAATAGAAAGACAAAGAAAAACATATTGAGGAAGTCACGAAGCTATTAGAAGATGGTTGGGGTTCCTTACATTTTAAACCTACATTCATGGGAGAATACAAGATCACAAACAAAGACTCTGAAAAGGGAAAAGAAAAAGTGGTAATTTCAACACAAAATTTAGAAAACCCCTCGAAAGCATCCGCCTCAACCACTTTAGAACAAAGGACAACAAATTAAACAACAAACTTTGACAAAGATGACTATCAACAACCACCGAATCCACAAGAAATAAAAAAGCTTTACGGAAGAGGTTATGGACTTATGAAATAACTGGGATATAGTGGAAAAGGATGTGGTGCTAGAGAGCAAGGTATCAATGTCCCTATAGAGCCTCATATGCAAGAAAATACTAGTGGTCTTGGTTATTATCCCTTGAAAGAAATAAACAAACCTTCACTCAATATGAACACTATTACAAAATTTTCTTCTAAGTTGACTTTAACAATAGTGCATCCTGGACTGATAAACATCAATGCTCCTAATTATTATCCTTTGAAAAACATGAAAGAAACAAAGAAATCCTCGCTTAACATCAATGTCATCACACAAAACACTTACAATTCGAATTTGATAGATTTTACACCATCCTGTAAAGAAGAGAACAAAATCTCACAATCTAAAGAGTCTTGTGTAAGTACGACATCTTGTACTAAGCAAGAGATATCTTTGATGCAAAATAAAGTAACATCTTCTTTAGATCAAGAAGGAATCTTGTTGACTCCTCCAAGATCATTTGATATCCCTCCCTCCAAGAACATGAAAGAAATTTTACTACAAGAGTTCATTTTAAGCATATCATAGAATTCATGGTCATGCTACTAATGAATGTAAGGCTCTCAGTGATAAAATTCAACACCTTAAGGGGTGTGGTGCTCTTCCTTTTGTTGAAGCACCTAATTCCTCTAATTGATATTGTTTTTTACACTAGCATGTTTTTCTCACCAATCATTTCAGCTCTGCACTAAGTAGGGGCAAGAGTTTAGGTAGCCTTGTCCTCATATGCCACTTGTCATTGTCACTTTTGGCTAGTTGATCACCTTTCATGTACATATGAGAGCAAGCTTGAGATGTGGACGACATGCCTTAAGTTGACTCGCATGTGACATACTCATCCATGATGTAGTTCAATTCAAAAACATATGACTTGGCGTAGGGATTTCCGAATAAGCTCTCATGTCTTCTACTTAAAATAAATTTCTCACAGTAATGATGTTAGCAACCGCTTTAAAGTGGGGGCATACATCAACACTCATGTGTCATTGTGTGATTTTATTTTTTCCTTGTGATGCATCCTTTTCTTGGTGGTGTCATTGGGCTTGATTTCCTCTGAGAGCGTGATATTTCTTTGACTTTTCCTCTCCTGGAGACATTAGGCACGATGTCCCCTAAGAAGAGACCTTTCATGAACTAAGAAAAATCCATTTGAACATTCCTTACAATGTTCTACATTTACAACAATTGTTATATGGCCACCTTGTATAACACACTTTACATTCCTATAGAGCCATCTTGTTTATTCATGAGCTCCAAGCATATGAATTTTTTCTTCTCATGAAGCTTGAAGATAATTATTGTGTGGCACCTTATCAAAGTTATCAGGAGGTATAAATTTGGCATGGTTTGACAGGAAGCCGATTTGAGGCACGACTTTCCCTTAGCCACTTGCGTGTGTGTGTGAGTACATACCAATTGTGTGTGCACTGTGTATGTGTCTCACCTTCTTGGATCTCTCACCCAACAGAAAACCAAGAGTTTCGTTGCCTCAAAGTGAGTTTTCATTTTTGGACAAACAACTTAGATCTAATCCACATCGTGTTGGACACATGGTCAAGGCTTGATCCACCTTTTCTTATTTTTGATTATTTTATTTTTCTCTCTTTTTATTGACATTATATGTTTGTGTATCTTTTTTTGCTGCATATTATACACTTTGTGCAAGTCCTGTGCTTATGTCAGTTTGACGTAGGGTCTTCGATCCTAGGGGCTTGGTTACCTCCTTGATCCTTGTTATCCTAGACCATCCAGATTGGTACAATTGGATCCCTCTTGAATATCTACTTTAGTGTAAGTTTCAAGTAAGTTCATCCTCTCACTAAAGTGGGAGCTAAATGTAGTGTCAAAAGATGTTGTGTACATTTTCACACTTAATTTGGAAATAATTAAAAATAAATTGGACTTAATGTCACCTTGATGTAGTGTTGTGAGGTGTTTTACACATTCACATTAGGTCTTTGGCCCTTTATAAGCTAAATTAACCTAACTCTACCCTAATTTAATGTTGTAAAATGTATTTATTTACACCTTCACAATAAATTTAGGAGGCTTGTAAATCAAATGGACCTAATCTAGTGTTGTAATGTGTTTTACACATTCACATGGGATTTAGGGCCCTTATAAGCTAAATAGACCCAATTTATCCTTAATTTAATATTGTAAAATGCATTTATTTACACTTTCACATTGGATTTTGGGAACCATGCATTTATGACCTTAATATAGGCCCCTAAGAAACTATATTGTGCATCTTGAGGAAAATTTCAATAAAAAACCCAACAAGATCAATAGATAAACTTAATTTACACACTCCCCAACACTTTAGCACTCAAAATAGGCCCTATGGGACCCATTCACCACTTTGGGCGAATGAGTCCCATCTAGGTGGGACTAATTCACCCAAGTTGGCAAATGAGTCCCATTTGGCCTATTTTTAAGGTTTTGAGCAAGAAAATTGGGTTTTTTTAATCAAATTTCTTTTATAATGGCCTTGGGGATCTAATAAACGGTCATTTGAGTGCATTGCCTATATAAACAATCTTTCAAATCATTATTTCATGAAGCATTCATGGTATCAAGTCAAGAAAGCAAGATTTAAGCATTCCAAGACTTCACAAGAGCATCAAGAGAGCATTCTAGGTCATTTCTAAGGCATTCAAGGGTAGGATTCTTCATCAATTGTTGTAGCAATTCAAGATCCATCATCATGTCAAGCATATTATTGAGCTAGTGTTGTGATGTACCATTGAAGATCCAAGATCAACCATTGCTCTACACCTATTTTCAAGATCAAGATCTACATCCTTCATGGTCATTTCATGTTGAGTTGTAGATTTACAAGACATCATTCAAGGTATCATTGTCCATGTTTCATGTTTCATTTCCTTGTTTCATTGTTTTGAATCATTTCATTTAATTACCTAAGGGGTTTGACCAAGGCAAACCCCTATTCACTAACAATCAACAAGTTTTTCTCTTCTTTACATGTGTGATGGGTGGCTTCAAAATAGTGGTTTACAAATTATATGAGGAAGGAAATTTAATTTTTTTCCTTTTCCCCAAACTCAAGGGGTTCGGTCAAACCCAATGGTTCGACCGGACCTTATTATGGGTTTGACCGAATAGATGTTCGATTTAACCATTGGTTCAATTCAACCCATGTAAAACCCTGTAATAAAATAATCATATTTAAATGGGTTCGTTTAACACATGGGTTCTAACCTAACCTCCCCCTTAATATGAAAAAAACAAAACATTCTCTATTTCAACTGGCTATTTAATTTCTAAATTTCATTTTCAGCTTGCTTTTCCGTGCATAATTTTAATCGAGATCTGATTTCCATGAAAGCAAAACCTGACTTCTTCTTCCAAAATAATGCAAACTCAATATTCTAAACCAGACACTTATAATGTTAAATTATTCAAAGAAGGTTTTGTTTCATAAGAAGAGAACTATGTTCACATATTCCAAGGCATGTTATTATCCACAATGCATGACACTTCTTCATGCATCTCTACCAAGTTCTAAATAGATACAGATCTGCCATTTCCATGGAGGAGATTGATGATTTTGTACTGATGTATTCAACCAATGTGATTTTGTAACATGTTGTAATTAGACAATTGGTCATTTGTACTAGGACCTCCCTGGTCTTTTTGATATTTTGCAAAATTTGTTACTTGGACTGCACCTGGGAGTTTTCTTGCTGGTTCTTTCCTGCCAGTATGTCCGCCTGAACCAGCTATATGTAAAATATTATATATAAATAAAATTATAAGTGGTTGCCCACTTTTTCTTAAAAAAAATGTTCTTGTAAATGTCCACATCTTTTTCCTTGACACAAATGCTATTTCTTAAAAGATTTCTTATGATTTTTCATAATGTTGACCAGTCAATACTTTACTGTAAATATTCTATAGTCATGCTCTTAAATGTCATAAAAATATGTCATAATTGTAAGTTTTAGACAAAAAATATGATATGATATGGTGGAAAAAACCAAGATACAAGTTAGTTTAGTTCTCATAAACTCTCTAAAAAATAATTGAATTCCTACATCCTAACTAGAAATACCATGAGGGGTTTAGATCCCATTTTAGACAAAAAATATTCTTATACTCATCACTAGTTCACTTGAACCAACTAAAGAGATGGTGAACTAAGGAAAACTTAGTTGTATTTATAGATTAAAACTTAGTTATTTCTCTTTCCATTGTCCCCTCTCCACAAAACACCCTTATTTAAGTAGATTCTATTAAACTTATCTCACATATCACCTTCCAATTCTTTCAACTTTTCAAACTTCTTATTCTTCATACCTAATAATCTATCCTTCAAGCTCAACACTTCCCACCTCAATCAAATTGATCACCTTGCTTCCCTAATATCCCTTTGGTTGATGTTCCTAGATCTCATCAAAATGGTAAGTGGATACAATTGTGGAATGATGTGATTAAATCTATTGCACTACCTTACTATGATCTTACAATAAGAATATGGCTAGAAAGAGATCTAGAATGAAAAAAAAAATGGATCCAAATAGGAAAAAAAAACTTGTTTTGGCTTTAGCACTTACTAATAACTTCTACAATGAGTGGTTGCTTTATTTGAAATAAAACTTAGAAGATTTGAACTTAATTGTGGTGGTAGAGAATCTCAATTAAGAGATAGGCTACATTGGATGAAAGGATATATGGGATACAAATTATTTTTTAGTTATCTCAAACATATTTACATTCTCGAGAGTGGATAATATCTATCATTGATCAAGAGAGGTAGTTCCATGACAACTCTAATGATATTAAATCCATTTTCCTCCAACATTACAAATAATTTTTAATTGATCTAGTTGAAGGAGATCCACGCCAAGATATAGTGAAAAATTATGGGCATAACAATTATATATTTTTTAACATATATAAAATGTATGATTGGATTAATGAGATATTTATAACAAGTATGCAATATGAAGTCAAACTTTATTAGATTTGATTCTTATCAGAATTTATTTTGAATCCATTCAATTTATAGCTTTATAATCTATAAGTTTAAATAGTTTGATGGTATCTAAACTTTATACATATAAAATAGAACTTGTAATAATTCATCTACTCATCTATAATTTTTTGATGTTCTTGGCTATATAATTGAATTTCATTTATGTTAACAACTATTAGATTAAATATTTTTATCCCCAATTATTTTCAAATAATTTTATACTAATCTTTGTATTCTTATTCTTTATTTCATCATTTCATTTAAAATTTGAACCATTTAAGGATGATATGTTATAGATTATAGTTGTCTTCCAATTCTTTTTAAATTGTTAATGGTATGAAAATATTATTGATGAGTAGATGAATTATTACAAGTTCTATTTTAGATTTGTATTCCCTTTATCTAGATATATTATTTACCAAAGTCTCTTTTTTTTTAGGTGTATTGTATATATATATATATAACATGGAAAATGAAGATCATGTTCGACCTATGCCAAATTCTTTGTTTGCAAATACTAGTAATGAGATTAAAAATTTGAGAGATTCATTAGCACAGGGTGCAAACCTGGGGATATATAGTGAAGCATGCATGTTAATATTGCATAGTCTAGAGAAACTAAAAGATGAACTTGAGAGGACTAGTGCATATTCCCCAAATAGAGTGACTGCTATTCTTTCCCGCATGCGGGAAGAAGTACATGGTGACATTCCCCTTAAACAAATACAAGATAGTGTCACCAAAGAAATGATAAAATCCAGTTGTTTTCCATTTTATCACAATGTGCTTAAGGTTAGGGGATACCAGGTCACTAGATGTGTTGATCATGCTATGGCCTCATTGATCTACCCACGATTTCTCATAGTACAGGGTCTATACCCAAATAATGACCAGATTCCATTGTATTTTGTTCAGCAGTTGTATGTTGAGGTCCATTTGGGCCTCAAAGTTAACTACCTAAACATTCCACCATATGTTGGTCAGGGGCATGGTAGGATTGTTGATAGACCCACCTATCGTCGAGCAAATAGACCACCCCAAGTGTTTAGGGTATTGGTTGGTGACAAGTCTCCTGCTCTCACCCTAGCTCTAGCCCTCATAGTAGATGAGGTTGTTGTTGCTTCCCAAAAGGAAGCAATTGACACTGTAGGTGACATTGCGGCTGCCACCACTAGGATATCTAATGATTGTGTAGGTAATTATTTGGGCTCCATACATTCTCGATCCACACCATTTTCAGCACAATGGACCACCATGGATCCATTTATAATGGTCGACATCCCTACTCCTACACAGCTTGATGCACTTACAAGAGATATGTCACGCATGACTCTGCATTGTTTGGCTAAGGACCTGTTGGAGGCATATGCCCACTTTGCATCAGACAATGGGATTGGTATAGAGCATGTTAGAGAGAATTTGAGATGTAGAGGTCGTTCAGTTCCAAGATCCCATCACTCTTAGCTGAGCACTAGTGCACATCAGGATCCACCTATAGTTCATATGACAGTTGTACAGACTATGGGTTTTACTTATATGATGATTGGTTTTGGTTCATCATCACCGATGCCATCTCACCTTCATAGTCCTCTACATTCATCATTTATGGCATGACATGGGATAGATCAAATGGATGCAGATGTTGATGAGTTGCTTGATTGTTTGGTGGATATGGTGGAGGCGACTATTTCAAAGGACTTAGGTCATCCAATATCAGATGATGTGCATGTATGTGTGCATGTGCATGTTTCAATTCTTTTTTCATTATTTTTTTAAAAAAAATTAACTAGATATTCATGTAAGTTGATATATATGTGTACATATATTGTTACAGGTGGACATACCTCATATCACTCCTAGCCTTGGTCCAGATTGTATGCATGATGGATGTGACTCTATGGATGAATCTGTTGTCAGTGGACATGTGAGTTTTACATTTTTATATAATCACACGTGTATATGTACATGAAATATATATGTATGCATAGATCTAGATTGATATTTAAAAATACAAGTTCATTTAAAAATAACTTTCATAAAATTTATTTAATATAAATTATATGTATTTAACACATCTTGTACACAATTTTATTGCAAGGCTCAACATCCATGGTGGATTACGTTCTATATTCAAATGGCCATTTGTCTGGGTAGAACATTCATATTAGGCCATACTCGTTTATGATTGCTACCACATGTATTTGATTATATATGAGTGATCTTTAATAGTATTTGATGTTGATGATCTCAACACATTTTCTTATATGATGCGCTACATTTGCTTGTTGTTGATCTTTAATATTTGACATTTTGATGATCTTTAATTTACATTTTTAGCACCCATGAGTATGTATATATTTTCTTATATATAATGTCATTTTAGCACTAATACTCTTTAGCATAATATGTGTTATGTTTATATGTGTTGAAGATCATGTATGTACATGACTGTATAGTTTAAACGTGACTTTTACATAGTATGTATATGCATTTGCTTTAAATATTGTACATGATTGTTTTCTTATTTTATGATCTCTTACAAGCACATTTCCTTATATTCAATATATGTTTGATCTCTGATAGAATTTTAGGAAATCAATGCCACTTTATAGATGCAATTTATTTAATATTGATCACAGTAAAAAAAAAAAAAAAAAATTCAGTAACTTAAGCAAGCATGAACCATTGGAGTTGAGAACAAGATATAATATTTTTGACAAGTAACATGAAATTCAATTCAAATATAATTAAGAATATTCAATTTAAATTATACCTCTATTATAAATTTTTGACAACTAACTTGAAATTCAATTCAAATATAATTAAGAAAATTCAATTCAAATTATACCTATAATATACATTTTTGACACTTTAACAAAATTCTAAAATTACTAGATATGTTGTGCATACCTATGAATTAAATATGTTCAACAAAATCCATAATGAAATAACTTGTTTGTTTACTACATGATTCATTTAAACTAGGATCTAGTTATTACATGTACACTCGAATAATTTTTGATTCATGGGCTTCAAATTTTGGAGAAGTTTTGCATTGCTCGAGAAAATGTTAGACTTGACAACTTTTTCATTTTCATCAATCAAAGGGAAAATTTGGAGGATAATGAATTTAACTAAGTTGAGTAGAGGACTTGTTTAGAGTCATTTTTAAGCAGAAAATGGGACATAAAAGAAAAATAAAAATGTGTCTCCAGCGAAAATTGTCAGAGGAACAAAAGAAGTGAATTAGAAACTTGGAAAATTATCATAGAAAGAAAAGGTACATGCTTGTTTCTTCTCTCTCACACTCTCAAATTAATGTTTGGAATTTTGCTTTGAAGGTTTCAGCCATCATTGCACTTGAATATTTACTGTGCTAAATGTCCTCCAAGACATCTTAGTCACATGCAAGGATTGCAATGTTTATGATCCCTTGACTCCAATCCTTAAAAGCTAGTTCAACGTTTCAATATTTTTGTGTTTTGTGTCTTTGGTCTTTTATTTTCCATCCGCTATTGTTTCTCAAATTTATTTTTTATGTTTTATGCTCTAAAGGGATTACATCAAAGGTGGAGTAGAGCCAAATAGATGTGGATGTAGATAGTGAGAAGAACCCACATGGACCTTGAAGTTGGGGAGGGGAGACCCAAAGTTCAAAAATTGCTTGTTGGAGGAGGTCCAAGATCCTTCCTTCCTCTTGGTATGGATGAGCATATAAAACTAACACAAACTTCTCTCACTTATAGCTCATCATGTTTTATCAGTTTGTTTGCTTGCATACATAAACTTCACTTATATTTAACATCATCTCTCACTTTTGTTTGCAAAATATTTTGTGACACATGTGTAGGAAGGGCTCAACAAGAAAGAAGTTTTCATGCTCAAGTCAATCCAAATCTAGACATTGGATCAAATGAATCCGCTCAAGAATGCATGGTCCTTGAAGATAGGGAGGAGACACAAGTTCAAACAATGCATGTTGGAGAGGGGTCAGGATCACTTCCTCCTACTAGTATGGATGAGCGTATAAAACTAGTTGAGAAGGTGGGGAAACAAATTTCTCATAGAAATTTAGAACATTTACTTGGAATGGATATGGAGAAACTAAAATATTATACCAACCAGCCTTATAATAAGAGAATGAGATCAATGACTAAATCTGTAAATGGAATGATCAATCAGCATTTCAATCATCTTGATACACTTGAAAAAACCCAATTGTTATCACGTTTACTTCTTCGTGATAGCTCAAAGAGTCATTACAATTGTTGGGTGTCCATTTAGCATCAAATAAGAAGAAACACATGGGATTACAAAAAGATATTGTTCAAAATTTTAAAAAGGGTTTAGATTCCATTGGGAAAGGATCTCGATCAGTGGATAAGGCCACTACAAGAAGGGTGATGTTGACATCTATTGTACATCAAGATATAGCAAAGAAAAGAAAAATATGCACTTTCAGAAGCTGAAATTCGTTTATAGTAGAACCACATTGATAAGAATATGAGAAAAAAGAAAAATTTTTGGATGAGAGTTTAGAGGCAATTGGGAAGTGTAATGTAGAGCTCCCCATTACGATAGGATTGATGATGTTGTTGGAGACTTGATCCTAAGGTTTTGGCATGGTCGGGGACTGCGTCCATCATCAAATACTAGAGATGTTATGAAGACAAGGGATTGGACGAGTATTTATAGAAAATCATGTAAACATTGGCTAGACATAGAACTAATTTGAGATGTATATGAATTTTTGTAATGCATATCCTCATATAAAGATTGGGAAAACAATGTTTCAAAGGTTAAAGCCATATTATGTGAAGATAAACAAGTTTTTTGAAACTTGTTGTTGTCGTTATCATATTGAATTTGATCTCTACTATCAGATGTTTTGAAAGATGAGAGAAGAAAGATGTGGGTTTCAAAATGCACCTCCTAAACAGGAAAGTGTGTCATAAAGTCTATATTATGTGATCATGAAAATGAACCTCAAATAAACTGCATAAAATGAATTTGTGAGACATGGAAATTTGGCTAAATTTCCTTCAAGAATTGAGGATACTGACCTAACAAAGACAGCAAATTGCAAGAGGTAAGTACTATTTTTAGAGAGTTTATTTGTTTCAATTTCTCATAGATCAAGTTATTTGGATTCTCTTTGATGTAATGTTTCATTGATCAAGTGTGATTTATTAGTTATTCACATATTTTACTAACACAGGTACAAGTATGTAAAGTTGCAAACAAATTTTGGGAAAGAATCCACAAGGTTGAACTATGTAGAAGAGGAGATTCCCATTGGAAAATTTATGGAATATTTTTGAAAATTGATACGACCATACATACATCATTCATTTTTTGCTAAGTGGCAAGCAAAACAATTCCAAACATTGAGAGATACTTTCCCACATGGAACAGTTCTATTAGTAGTTGACTTTGCAAAAAATTACACCTTTGTACATCAAAAGGAGATTCAATTAGAGTATTACTTTTCAAAGTAGATCACTATTATGGTTCGTGTGTGTTATCGACATGCACAATCATAATTGGATGGTGTTGAGAGTACAGATGAAGAACTAGTCATTAAGAAAGAATATCACTTTTATAGTAGTGATGATAAAGAGCATGATATACTTTTTGTCCAACATTTCTTTACAATATTTTTTGAGAATTTGAGAAGCAGGGGTGTAAAATTTGAAAATCATTTTGTATGGTTAGATGGATGTGCGGCACAATTCAAATCTTCACAGCCATTCTATGAACTTTGTAGATATCATAAAATCTACAAAATACCACATGTCTGGAATTTTTTTGAGAGTGGGCACGAAAAGGGTGAGCATGATGGAGCAGGAGCTTGCATCAAACGAGATTTAAGAAATCATCAAATGAGTTATCTAGAAGATCATCTAGACAATGCACATGATGTTGTTGAATGGTGCAAGAAACACTTTGCATCAAATGTGGTCAACACATCTTCAAGAACAAACCGACACATTCCACATAGAGTGTTTTGGGAGATATCAGGTATGTATAAATTACATTAAATCAAAAATTTGAATTTGTTTAAATTTAAAATATATACATATTTGTTCACATAAGCTTTTTGTTGTACATATGTATCTAGGTGTGGATAGAAGATCGATGCATGGATGCAAGAGGGTAGAAAAAACAAGATCTTTTCATTGTGTTAGGAGTTCAGATAGTCGCCATGGATGGATATTAGACACAAGGGATTACTTTTGTTTTTGCATTGAGTGCATTGAGGGAAACTCTAATTATGTATGCAACAATCAAGAACTTGGATATGTTGGTAAATGGGATACAGTGCCACTAGTTATTTTAGAAACATATGATGAAGATGAGGAAGAAATATTTGAAGACATTCCTTTGATTTCAATTGATTATGACCATATTTTAAGATTGGTTAGAAAAGGTACACATGTAAGTTTTCAATAATTTAAATATTATATATGTCTAGTTAATGATCTTTAGAGACATTTCTAATTTATTTAGAATTTTTTTGTGTAAATTTGGTGTATAGGAGATTTTTTTGCAGTCATAGCAAGGCCTAGAAACATCAAAGGTGTTAGCTATTATTTATTGCATTACACAAAAGAGAGGAATAAGCTAACAGAACCTGAAACAAGTGATGGAATGTTATTTCCCATAGGTGAGTTTGAATTTAAAATTTTATAGACATTGTATTCACATGTGCACATTACATTATAAATATTAAATATATATTGTACAAACCTTGAGCACAAAAATGTTGCACACGTTCATATGTCTTACCTTAGGTTCATGTTTACCATGCAGGTTCTATTGTAGTGCAAGGGACATATCTAAAACAAGTCAAAGTTGTTTAGCATGGGATTCATTTTGTTGACTATCAACCTGATAACAAGTTATATCAATATAGTCACTTAAAAATTTCTACCACTCTGCATCTTCATGTAGTTCCACATGCATGTGGCCGAAGAAGATGGAGACTAGATAGTGATGATCATCAAAAAATTCTACATGTTATTGAAGAGCGGGCTGAACTAGAATCTTTGACTTAAATTATATCCATGGTTTTCATGTTCACTTGTAAGCCTATACATGTTCAAATGAGAACTTATAGTAACTTGTACATAGTTGTAAATCATTTTGTGTAAATTACAATAATATTTACATATTTGTTCCATGGAAAATTCTTAAGTTCAAGAATGTTTGATAGAATCATCTCTCACTTTTTTTGGTTGCATGTAAACCCATATATATGCTTTCAATCCTTATTTGAAATGTAGTGAATTTTTTTAAAATCATTTTTCCTAAATTACAATTATATACAACTTATATTTATTTCATGGAATTCTTAAGTTCAAGAATCTTATATACACTTATATAAAACTTATATAATTTGTTCAATCCAATTGTTCTATGGGAAACTATGTAAATTTTAAAATTAAGTATTATATAATTATAAAATTATTGTACACATTAATAAAACATAAATGAATGCAAATAAAAAAATAAACCCTAACCCTTAAACCCTTAACCCTATCATCCTAAACCCTTGTACTCCCTACCCTCTATCTTTCTCCCACTCCCCCACTCTCTCTCTTGAAAGTCTCTCCCTCCTACCCACTCTTCCTCTCTCTCCTCTACCCTTAACCC
>VDFB02271358.1:892189351-892419219 GCA_007258455.2 Sequoia sempervirens
GATATTATTTCCAACATTTTTTGTATTTTAGAGTTGGGTGGCTATAAGCGAGTACATAAACCTTTCTAGGGCCCAATCCTTGAGAGTGCTAAAAATGTATAGGTTGACATGGTACTTTGATGATGATTTGGAATTCATCTCAAAACCCACGAAGGTGTGAGTTACATCTACTCTTTGTAATTTTAGGCTTGATGGCACTTTTTCTAAAAAAATTATCCTCTTAAACATCTTGTCCAACCCCTAGATTGAGTTCCAAGTCTTTACGCATATTTAAATTTGTTTTATAGTTCCTTAATTGGAGGATTTTATAAGAGATCCTAGGGTTAGCCATGTGACTTACCCTATATTTTTAGGGTCTCTTAGGTGACCTACCCTAGCAAAAAAGGCAACCTCATCATCTTTTGACATGTATGATTACTTTCAAATTCTTGTCAATTTTCATTTATTATCACTTCTTGAGATTTCTTTCCAATCCTAATTGAACCACTACCCCTTGACTAATTCATCTTTCCTCTCAAGACTCTTAATAAATATTTTGTAATCCCCCTAGATCAATATTTTATTATCTCCCAATCAATCATATGTGAACTTGCAATTAACTCTTTTGTCTTCTTCTAATCAACTCTATTATTGGTGGTGTTTCTCCAACTGTAAGTACTCCCTTCCCCATTAGTTTTAGTGGAGGATGTTTATATTTTTAAATTATTTCATCCTTTCTAAGATTTTCCATTCCCATAGTGAATCACCTCTAGAGGATCAAACTTTTACATGGAAACCCTCCTAAGCATCTAATGCTTCCACAAGACTTTGAAAGACTTTTACATTCTATTTTTTCTAAGATTCTAAGATTATTGCATGCAACACCTTGTTTCCCTTAGTATTCTTATTCTTTATTTTAATCAAGTGAAGGTCTCAACTATTATAGAGAAGGATACAAACAAAGCTAGATCCTTGAGGATGCAAGCCTACACTGGTGGGTCAAGCATATTTTTCATAGGTTCTTTACTTTGAGAAGTTATTATAGATTTAGTAATTAGAAAATTCTCTTTTCATTGAGGAAGTATATTTTTCATGTCTTCTTCATTAATATAGAATTGATTTTTTTAACTAATTAGATCTCAAATTATATTTTACCATTTCCATAATATCTTATATTAATTCAATTTAATTTTATGAGATTAGATTATAATATAAATTTGAAGCACAAAACATAGAAAATTACACCATAGAAATATACATATAGACTTACATTCATTTAAAAAGTTCATTTCAATTAAATTTTGCATCTAAATTTATACAAACACAAAAAAAGTATAATAGTTTAAATTTTATACATTTAGATTACTTTCATTTAGAAACCTCATAAAACTATGAAAACACTAAGAAGAGAAGGAAATCCCTTTATCCCAATTTGAGGCATTTAACGAAAAAACAATCATCCTTCATCCTCATACAACATTTGTATTCAATGTGTCCTAAAGTGAGAGAATATTATATCAATACAATCTTAGGCAAGATTGGAGAAAATCTTCTAGCTTAGGAAAATTCCATTGAAGAAACAGCTCAAGAATAAAGAGGAATTCTGTAATATATCGAATAAAGTGCAACAAGGGCTCATATCACAACAATTTTCCAAATTTAGGGCCAAGTCATAAAATTATTTCATGATGAGACTAGATAACACATCAAAATTATAAGAGAAAGAAATGTTGACTTGAATTTATTGCAATAATTAATCACTCAAATCCATCTAATTAATCACATAAATACATTCAACCATTAACACCAACCAAACCATAAGAACAAAACAACTATCACTGATGATGTTTTACTTCCCTTCAAATATAATAAATTGTTGATCCCATCCCTACTTAAATGGCTCTTTCCATAAGAGTAGAAGTGACCAGTATTGAGAAACAAGGTGAAACTATTGCAATATGAATCTTCTACAAAGTGTATGCAAATATGAAATCTTATCCTTTAGACAAGTATTATCATTTGAATATTATTTGATTGCATAAAATCAACATAATGTTTATATTAATAAACCTTTTTGAAAAAAATCCACTTGAGAAAGAGGAAAAGTATGCATTAATCTTCAAGAATGAGATACATCCAACACACTAATAATCTCTTCACTTTTACAACACTTTATAAAAACAATCCCATGTATAAACACCATCTCATTCCCTTAATATATAGGAATACATAGAGGATAAAACTATAAGTTATTTATTAAAAAATGGATACAAAAACCATGGTACCATGTAAAAACCGCACACACCCTTGGAGAGCATATTCTAATAAACTTTTATTTCACAACCCTCAATGTCTTATATCCACAAGTATAGTACTCCTAAAGTGGCCAACTCATGTGGGTCTCATCCATCATACAAGATTCTCCACTCCTTAATCCTAGTGCTTAGAATTGGGAAAGTGCAACAAGTACAAAGTCAACTTTAATCACCATTATTGTACTTAATCTCCTTCATGAATGTATATAAAAATAAATTTAAAGATTCCCAAACAATCTAAACTATAAATTAATTTTCAATTACACCCTAGGCATCCAAGGATACTTTCTAAGAGTGTTGAAGATACATATATTATACATAGTATTGTGAGGTAAATAGCAACTTAATATTGGCATTCTCTAACTTGACATTGTACATTGAAAATACATAAATAGTAATAATAAATATAATTAAGTACAAGAATCAAGTCACATGGCCTTCCTACACCAAGAGGATTTATTTGTAGCCATTAGCTTCATAAGAAAATTTGCAACATTATCCAAAATATCAACCTTATCTAATAACCCCTTACCATTCTCAACTATTTCTCACACAAAACAATACTATAAATTAACATTCTTAGCACAACCATGATACATGGGATTTCTAGCCAAAAAAATAGTACTCTAATTGTCACATCCAATTCTAAAATTCTTTTAATTAAAACCAATGCTTTTACTGAGTCTTTGTAACCAAACTACCTCCTTAGAGGCATGTGTAGCAACCATATTATCTAATTTTATAGTGGAGAAATAAATTATTTTTTTCCTTTTACTCATCCAACTCAATACAACTCCAAACCAAGATAGTACATAGTCACTAGTGGACCTTCGATTATCCAAGTCACCTTCCCAAACTACATCAATAAATCCTTGTATTTCCAATGATTTATCCACATCATTAGTACCATGATAAAATAAATAGAAATTAAAATTTCCATTAAAATAAATAAATATTCTCTTGATGAAATTCTAATACTCTCTACCAATGTTAGACATAAACCTACTCAAAACTCCAATTGCTCGGGCAATATTCGGTCTAGTGTAAACTATTGCATACATAAAACTACCAACACTAGCATAAGGCATGCTAGAAATTTTATAAAAATAATCATCATATTTAGGACACATTCCTAAAGAAATCTTAGTACAAACAAGAAATGGAACTCATTGGTTTACAATCATGAATACTAATATTTCACAAAATAGTATCCACATGCTTACTCTAACTCAACCAAAGCTTTCTATGTACACAATCCCTATTGATCTTCATCTCAAGAATATATTTCATACCCCAAGTATTTCATATCAAATGTGCCAAAATTTTGAGTTTTGAGCTCCTTGATCATCTCCTTGATATTTCCAGAATGATCCTTGTTGATCTCCATTCTAAGAATATATTTCATACCCCCAAGTCCTTCATGTCAAATGTACCAAAAATTTTATTTTTTAAATCCTTGATCATCAACTTACTATTTCCAATAAACAACATATCATCCACATACAAGATAATGATTAGTATATGATCATCAATAATATTAACATAAACACAATAATCTTCCTCACACCTAACAAAAATCAATTTTAATACAAAAGCATCAAACTTTTGATACCACATCTTGGGTTACTATTTTGGACCATACTATGACTATTTCAACCTTTAAACCAATTGTTCCTTCTCTTCATAGTAAAACTATCAGGCTATTACATATAAATCTCCTCCTTCAAATCTTCATGTAATAAAGTATTTTAACATCTATTTGTTGAATCTCAAAATTGTTGGGAAATTTCCAATCTTCATCCAATAAATTAACATTAAAACTTTTTTCTCAAGTTATAACATTAATTGGTGATATAATAGGCTTGAACTAATACAGTATGAAAATATGAAATTTGTATGCAAATATGATATTAAGTAACCTTAATGTGGAATTGCAATGATTAGATCCATCTTCTTTATGATACTAAAAATCAACCAACATAATATGCTTAACAACACCACCTTATGAGAACTTATAACAATAATAAATAAAAGATAACATCACCATAAGATAGCAAAAAAGAGGCACAAATCAACAACATTTAAAAGCATCAGATGACACAATATTTATGTGGAGAAACCCTTGTGATAAAAAACTCCACCAAGAAAAGAGGCCAAGTATGCATTATCTTTAAACCAAGATTGCAATTTGTCACACACTTCCATTCTCCTCTTTTCCTCTAATATGGCAGCACCTATGTACCTGTTAACAACCTCTTTTGTGTTCCAACATGTTCCTATTTCTCCTTTCACTTGGAGTATAATTATTCCTCATTATTTTCCACATCCAAGGAGATGAATTTATAGAGTTGTAAAGAGGTATTATGTACCAAACTTGGCACCCAAAGATGAATATTTATTTCAAACATTCCATCCTTTGATTTTACTCCTAGGAATGTGTAAGGGCACAAGTTTTTGCTCCTAAAACTTTCTATCCAACCTAGGTGCCCAAACCTAGAAATGAATCATCACATGAAATGCCACAAATGAAAGAATATCAAGAGACACATGTTGCCTCTTGTAGACACTCAGATTATCAAATTCTTCTATTAATCAAATAAAACAATTTATTAGATTAATTCACTATTGTTCATCTAATTTAATTAAATAAATCAAATTATCTAATTTAGTCCCCTAAAGTCTTCTTATTTGATTTAATAAATTAAATTATTCAAATTAAATGTTACAATCCCCTAATCCCTTCAAATTGATTAATTCTAAATTAATTAACTCCTAATCATCATTACTCATCCTCTAGCTTTTGACTCAACCTTGGTCAAACTAAACCCCTGATCACTAACCAACTTGCACATGAAAATTCATTTCTTCTAATTATCTAATTAACCTATTTTCCCTCACAAAGGCATATTCTTTGAGAGTATTCCTTCAATAACTCCACTTATTTGACTTTCTTGCCCAAATATTAATGATTCTTACAAAGGAAATTAAGCCTCTTACAAATCCCTTAATGCCCCTTACAAAGGCATTAACTTCTTTTACATCTCAACCACATGCCTTCAATTCTCTTACATCCCCTCACCCCTTCACCTACAATCATTAACTCTTTACATTTTTTAAAATGTGCTTCATCCTCATCCATTAGCCTTGTCACAAGTGTCACAATATTATTAGCTCTCTTTTAATCCAAAATTTCTCCAATCTCTTCATTCTTCAACCCTTCAACCCTATTTATAGAGGGCTTCTCTATGAAGAAAGGATCCACAATCATATCCACTTCTTGAGGCAAAGTCATTATACTCATTCTCATCCATCCATCATCCAATTTCTATCACTATCTTTGAGGGCAATTGGACTTCATCACACCTTGGAATCTTATCAAAGGTGGTGGGCAAGGACATTCTTTCCACATCAAATAAGCACCACTCCCACTATGGGATAGAGTTTGAATATGCTTTATATGCTTTCATTTGTTACTTTGATCTTTTATTTGTTTGTTTATCTAGTATGTTCAAAGAATCTCATAGGGAGCTTGATTTTTCTTTGCTAGCTTGACTAATTCTCTTATGTGTTGATTAGGTTGGCAAGAGGACCAAATCTATTTTCACGCCTCTTTCCAAAGACCAACTCGAAGAAGCCCAATAGTCACATTTTATCCTGTTCACTTTTCTTTTATCATCCCATTCTAAGTGTCCACACTTGGGAAAAATAAATTAAATATTTATGTGCACAAGTCACCTTTACCACCACTAGTGGAACCCTTCATACCTTATGAATATATTACAAACAATGGTGAGAATAAAATATTATAAATTATTTTCCCAATATGCACTAAGTTTCTACGAAAAATTTACAAGGATGTTGGAACAATGTAATATGGCATGGGATTTACAAGGTAGATGGCACCTTAATCTTAACATTCTCACACTTGACATCATACATTATAAACACCCATAGGAATAAAAAAATGAGGGAAAAAATCCATTATCCAGTCATGTACCACCTAAATCTTCACCATGCTCCTAACTATCCAAAAATATACCTACAAAATCAACCATGATAACCACCATCAATTAAAACACTCCTCACATCATGTCACCCATGATTAAACAAGGAACTTGTCAATGTGTAACATATCAACTATTACTGAAATCTACACCAATATTTACATAAAAAATCACCAAATTAAAATGGTAACAAATGGCTATGAGTGTCTACCACACTAATACAAGCTAGAATAGTAACCATAAAAAATTGTAGCTCATCCAAGCTAACCATACCTCAAACCAGGGTATACACAACAACATAGGAAGAAATTCATTATATGAACACATCAAACCTCAATCTACAATCAAGTCCTTGTATGTCTACAACTCTAATAATCCATCATTTCATCTCAATACAACATACAAATGCATAAATTACCAAACAAATTCTACATAATCAATCTCATGGATATAGGCAGTCCACATTCGAGTCATCCCACTACAATCAATAGGCTATATGCACCTACAAATTGCATAACTCTTATTTTCATAACAAATTCAACATGAAACTCATCATCAAATTAGTATCCTACAAACTAAAATAACAAGGATTACCCGCTAATGAAGAAACAACATATCCGGAAGTCCCACTACATCGGTAATATCAAATCTGAAAACATGATCAAAACATTATGTACAAGTCTTCCTATAGAAAATCTCATAAAAGATGTGGATAATTCCTCTATCTCATTAGTTGGCATGATTTTTCCACAATCCATGAAGTTGTAGAATGTATGATTTTGGATTTAGTTGTCTATTTTTCTTCTCCATGAGAAGAAAAATAGATAAAGTTCAATCCAAAATCTTACATTATACTACATCTCTCATTTCCAAACCAAATATCTCACCCAAGTCCTCCAAAACAATGGATACATGGATCAAGAATATACCAAGTTATTTTCAACAAATAATGAATCACAAACAACATTTAACTGCATAAACCTCAACTACATTCATTGAAGAACTTTTAGAAAAAAAGATAAAATACCAAGAAGGAGAGATCTTGCAAATAAAATCATGTCTTTGTACCATACTAACATGTGCCAAGGTGTGTGAAGTAATATCTCCTCCAACATCCCAAATTGAAAGGGTATCAACATCTAACATTCAAATTATAATGAAAACATGGTACCAATAGATGTAAACCTATCATACCGAAGGTAGATCAAACCAAAAATTCCACAACATCATGGATCTTCCCAAATCCCCAAACAATTTCTTGTACCTCTCCAAATAAGTCCTCTGAACGAGTTCCATAGCTCAAGACCAATACTAGGAGAATATGAAAATAAGTGAAACCATGCACCTACTTCTCAACAATCTTCAAAGTTCACAAGAAAAATGTACATGAGAAAGTAGGATACATATAAATAATGCATCTAATAAGAAAGTGGGCAACATCTCCCATATCATTCACCTGCCGAGTATATCAAGAGTGGGATACAAGATTTCCATATGCATTAAACACTAAGCAATGAAAACTTACAATAAATGACAATCTTATTTTGAAGTCCATAATAGATTCGCATCCACAACCAAGTGTAGGATTCTCAATCTTTTTATTGAAATAAGGTCATAGTGAGTAACATTCCAATACATATTTCTAAGAAGAAGAAATATCTAGCCTCACCCAAGTCTCTCTAGTATCCACGAGCATCCACCAATCATTTCATGCCAACTTGAAATGTAACCTACAAAATCATGAAGCTCCAAGAAAATGATTAATACTTAAAACCAAAGAGAACTACATCCTCTCCAGAATAAGATCATAAAAAATACCTTAACCAAAGACTCCAAGACTTCTACATAGCAACCAAGATGTTAACTTTCCCAAATAACATTCAAAGATAACCATTCTTTTTCAATGGACTCTCACATAATATGAGGTCATAATGACATGAACAATCATCGCAAAAGATCATCCATCCCTAATTGAATATTATCCATGACTCTCACATAGTTAAATTACACACTGCAACACTAACAACTTTAAAAGAAAAACCAAGATCTTGAAACTAGAATATAGAACACACTACGTAACTACACAAAGCTCCCATTGAAAGTGATACCGATCTATACATGGAATTATGACCAAAATTACTGCCAAAACTCCACTAAAATTGAATAGAGCTACTCATGCACATATACAACTGCTATAGGTCCAATATACAACTATATCAAGTACTCCAAATAACCATCTCTTTGTCTCGCTAAATAAACATACCAATAGAATGGGATGACCACGAAAATTCAACCAAATAGAATATTCATTGTAAATTCCACATCAAAAATAGATTCAACATCTCATTAGTAATATGTATAATAGAGGAAACTAGAGATCACATGTAGATTCTAAGACTCAAACACCAGATCACAACTAGATGTGATTTACCAAGATAATCCACAAATAGAGTGACTATAGTAGTAGGGACCCAAGTAACCATGAAAACATGTAATTGTCTTCATTCAAAACATAATGAATATAGTCTTATTATAGATTTGCATACCACATATTTTGGCTAACATGTAAAACCTACAAAACCATCTTTGTAAATATGAAATCCACTTAAACATCCAAACAATCACATCAAACATGTAATCTGAATAATGAAATAGGCACAAAACTACAAAACCTACAAGAGATCCAAGTTGTCTAGGAGATTATAACATTTAAAATATATCATCTCCACAAACCACAAAGAAACAAGGGAACTAGTTTGTTAAGGAGCTTATAACATATACTAAATCCACAACCCATAAGAGATCAATGTCTTATCTTCCAGTGCTTTCATGTAACCAGGGTCTAAAACCATGAACCCAACATAAGCACTTGATTCCATAGTCCAAATAGTGAGTTGTTCTCCATGTGACCAAGATTTCAAAAGTAACCATCCAACACGAACAACTTCTCACTGTAGACACATGACCACAAGGTAAAGGAAAAAAATCGCCAATCAAGAGGATACTCACATATTATCAACCAAGAGCTCCAGGTTACCATTGTGCAAGAAAAATGACCAAATCCATGAAGACCACAATCATGAGCATCCAATTCCCAACATAGATCACATTGACATAATTCATGGATTCCAATTTCACATATCTGCAAAACAAGGTTAACTCACAAAATATTCCCTATAGCCACAAGCCTCCAAAATTTCAAGAAAGGTAACAAACCCCTTTCTTACTAGTCCAATGGCTCTTACACCACACTAGCTTTGATACCACTTGTTGGGAAATTTCTAATCTCTATCCAATGAATTAACATTAAAGCTTCGTTCTTAACTTATAACATCAATTAGTGATATACCAAGCTTGGACTAGTACACTATGAAAATATTAAATTTATATGCAAATATGAAATTAAGTAACCTTAATGTGAAATCAGCATGATTAGATCCATCTTCTTTATGATGCTAAAAATCAGCCACTATAACATTTTTAACAACACCACCTTATGAGAAATTATAACAGTAATAAATAAAAGATAACATCACCATAAGATAGTAGCAAAGAGACACAAATCAACAACTTAAAAGCATCACATGATATAGGATTTACATGGAGAAACCCTTGCAAGAAAAAACTCCACTAAGAAGAGAGATCAAGTATGCATTATCTTTAAAACAAGATTACAATTTGTCACACACTTCTATTCTCATATTTTCCTCCAATATGGCAACATGTGTGCACCTATGAGTTCAACCTCTTTTGTGCTCCAACCTATTCCTACTATTCCTTGTACTTGTAGTATAATTGTTCCCCATTACTTTCCACATCTAAGGAGATTATAAATTTATAGAGTTGTAAATAGGTATTATGCACCAAACTTGGTGCCCACAAATGGATCTTCATTTCAAATATCACATCCTTTGATTTTCCTCCTAGGAATGTGTAAGGACACATGTTTTGGCTCTAAAAAATTTCCCTCCAACCTAGGTTCCAAAACTTGGAAATGAATCATCACATGAAATGTCACAAATGAAGGAATATCAAGGGACACTTGTTGCCTCTTTCCAAATGCCAACTTGGATAATCCCAACAATCACTTTTTGTCCTCTTCACTTGTCTTTTACCATCCCATTCTAGGCCCTCTTCAAGAAAATCTTCCTGGGTGGTTTGGAGGATGTCCTAGCCATGGTCAAGCGCGGAGTTGGTATTTGAAGGCCTGGGGACATCTAGAGGGTGCTAGTTGCAGGGGAAATCATGTAGTGGATCTCTTTCCTCTCCAACTTCCAAACAATGACATTGATGCAACATCACACCAAGGAAAGACATGCTTGTGAATCTCTTAAACACATCACTAGTTTGGAGCATGTTTACAAAATTAGGTGGCTCAATGAGTTTTCCCAACTGATAGGGTGGGTGGGTGTTTAGCTAGTGCAAATGTTGTAATGGTTTTTCTATTTCAATATCTGTAATATTTGTTGCTATTTAGCTACTATTGTACCTCAACTTTTATTTTTCAACCACTGGTATTAGTAGTTCCAAGGGCCTCAACTCTACTTTGTAATGAAAAACTATGCATTTTCATCCTTTTGGTTTAATATATTGGTGTAGCCCTAGTTGCACTTACTTAGCAAAAAGAAAAATTGTTCATTAATGCATAATAATCAAAAGCCCACTAAATTATTCCATATGTACCAATAGTCACCCACTTGTATACCCAGTAGCTAAAATTTGAATGTTTAATTGGAGGAGTTGTGCAATTTTATTGATACCCATAGTGCTTGACTATTGGGGCATTTGTGCATAGGTATTTGTCAAAACATTTATTAGAGGGATATGTATTGGATTAGTTGTGTAGATTTTTTGGTAGTTGTAGCACATGATTATTGGGGCATCTATGATAGGTATCGGACATCACTTCTAAATGACCATATTTTTTACCTTAGTGCACATAACGAGTCCTCCCACATTCGTCATAACTATCCAAAAGCGGAAAAAATAGCTTTAAGCTCTTAAGTCACATACAAAGAAACCCAAAAAATATGTGAAAATCCAATGTTCCGTTTAGGAGCTTAGAGTGTTTAAAGTTAGGGCAGGTGGCTACTGGGTCCTTTCCCCTAAAGAAGATTAAATCTTTAAGGAAAAATCTTAGGGGTGTAAGAGTGGATAAGTTCACCAAAAATGTATGGGAGAAAATTTATTTTTACATTAATCTAGGCTAATTAAATAAAATGTAAAAATTAAGCATACGATTATTTTAGATTTAATTAGATAGTTGGATCAATAAACTAAAAATTTATTTTTAGAAATTTAATATAATAGATACATGAACTTAGCTTTGAGAATCACAATGAAAAAATACTATTGGTGTCACACAAAATCAATCGTCATACATGCAAAAATTAATGCTCTTAATCTAGAAGAAGTCTCAGTCTTTGTTTAAATTTAATTTTTTTAGGTTTAGATTCAAGTCCTTTGGGTTCAAATCTTAGTGTTGTGGCCTTGAATTGATGAGCAAGAATGAATCTAACAATGCAAAAATGAACTAGTCGAATGTATTTGTAGGGTTGTATTCACCTTCGCGTTTCCTATGTTTGAATTTGTTAAGGCAATGTTTACAAACATCTTAGGGGAGTGCCAAATCACCACAACAAAGTTCTCCTAACTCAACCCTATACCAACCAACTTTATATCTTTAAGCAAACAATCATAGACAACATTCACAAATGTGCAAATGACATGTATAATTTTGACATGATGCATTATTTTTAAGTTCCAAATCTATATGTTCTTACAATGATTGCTCATTATCCTCCTTAGTCTTGTATGTATTCACTTTATGCAATCCATAGATTAATTGCACAAATGAATATCTTTAAATATAAGGACATAATACCATTTCATAAAAAATTGTGTTAACTCAACTCACAAGAGACCAACATTTTAGAATTTGAATTTAAATGTTTGAATTTTAGATTTAATCTTACACACTTCATAATTAAACAATATCAATTCTAAATAGGGGAAGGGCACAAGTAGTCACTATAGCTAACTTAGTGCACCCTAAGCTCCTAAATGGTATGTCGAATGTCATTATTTTTTGGGGTTTCTTTGTATGCGACTTAAGAGCTTATAGCTATTGTTTCACCTTTTGAGTAGTTACAACGAACACTAGAGGATTCATTATGTACACAAAGGTCAAAAAGTGGTCATTTCAAGTTGACGCTCAATACATATTCTTTAGTGCCTCGATAACCATTCACTTTGACCACCACAAGATTTGCACAATTGATCCAATACATATTCACAAATGCCCCAGTAATCATGTACTATTGGTACCAATGAAGTTGCACAACTCCTCCAATTAAGTATTTTTATTTGTAACTACTGTGCATAAAGTGGACAACTATTGGTACATTTAGAATATTTTAGTGGGCTTTTAATTAACATGTATCAATGAACGACAACATGAACAATAACTGAAACCTTTTTCCTAATACAAATCATATATATATATATATATAATGAGCTATTTAAAATAAAAGTGTGCTATTTTAGATTAGAGGATGTTCCATCAAAATGAACCCAAAAACTAGATGGGAAATGACATATGTATACTAATTTCAGCATTACAACTATACCTAGTCTTTTGGTCAAACCATCCGACTTCAAATGTCAGAAACTTCGGCTAACACGCTATCCTATAGTCTTCTGGTGACCGACTATCCCTAAACAACACCCACCACAAGAAAAACGATCAATCGGAGAAAGATTCTAAGCTATATATGACCTTATCATCGATTTGACCCCTTGATGATCTTTGATAAAGGAATACAAAGATAAAGTTACATTATATGGTTGCACTGCCCCAAATCTAAATGTGCATCTACTGCCAAGTGTCACCTTCCACTGGGAACTCAAAGCCTACCATTACCTTTAACTTGAGCAACCATTTGAGTATGTACAACACACTTGAAGGGCAAAAGAGGTTTGAGGATTTTCCAAAGAATAAAGATAAACCTCCATGATCAGAAATTGCAGTCAGTGAAGAAGGAAATCAAACCCAATTTCAGATACTTGCCTGCAAGATTCAGCTTTTGAGATAGAAACCCGAAGCACAGGGGAAGCTTTTTCTGAACTATTCATGGCACTTGTGCATTTTATGTTCTTGAATGACTGAGCTATAGCTCAGCGTGTACCCAACTCGCAATGAAGGTGCTGAGTTATAATCAGCATATCTTAATCTCATTTGTTGAACTGCTAAGTCGAGGGCAACATATCTTGTTCTCAGTGTTGAACTGTTGAGCTGTAGTCCACGCATTGTACTCATTGCTTGAAATGCTGAGTTGAAGCTCAGGATTTTTTTAATTATGATTGTATTGAGTTGTATCTCAGCTACTGTGTCCTTTGCTTGGGCCAGCGGGGTTGTAGCGCAGCTGCAGTGAAAAGAGAAAACAGGATCTATTTTGGGTAGAATAGGCCTCTGTTCTTGTTTAATTGCATCTTTTGTAATTTATATTGATGACACTTTTTCTTGAAAACCTGCGAAAAAACCATTTGGAAAAGCTCAACTTCTGGGATTAAACTTCGTGATGAAAGAATTTGCACTTATTGTTTGAGTGCACAGATTCCTCGCCATTACACATTCTGCTTTTCATGCGTGATTTTTCTTAAAAGAAAATGAAAAAATGAATGGTATTTCAGTTTGCTATGCATGTCTTCAGGAAAGTTAAAAAATGCTATCTCAGTCTGTTATGCATGTCTTAATGACAGTAATGCGGAGTATTGTTTCGATTTGTTAACACTCTTCAAGCATGAGTTAAACAACATCACTCTTGGATTGGATCATGTTTGACTCAACATCTGGAAGAAACCCTTGGGCATGCTTCAGTATAATAAATTCTTAGAGTTTGTCATAATGTAATATTTATGAGGTTCCATCCTATGAGGCATAATGTAGAATTGGGTTACTTCTTTTTTTCATTGAATTTATGTAGCCCTGCATGGCATATTTGATGTAACACCAAATCAGTGTTCAAAAGACATACTGATGGAGCAATAGTTTAGGAAAAGGCCTATCTTCTTTATCTGCTTTCAATAAAATTATAATGCTATGTGTGAATTTGATATGCTTGCTCATTAAGTTTGAAACTCTGTTGCATATCTATGCATTGTTAATGAATAACTTGTATATTAATGTTACCTTTTAATAAGTAATAAATTAGACTATGAGTTGATTGAGTTCTCCGCAAGCAATATCAGCAAGCATCATTCAAATACTAAAGCATGTATGGAGAACCATTCTCTGAATAGGTTGTAATGACAGAGGAGGTAAAAAGTAGATCCTTGTGTTTTTCAACTTAATTTAGATTTCTATGAATTGATGGACTAATTGTTGCACGTTGTACAAGATCTCCTCATTACAAACTAAACAACAACAAACACATCTGCAATCAATTATCACCCTCATGGTCCCCAGAAAATTATTCTAAGCTCTACATCAATCCCCTTCTGGGAAACAATTCTCAATAGAGTACCCATGAGAAAATACTTTAGTTGAGACTAGGATTGAGATCTTGATATGATATATGAAAATCTCGCTAAAACAAAGAAGTTGGATGGATGGGTCTGGTTTTTGGAGACATAGTTTTCCATTGGAGACAAGTCTACTTGCAGGAGATCCTACATGCCATAGGGAATATGTTTCTGTGGTGGAGAGCTTCTATGATAGGATATATTTGCAGGGTAGGCAAGTGATACATGAATAAGAAGTCTAAACCATTTTTATAAAAACTTTAACCCACCAGTGTATGGATAGGAGTGGCGAGCGGCTTTGGAAAAGTTCCCAATGAAATAGGAAACATGTTTTAGATTGTTATACAGAAGAATTCAATGTTTATATTATCCAGTCAAGGATTATAAAACACAAACAAAAACTTATTTGCAATACATCAAACACTTGTGTGAACCTATCTAGAAAGAAATAGAAATCTTGGAGTATGTAGGATACAAAGATTGATGTGGCTTTCCATAAGATGAATTACAGAACAGAAATGTTTTTGGAGATTACAACGGTCCATATGATAACAACACAAACCGTAGCAATCACTTCAAAATCAAAGCATTAATGCTATCAATAAATTATCTTTGTCCATTCCCCATAGTCAGAATGAGAAGATGACCTGGGGCAGGGGTTCTGGTTCAATTAGTTAAAGTATCATGTTGCAGGCAAGAGGTTGAGGTTCAGTCTCCCCCATCCCTATGGTACTGGAGGAGATATCGCACCAGCGTCAATGAAAAATGTTTACTAGACTCACTGCAATTTATAAGGGGGATGCCCGTTTCTTATAGTCTAAAAAAAGAATGAATGGAAAGATACTTTAAAATCTACTTAAATTTAAATTGAATGAACTAAAAGTTGTGTGGATAGCATCACCAATACAGATGCCCAGAGAGTGATTGTTGTGTAGCCCATCTGAAAAATGAAAGGTGTGTCGGACAATGCATCTAAAGAAGTGCAAGCATAAGGCTGTCCACATGTAGGAAAACTTTACAAGCATTATTCATCTAATGAACCTCTTGTATATGTTCTAGGTACATTATAGGATAGCATTGCCCATTATACAAGTTTGAGATAATTGATGCCTAGGGAACTTCTGAGAAGAATTATGAATCTAATGAACTCCTTTATTAAATGGAGTACTGCATTCAATTAATAGACTATTGAACAGACAAAAGTTATCATCCAGGCAATCGTGCAATTATTGCGAGCATAAAATCTCAAGAGTCAATACCTGAAAATTTGTGGAAAATGTTCTACATTTTTCATGCATCCAGCATAACTATAGTTGCGGCATTGTTCAATGGAGAAGACTTCATTCGAGGAATATCTCGGTTTTAACTTAGTAAGTCTCAAGACTCATCAGACATTATAAGCATGTATTTAGGAAGACACGCTCCAGTAGAATGTGACAATGAATCGTAGAAGGCTCGGCATGTTTGTAATCGTGTCAGCAAATTCATCATGGACGTATCATGTGAGAGAATCCTGACTTAATTTTCAACAAGAATATTAAGAACAAGACGACCAACAACAGAATGAGCACACATTCAAAGGCAATGATTGAATCTTTTCTTTTATAGATATTTTAGAGTTTTGTGGGGTTGAATCGTGTACTGTTTCCTATGGAACAATGGAAGGGACGATCTTACAAGATTCAATTGATTCAAAGATCCAGGCTCCATACATATCTCGAATTAGATAGTTTAAAATTCGCTATGCTTTATTCACCCCAATTCCTTGATATCTATCTTGTGTTGATCGTGCTGCTTCTGAAATTTTCATATGTGCCTTCCATGTCTAATGAAGATGTAACCTTGCAGTTCTCATTATACAATAGTAAATAGAATATAGATCGAAATCTTTCACTCACTAGAGTGAGATGCTTTATAACACAAAACTTCAGGAAGGTAGGGACGAAAACAAAGTTTACCATGACAATTATTTATTATGCCTCAGCAAAGTTACGTAGACATGACAATTCTGCATTTTCCATGTAACCGGATTTACATCTATTTGAGCTTTAAGAGAACTAACCAGATTGAATTCCTTACTAATGCAATACATATGTTTTACAGTTAGGAATAATTATCTTCAAAGGAGTGTGTTATACACTGGGATCTGCATTCATAATGGCCGTTTCAAAGAACTCCTATGTCTGTTAACCTTTCACAAGGCCTTCCATGGATCCAACAGCACATGCCAAGGAGATGAGAAGACAAACAAAGCTGAAAGTTTGCAAAAGAACCCAGTTCGTTGACCACTGCTGGACTTTGTTTTGTACAATGTACATCCCTACTGGAAAGTGCACTGCCAATGGCCAAAAATTAATAGCACCCAAAAGTCCAAGAACCTGATTGAAGAATGGAAATAAAATGGCAATAACTGTAGTTGTGACCACGAATGCTGTTCTCCACAACAACCTGAATAATTTTGCATTATACAACCCAAGCAGAGGAATAGGTATGTCCCATTCATAATGGAGGATTGCATTATTTGGCCACTTATTCAAAAACCAATCTTCAATAAAAGCAAATAAGGGTTGGCAGAATACCTGCAAAGAGGTGAGAAGTTATGTCAACTGATTTTTTAGTTATGGAGGGAACTTCGACAATTATAGTCTTTGGTAATTGCTAGTTGAAGAAGAAGGGAAAAAGTCTTACTTGATATGCTCCCACCAGATGAACCACAATACATACATTAGCAAAGTCAACCAGCCAATAAGGCTCATAGAAACCAAACCCTGTCAAGAGGTTTCCAGGTGTATCCTCCCCAAAGGCTGCATACCCAAAGAAACTACAGAGCATGTAAAATAAAGTTGTCATGGTTACAACAAGCAGGGATGCTTTCTTCATAGTTTTGTTTTCTGGAGGTTTTGATTTCAAAGTGTCCTGCACAAGAAGTGTATTAATCCCCACTTGAGTCGATTTAATCATATCTTTTAACAAGGATTTAGTATACAAATGAATACACAACTTTTATTAATACCTCAATTTCTATGACAAGCACAGAGTATGGATATGAAAATGCAATGTCACCAACAGCTTGGAGGACCAGCCAAACTTTTCGTGATGTTGATGTGATAGGACTTGTGCTAATTCCACCAATACTCCCCCTAAACTTTCCATTTTCTACAATTTCCAAGAGAAAAAGGAAAGATATAAAATTTATTATTTAAATGAAATCTTTGATTTGCATGGGGAAGGTTAAGGATTACAGAGCATCACACATTTTGAACATCCCTGATCTAATCATACAGGCCGTAACAGCATAAGGACACCAAAGCAAAAAAATTGTTATAAATATGAAAGAGAATGGGATATAAGAATACCAACTACTTTTCCCATGCCAAGACCCGCTCCTATTGATGCATAGGTAAATGACATTATGGCTGCAACTATAGATAAACCCCAAACATTATGAAAATTTGGTATTTGAGACAAGATGACTTGCGCCAATCCAAAAAGGATCATGATGATTTTCTCTGAGAAGTGGCAATGATAGGCATGCCCATTTTTATGATAGCAATCTGATAGCCTGATTGCTCTGCAATATTACGATCCATTCAGATCAGTTGTAGAAAGCCTGCAAACTTTCGGAACATAATAAAATACTCAAGTCCCGCTGAAAATCAAAGTGTCATTCAAATACAGAAATGACCACCCAAGAAGATATTTCACCACTTAAGCAGCTCAGATCATGAACATGTGTATTTCGTGCATTCAAACAACAAAATATAAAACCCTATATATAGTTATTTTTAGAAATATGCAGAGTTGTTACTCTCTTACGTACACCAAATTTTTTTCATAAACTTGAAATATAAATTTATTTTGTTCTTGTGACACTAAGGCCTCAAATGCCAATCCAATCTTAGTAGGATGCTTGAGTTTAAAGCCCAGCTGTGGAGAAATTCTACAACAGGAGGTATACATGAGCCGCCCTAGCCCATTTACCAGTGACCAGGGGACTACATCTGATCACAGAAGGGATCACTCCAGACATGTAAATGGTATAAACCCCATAATCTGATCTCTTCCTACTGAGCGAAAAGGTTTGCTCAATTTCTGTCACTACTATTCACTAACCTAGGGAGAACAGTGTGAGCTAGTTAGCTGGGGTAAGAGGCTCTGGCTGACATTAAAATCTTCTGTGTAGTGCTGAAACAGGCAACCTTCTATATAGCCTTTAAATCCTTGTCAGGGGAACATACCTTATGCTTATTGAAGTGGTGATTGTATAAGCAATGCCTATTCCATACAAGGAAACATATTGGACTAGTCCACACAGCCATGCTTGCCTTGTACCTAGAAGGAGAACAGGATAAGCAAAATAAAAGTTTAGTAACCATTATAATGAATAATACCAAATACGGTAGAAACAGAATTACAACGGGCGAGAGGCAAGATTGAGAACCCAGATACAGTCTGACAGCATCCACATATTTAGGGTTTCTGTTGGGTCCAGTGACTGGATCAGGAAACTTGTAACAATCTGCTAACAAACAAGAGGAATAGTATGTTATCACAGCAAAAGCAATCATGATCATAGGGCCAGCAATCCACCCCAACTGTGCAACACTCCATGCCAATGATAAAACTCCTGCTCCTATCACTGCTGTGACAACATGAGCTGTTGCGGTCCACAATGTGCCTGCTCACCCAATGGAAATCTAATTGTTAGTGTATTCCACATCATTAGAATATGTGAAGGATTCAATTAGCTGATTTTTAACAAGACCATATTTGTCTGTATGACCTATTAATTAGTGTTCATGAGTTTGTATAAGCCATAACCAAGCTGCAATGTAAGATAGAGAGAGTGAGCAGGAGAATTGGAATTATATGCACTACCTGTCCGAATGAACTGTTCATCATTCTCACAGCCATTGGTATGTGAAAGATTGCTTGTATGGATAAGATGGTTGGATGACAACTCCAACTCTGCCATTTCCTTCCTTTTCTCAGTGCGACTGTTCTTCACAAGTGTTAGCTACCACAAACGAATATCCCCTATATGCACCATGCTGGGTATAGAATCCCTTGTGAGTGCATTTCACTATTAAACAATTTTTTCATATCAGACGCAGAGAAACAAACAAATTAGCTTTTGCAGGCAGTCAATTCCTTTGACTTACAATAGCATAAGAGAATATAAATATGACTGGGATAAGCCTGGCTATCATATCATTCAAATATCAGGATTGGATTTTGTTGGTGTAAAAAGAGTCATTGGGATGGTCCATGAAAGCTGACAGCTCTTTTCAGTTTGGTATAGAATCACTATTTCATCAAGAAAACCAGTTCTATTCAGAAATGACGGTGCAATTCAACACAAAAAGGATAACTTGTATGCAACTTCAATTTCATCATGTTTCCATTTTGACTGCCGACCAGGGTATCTTGTGACGTTATATTTCTTCTTGTGGATAGCTGCTTGTATCAGTGAGCTTAGTTCCGTTCTGAATCCGTGTTGTTATATCCGTAACTATTAACAAAAGATAAAGACGTTTGTTTCTTCTTATTGATGACTGATCCCAGTTAGTCAGTGGGCGTCGGTCCTCCAGTTTTTGAATGTGTTATTAGGCTATATCTATATGCCTATAAAAATTTAAAATGTTTTGTTTTTTCTTATTGATGACTGCTTCGATCAAGGGACATAGTCCGTCAGTTTTTTGAATCTGTGATTAGGCTATCACATGTATGGTGCCGCAGCTGAAAATGAATAAATATTGTTTATTATTTTATAATAAAAATTAATTAAGTTTATTATAAAATATGTTTTATTACAATGGCAGTAACATGTCTATAGAAGGCCAGCACAATCCATGAAAAAAAACAAAAAACAAGAGACATTTAACAATATTTATTTATTTAAAAAAATAAAAAAACAACACAAAAATTATTTTAAAAAATGGACAACCAAGTCTTATCCTTATAAAAACAAAAGAAAACAAAAAGACAAAGAGATTTAATAATATATATTTATTTAAAAAAATTATTAGAAATAAATCAATTTTAGATAGTTCTCTCCAAGAATTTGGTTAATACTATTTATTTATTTAAAAAAACAAAAAAAATGAGTTATTATTAATAAAATATTGATAATAATATAATATTGAACCTAATTCTAACCCTCAACTACCAAATTAAATAGGTAACGTTAATCCTCAAGAAATACACAAAATAGGTCTCAATGATATTATATGGATTAATATTTAAGATATATATACTAGTTCATAACTCAAGAAAAGTATATTATTCAATATTATAAAAATTTAATTTTGAGGCCACAATGGCATCCAAAAATCTGTGTAAAGTCTTTGAAGCTGCACATTTAAAATGAAGCAGGTGGAAGTCATGTGGAATTACAATAGTGAAAGAGTAACAAAAAAATAAAATCAAAGAGGAGATTTGATGAAACAAAAAAATCAAATCAAAATATAAATAAATAAATAAAATTGTATTACTCTTTCCATTAAACTAATATATTTGTTATCTATGTTTCTAATATTTTATGGTACAATTTTATTATTATATGTTCTCCTTCTCTTCATTAATAATTTTTTTTCTTCATATATATTTTTATATTAATTTATATTAATATTCCTATAATATATAGATATTAATTTATATTAATATTCCTATAATATATAGGTATATAAGATAACCTATATTATTTTAGATTTTTATTATATATAATGTATAGCCTTCAATAACAACTAACATCTCTCCCAAGACTAATTTTCAACTCTTCATTGAACTCTCTACCCCAATATAGTTAAAAATATTAGAACTATGACAAATAGCTGTCAAAATAAGAATGTTGCACTCTAAAAATCCATCTACATTTAATTATATCTTAAACCAATTATTTACATATTCTCAAGCATGATGAAGCTAAAACAACTAGAAAGGAGGAATAATAAGCTTAAAAGTCAATAATTTAGACTACAAATAGATGCTTAGGGTTGTATAGGAAAAATTACCACTTTATATAGACTAGTTAATGATTAAGTCATCGCTTTCTATAGACCAATGACCGTGTGTTTTCAACTTTCACGATAAAATAAATACTTCATCAACCTTATTTGACCTAGTCTTTCAAAAGCCATAAATTATGCATATGAACTTGAAACAAGTTTTCATTTTTTCTAAAATTATAAATAAAAAATGAGAGGAATTCAAATATGAAATCATATTCAAGTTTCAGTTGCAAAGGATAATTTTGTTTGTCCTTGCAACACAATTACATTTATGAATCTCACTATGACTAGAAGTAATATTGGAATAATGTATCTTCTACCAAATAATTTTCAAATATATCCCAAATAATCCAAAACCTTCTCAATAAGTAGTCCACTATCCAAAAACATGCCATGAAGTACAAAACTAGATCCATTTTGGATTATCAACATGGTTGATATTGGATTATTTTTTCAAATTTTTAAAAGTTAAAGGTAGAAATAGATTTCTTAATGGGTGGATTGGAAAATTTCGAAGGGAATTCAAAATAAGTGGAAATAATAGAGAAAGAGGGATAATAAGGTAAAATATTCACACTTGGTGGATTAGTCCCACAATCCCTTAGATTGGTACAAAGATAATGAAAAAGAAGCATAATAATTGAGTATGGCTTTGTAATTAATAAGAGTGATTATATTTTTGATAAATATATGTTATATATCATCCTCAAGTGATAGTACACATATGTGTAACCACATAATAAGATTGTATGACAAAGACATTAACATAACAAGTCCTTTCTTACATCGTACTAGATCAAAATAGGTAACTTTCAAGCTAACAATGACCTGAAAATGTTGGACAAATGCATGAGCAAGTTTCATTTAGGAGAAAATTTAACTATGTTGAAGAGAGTAAAACAACTCAAGATCATAATCATTAGGTGTGTGGGTGGAGACTTTTGCTAGATTATGATCATCATATAAGAACTAGGTAATTTGCATTAAATGGTTACACATGTATTGTAGGGTCTCCCATTCTAGTAAACATTTTAGATTAGGGGGATATTAATGTAGGAGGAAAGGATGAGAAATAGTTGTAGGGGAGAGAGGATTATAATGAAAATCAATGGATATCTCTAAAAGATAAGAAGGGAGAGTACCAATCTTGGTTTAAACAATGATGAAAAAATTGAAGGGGAAAGAGTGGAAAGAAGAAGGGGAGGAAGAAGTATACCATGAATAGAAGTAAGGGGAGTAGATAGAGAAGTAGCGTGTGAAATGGAAAGGTGAATTATACTTTTGATGGATAAGGTTATGAAGTAGAATAGAATTGAAGTGGGATGAAAGCTAAAAATAAGTGTAAGGTTGGGAAGAATTAGGAAAGAAAGAGGTATGAGTGAAATGAGTATTGTATAGGGAGGAAAATAGGTAGAGTGGAGAACAACATGGATATTAGAGAGATTATGGGAATGGAATAGGGGGTAGGGAAGGCATAAAAGTTAGAAGAAAAAATAGATGATGTGTTGGGTAGAGTAAAAGGAAGTTGAGTTGGGAAAACAAACAAATAGGAGGGGTGGTATGAGCAATATATGAGATGGAAAAAATTTAAGAAATAAAATTAGTAGGCAATAAATGAGAAGCAAATGAGACAAAGACACTAGAGGATATCTAGTCCTAAAGCCATTAAAGAATTCTCCTCATTATATATTTTGATATGTTAGTATTTGTCATTGAAGGAACATTTCTAGATTCTAAAGGAGAATTCTTTAATGAGGAGGTTGAAGGAATTAAAATTTATTAGGGGAAACTAGTGTGGGGTTGTTAGTCTTTAAGGTCTCTAACATCATAAATAGAGGGGATGGTGGGTCTTAAGTGGAGGGGATCTTTATTGAGAGGGATGAAACATAATTAGGGGTTCTTAGGATTTGAATAATAAAAATAACTCTTGATCATGTTTAAGAGAGATGAGAAATAAAATACTTGCACAAAACATGAAGTGAAAAGTATGAAGTATGCAATTTTGGACTCCATCATAAATAGAGGGGAATGGTGGGTCTTAAGTGGGGGGGATCTTTATTGAGAGGGATGAAACATAATTAGGGGTTCTTAGGATTTGAATAATAAAAATAACTCTTGATCATGTTTAAGAGAGATGAGAAATAAAATACTTGCACAAAACATGAAGTGAAAAGTATGAAGTATGCAATTTTGGACTCTATAGTGGATTCATCATAGGTTGAGAATGAATCATAGGTGAATTGAAGATAGGTTCTCTAAGAATGCATGTTGTATTGAGAAGAGATTATATAAGGGTGCATGTTGTCAAATTAATATAGATTTCGTGCACAAGTAATTTTTTATTATATTGTAATCTTGTTATTAATTATATAATTGAGTAGTGTTGTTGGGTTTTTTTTGTAAAATGGTTTATTAGTGTAATTATGGAGTTGTATACATGTGTATGCTTTGATATTATCTTCATTTTCAATTTTTTGTATAGTTGAATTTATGTATATTTAATAATACTCTTCTCTAGTTAATTATCAATATTCTTATAATTTCCTTTCATGTAAAAAATTTCCAATATGGACACTATGATTATGAACACAAAATTAAGGATTTCTTGACCTTCTATTGTAGTGGTATTTGTAGAAAAGGCTACTAATATGATTCAGAAAGTGGATTTGTAGACTACTTCTACTACTCCATCATTATCCAAACTATTGTAGGTTGTTACTAGGAGTAATGCTCATTCATAATGACATAACTAGAAATTTGAACAATCTAAGGAGAAATTCATTCACTTATCAGTTCACACACCTTGCATGATTCATGTATCTAGAAACTATGACTATGTTTTCAAAAATGTATGAGATGTCATGATGCATAATGAACCATGGGAAGAGATAAATGTGTTTTAAGCCATCTTGTACCTATTGCACTATGGATTTCTATTATCAAAATTTAATTTGTTGTTGGATAGGCTTGCATGAAGTGATATAGTGGTGATGCAACCTAAAGTAAAAATAAGAAACTCTTAACTTAGATGTGTAATACATATACAAATGATATTAGGTATTATATTAAGTTATTGTTAATACTTTATATTAATGACTATTAGTTATGTGACATCATGGTGTATATAGGTTTATAAGTGAATATGTTAATAAAGGAGGAATGGGTGTCTTATAAGTAGACTGCCCTTGTGTCCATCACCTCACATTTTTATATGGAAAATAAGACTTGAGAGTCATCTTTAGTTCTATAGTATATGGGAGTTAACATTGAAAGGATTACATTTTGTATTGATTTCAAAGTTCTAGAGATGGCTAAATTAGAAAATTATACAATATTATTGATCTAAGGTTGTTTTGTTTTGTATCTATTACAAATACCTAATCCAAGCATCAAATTATGTGTTTTGAAAAGGATGATAAGACTTAATCATAACATTTATTCTTATGCAAGGACCAACATATGTTGAATTTATCCATATTAAAGTAAATGATTTGGAACAATTTAAAATTTATTAAAGATACTTGGAATGTATACAACTAGGTTTTGGTTACTTGAGATGTGTATCAAAAGCTAATTTTGATGTATAGTTTGAAAGGTGTATCCAAGGTGATTTTGAGCTAACTAGAAAGAGTTGAACAAGTGTGTAACCTCCACAATATCATGTGCATATGAAATTTTCTCATATCACAAGGTCAAGACCATGTATTGGTGCATTAAATTCTAAATAAGTGTGAAAACAAGATGAACCTAACATTGTTAAGTGTATCCTATAAATCTCTAGACTAAATCAATAGTAATAGTGATGCAAATTCCATACCTATCCAATTATGGCAATAGTTATGTCATGTTTATATAATTGCTAACTTTGGTCCATGATTTAATGGTGAAAATATTTTATAGGAGTATTGTGTTGAAATGGAGAGGGGACTTGCTATAGAATTAGAGTAATTTAGTTCTATTGTATATAAATTGAGAGGTGTGATTGCTCATTTTTGGATATGCACTGTCATTATATAACCAAATAGCTCGACTTCAAGGTTATATTTATTTATAGATTTTTAAGGTTACACATACAATTTTTTTATGATATATATGTGAAACATTGATAGAAACACTTTACTTCTTGTGAGAGATTATAGGGATTCTTTGTTACATATTATGATCTAAAGTTATGATAACATAGGTTTGTGTATGTTTATCAATCTTTATGTGTGTGTGTGTGGTATGTCCACAAAAATATTCAATATGAATCTACCAATTGAAGACAACTCAAAGTAGATTTTTAGCACACATTTTAGTTCAAGGATATAACACCTAGAATTAACATCTCTCTCATGCTCTTATGAGTTTTCTTATATAATGACAAGAATAATGCTACTAACACTTTACAAAAAAATTGGTGACCCATCTCTTGAACTTAAATAATTGTTTGCTAAAGAAAACTTGGGGATAAAGTAACCATGAACTACATCTAGAGGAGGAAAAATGTTAGAAGAAAAGAGTAATTAGGAATGAATTGTATGTGTAATTATGGTAAGAGTTACCTACATAATGTGGATTTATGGCGTGATAGTGATGAGGAGGAGGTTAATTTGTATTATCTAAATATATAAACATTAGAAGGTGAAAGATTTATATAAGAGGAAAGAAAGGTCGATAGAAGGAAAAAATAGCAAGTTTGAAGGGACATATTGTAACCATCCATTTAATACATTATAGTTGAACATAGCTAGTGATGTTGCACCAAAAATAGAAACTATTGGGGATTACTGGAAGGAGAAAGAGCTTGCACACATGATAGAATTATTACATGAATATACAAATTTCTTTCCAAAGGGATACTAAGAAATTAATGGGTTGCATCTAATCTTAGGGATGATTTATATCAATGTGAACCTAGAGCCAAACTAGTTAAAAAAAGACCATATAGGCTCAACCAAAATCTTAAATCCAAGATCAAGGAGGAAATTGATAAGATGCTTAAATTAGGGTAATTTTTTCAATTGACAAATTTGAGTGGGTCATCCCAATGGTTATATCCATCAAGAAGGATGAAATGATCATAATTTTGGAAAACCTGACTAAGAGCTAAATGATCCATACATAATAGACCTATCTACCATGCATTTTTATAGAATAAATTATAGGTAGAGTATTATACACTTTTACATATGGGTTTTTAGGTTATCATCAATTTTATATCAAGGAAGAATAAAAATAAAATATAAATTTGTGACATAATATGGTAGTTTTACATAAACAGTTAAACCTTTTGGCTAAAGAATATGCTAATTGTTTTCATGCATAGCGGTTTATACTTTTAAATATTTTATTCATGAATTCCAATAGTTTTATGTTAGGTAATTTATGGAATGGTGACACAACATGTAGATTCATTATGCCTCATGTTTGAGAGATTCAAGTAGTTGAACATGTAGAAATAGGATATAATTAAATATTGGAAGTATGTTAAAAATTGAAAACACCCAATTTCATTGATAGTGATAATTCATAAATAGAAATGGAAATAACCATAAAAGAGATGCAAACTATAACTCATGATATAAATTGGGAAGAAATGAACCCCACCTAAAGAGATCCAAATCTTGTATTAATCCCTCAAATAAATAACACAAATACAACTTCTCTCTAAATTCCAATAGTACTTTATTAATTTGACAATCTACAAAACACATCCAACTTTCTAAACCAAGATCCAATTTATAGAATAATTATAAGATGAAACCATGGGATGGTTTTGGAAAACATTTACAACCCCAAGAGAGGTATGGTGGTCAAACTAGTTGGATTCAAAACCCAATGCCTCCCTTGGTCTAAGATACCCTTGAATATTAATAATATATTCTTTACATGTTTTCATAGTAGCATAACATAGAATATTTGACTACTCAAAATTGAGCATCTAGTTCACCCTTATTATTCTATGCATTAGATGTTTCATGACAAGTATCATAAGAATTTGTCATATGTAACCCCTATGAAGGCTAATCGAGATGCCAATACATGTCTAAATAAGATAAAACTCAAGTGGGATGCCTACATCCTAATGTGAGAATAAAATACACTACATGAGAAAATTCATGCCACTTCAAAATGGGATGTCAAATTTTCTAAGTAAAGAAACAAGACACAAGAAATAATATAACAATACATACAAAATATCAAGATATGAACGTTAGAATTTCAAGATTGAGAAGCCTTATTCCAACATAACATTATATTCAACCTAAATAAATGCATATGTTATGAAACCATTTGATAAACTACTAGAAAATTTTAATCTATAGGGATATGATGTTGGTAGACCTAATGAAGATGGTGGTAATGCTAAACTAGAGGTTAAAAAATATCACATAAAATACATGAAATCTTGGGACATATTGGGTACTATAAAAAAAATCATCAATAATTATGTGTATATTTTACTTAAAAATAGGAATCATTGTATTGGATGGAAATACATTAATGAACTTTTGAATGATTCAAGGAGAAGTTGGTAGTTGTGCCAATATTATAGTTTTTAGATTAGAACGCCTCATCCCATGTACATATTGATTCTTCCACAACTATGATCAAGGAGAGTTTGCAAAGCTAGGGGATGATGAGATCAATTATTTGCTAAATTTCACGAATAAAAAATTGTTAGCAATAGAGCATAATTATACTATGACATAATGGGAGGCATTCTCAATAGTGTACCCACTCCATAAATTTAACCAAAACTTGCTAGCCACACCATTTATGTTTTATAGTAATCATAAGATATATTTAATTGATTATGTTCGTACATTGCTCAATTTTTTTCTAATAATTTAAACTTTGTATAATGATATGCCCAATCAGACATATGTTAGACTCGATCATTTGTCTAGAATTCACTTGGAGAGAAATATAATACATTTATCGAAGATGAATTTATTTAGAATTAAAGTGGTACTAGATGGCATGGAAGATATTAAAACATTTTAACATTTATCCAAGCTCTAGAAACATAAATCACAACCTAAAAGTACTTAGTGGTTCATATAATGCATTATTAATTCATTGATGGGCATTTATACAAGGTGAAATCAATGAGTGATGTGATGATGCAACTTCAAAATAAGAATATTTTTTGTGAGTTTCATGAGTTTAAAGTAGTAGGGCACTACCAAGGCTATGTAACTAAGCAAATTTTTCCTAGGGCCAACATTATACAAGGATGCACATAAATTTGTACAAACCTATTTTATATGCTAACAAAAGAGTAATGTGTGACAAGTTGTTAAGAAGAATGTGTTGGGTATGTAAAATAGAATAAGTGTTTATGAGAAAGAATTAAATAGATAAGTGGGAGGTATTTTCTACAGCGTTTCAAATTGTGATATTGCTATCAAGATTCAATCGTGTAGTTTTATGAGTCAAACTCATTTACCCATGTTTCATGAGTAGCAGTTCGCAAGAACCCATCTCTCATGATAATAAATGGTCCACTTAGCACTCATTGCATATAGGTGATGCTCACAAAGGTGAAGCATTGGTACTTTTCTCTACGAATAGGGAGTGCCATAAAAAATATGTGTAAAGGAAAGGAACAAGGAGTATCATGCAAAAATGTGTAGTGAAAGAGGAGTTTGAATTTGAAAGAAAAGTATAGCAAAATTCAAGGAGATGCCACATTTATGATTGGCATGATTGTAACTAATGGGTGATTTGGGGATGTACAAAAAATATTTAGTCATATATGATGATTTTACAAATGATAATAGTAATGAAAAATTAATTACAATAAAAAAATAATGATGTGACAAGAAATTTAAATACTTTTATAACAAGTAATAGATGACATGAAAAAAAAATGAAAATAATTCAAATAAAAGGAAAGTCTATTATTTAGATGATGAATTAAAGTAACTGTAATGTATGTGTGTGTGTGTGAAAACAAAATGAAAATATTTCAAATAAAAGGAAAGTATATTATTTAGATGATGAATTACAGTAATTGTTGTGTGTGCGTGTGTGTGTGTGTGTGCGTGTGCGTGTGTGCGTGTGTGTGTGTGCGTGCGTGCGTGTGTGTGTGTGAGTGATCAATTCTGGTGATTTTGGTTGAGGGTATTTAAATATCATGTGTATATAAATTATTTATATTTAAGGGGGCATTTTTTCAAAGGATTTTATCAAACAATTCAAACTAGGTGTAGAGCTAAAATGACTGGAATTTCAAGAGAACTCTTGAGTTTGAAATTAGAGCAATGATTATTATATGAATAATAAAAATGTGAAAAATATCACCATGAAGGAATGATAGAGGTCACAATTGAGGTAGAGGCCACACAACCATCAAATATTTACAAAAAAAATGGTCATAGGGTTGTAGGAGGGGAATAAGGTGTAGTGGAAATTCTATAATCACAAACAACTCCAATAAAATTCCTAGTCATAGAGGAACTCTATGTCCACCTAATAAAATTTAAATTATTGATAACAATAATTTGGATTAGGGGATTGACATCTAGATCTATAAGGGTGTCACATAATAACATATCAATGAGAAAGGTGCAAGTTGCAAGAGATGGAACTCATAAGATATGTCCCTAGTTGGTTTTAAAGTTGCACAAAATCCCATACTTCAAGCCCTCTAAATCATTGGTGTGATTTCTTATGAGTTGGTTTCACAAGGACGTCTTATAGCTAGGAAATCATATAATACAGTTCATGTCACATACTATTACAAGTTAACTAGCCTTCTCATAACTAGCTATGGAAAAAACATGAGTCATCATATGTATATTTGAGTTTTATTTTGATGAGTGGTTGGGATATTGATCTAGTAATTCATTTGGTATAAAGTACTCGAAAGGGGCCATGAAAATAATGTTTGGGATTTTCCCAACCCTTAAATTTGAGCAATGTGTGCACTATTAGGGATGAAAGTTTTCTGCAAGTACATGGTTGATATGGCTCCACTAGTGAGCATGGAATCATCTATTACTATTGTTAGGAATACGATTGTAGAGAAATATACAATAAAATGAATTTAGAAATAAAATATGAAAACACATCTAGACATAGATATATGTGGTTCACCTAATATGGGCTATGTCCATGAAGAAATATTCAATTCTTCCTTTTATTTATCTAGAAAAATTAAGGGATACGACCTTTCTCTCTATCATAGTCTCCTCCCAAAATACAATTCAATATAATGCACAACTGTAATACAATGCCCTCATAAAAAGGGGTTTAGGTGTTCCTTTTAGGATAAGAAAATCCAACATAATCTCTATTGACATATATGTGACCTAATGATGGATGATCCAAATTTACAATGAAAAAATATATATAATGTGGCTTTCGAGGTGTTTCCCCCAAACCCCCACTAGGGGGATGGGCCCCTTGAACCCCATAAGGAGGGTACCCCCTTAACCACCCACACTGAAATGAGCTCCATAACCAATAATATCAAGCTCCATAACCAACAACCATTATACCTACTTATATAATCATGGTAGATACAATGGATAACAGAAGGACTTTCTATCATAGGGTGCTTTTCTTCCTCCATGATTTAACCTACTAAGGTTCTCTAATGGGTGAGGCAATGGGTGCCAAAAAAAATTCCCTACCAAGTAGTTTGGAAATTCATTGTTGACTATGTTGGTGATCTGAGTTGTAGGTTCCAAATCCCTAAGGCTAAATAATTTTGCAAGTGCCAAGGGTGTCAAATTTGAGAATAATACCACAAAATTTATGTCTAGTTTGGGTAACTGAGGACCAATTATTAAGGAGGGTAATACCACCTTCACTTCTAGTTCTAAAATACCGAGGGGGTTTCCCTAAGATGGTGAGTTGTAATACTAATGGGACTAGATAGATAGAATATTGAAAACCATACCCACTGCATACTACAATCCCATATGAGTTGTCACAATGTATCTATGTGCTAGTTTGAATATGTCAAGTCACACCTTCATATAGAAAAGAGGCTAACTAGGTCTAGACTATTCTATAAGATTTGATATAAAATAACTCTACACCATGCAAGATTTGGCTGAAGATTATAGCCACCCAAGATCTAGGCACTTCATGAAAGCACAAGAGATATCAATATGAAATGCTCAAGATTGCAATGGAATTGATTATCCAAGAATTTAATATTACAATATATCAATTGTTATGAGACCACCTAGTTATATAGCCAAGGTGAAACATAAGATTAAATAGGATTATGACAAGTGTCTTAATCCTATGACATCTGACAACCTATCACAAATGCCTAGGACACATGTGTCAAAAGTTAAAAGATGAGATAATATCTAGTGACAACTAACACCATCTAGAAATATTCCCTCCTAGGAGCTAAGTAAAATTAACGTGTAAATAAGTCCCTTAAGTCCCCTAGTAATGAATTAACTAGGTACAAGACTTTATTCATGCCAACATATTCAAGGAATGGATACAATAGACCCTATTACTATATACACTCACATACATGGAAGCTAGGAATAACAAACAACCAAAAATACATTATTTTTTTAATGTGTTGAAGAAATGGAGTTGAAAACAAATTATAGATTGGTGCATATAATCTAATGGGCACAAAGTATTAGATTTATTTTAAACATGTAATAGCTAAAAATAAATGGGATACCTTAGTCAAGATATACCTAAATATCATATTCATTCAAGTACACAAATAAAAAAGGTTTTATATATGCAAATGAATGAACACATAAGTTGTAAGAATTTATAATAATATATTAATAAAAATGTTCTTGGAAATCAAGATATAACTTGCAACAATATGAACTTAAATATGTGGTTGCAAATCTGAAATTATGTTTACAAGACTGCCATAAAATGATTAAGTGATTTGATAATTACAAAAATGAAATTAAAATCTGCAATACCACAAGTCATCAACATAAGTGACACAAGATATACGTGGAGAAACCCTTGCGGGAAAAAACTCTACCCCCAATATTTGTATTAATCTTCAAATAAGTACATCAATACAACAATCCTCTCTATAATCTGATAGCACTTCGTCATCCTAACAACCTGCAAAGAACTCATACTAAATCACCATCCAAAGGCTCTAATATATAGAAGTTTGTGGGAGAGAATACCACAAATGGTATCCCAAAACAACAAGCAAAACCACCTGGAAAGCCCCACACTCCCCTTAGTGGACAACCAATAAACATGGAATAAAATATTCAATAATCACATGGTCACCTAACCTACAACCAATCAAAATGAGTCAAACCCGAGTGCTCCATAAGTCTTTGATGAATTTGACAGCTATATGCAAGCTCATGCACCACCATGAAAACTTGGGTACCCAACCATACAAGAGCATGCAAAACATGCAAATAACATGCAAGGACATGTACAATCAAGTGGTCCCAACCCAAAAAGTTGGATTCCTAGGAAGAATATTCTCTCAGGATGCCTTGTAACCACCACCATGAAGGGTCCACCTCTTTGAATGCAATTACAATTTGTCATAGGAAAATAAATAATAAATATTTCATCCCTCATGTCCTCAAGAACACTTTCCAAATAATGTGGAGACATAAATTAACTTAGGATAGCAATTATAATTCCACCTATCCTAACATTCTCCCACTTGATATTATATATTACAATTACATCCATGAGATACAAATAAATAATTAAGTATAGTGATCAAGGCCCATGGCCTTCCTGCACCAAGAGAACTTATATGTGGTCACTGGCTTCGTTAGAGAATCTACAACATTATCCAAAATTTCAACCTTCTCAATTGAAACTTTACCATTCTCTACCATTTCTTGCACATAGTGATACTGAACATCAACATGTTTAGTACGAGCATGATACATAGGGTTTTTAGCTAAATATATGGCACTCTGACTATCACATCCAATCCTCATTATATTGCAATAAAAACTAATGCCATTACCAAGTCTTTGTAACCAAACCGCCTCATTAGAAGCATGTGTAGCTACCATATACTCTACTTTGGTGGTGGATAAAGCAACTATAGGCTTCCTCTTACTCATCCAACTCACTACACCTCCAAAAAAAGTAAAATCAATATAGCCACTAGTGGACCTTCAACTATCCAAGTCACCTACCCAATCTACATCAACAAAACCCTGTATGTCTAATGACTTATCCACATCATTAGTACCATGATATACCAAACAGTAATCAAAAGTACCACACAAATATCTAAACACCCTCTTAACAAAAGTCCAATGCTCTCTACCAGGGTTAGACATAAACCTATTCAAAACTCCCATTGTTTGGGCTATATTTGGACTAGTGCAAACCATTGCATACATTAAACTATTGACAACACTAGTATAAGGAACGTTAGACATATCTTCAACATCATCATCAGAATTAGGACACATGTCTAAACTCAACTTAGTACCAACTAGAAATGGAATATTTACTAGTTTACAGTCATGCATATTAAACCTCTACAAAATATTATCAACATACTTACTCTGACTTAACCAAAGATTTATGTGAACCCGATCCCTACTGATCTCTATCCCAAGAATATATTTTGTAGCCCCCAAATCTTTCATATCAAATGTGCCAAAAATCTAAGTCTTAAGCTCCTTAATCATCACCTTATTGTTACCCATGAAAAAAATGTAATCAACATACAAGACAATGATTAGGATATGATCATCAATAACCTTAATGTAAACACAATGATCCTCCTCACTTCTAAAAAAACCCAACTTCAATGCAAAGGCATAAAAATTTTGGTACCACATCCTAGGTGATTGTTTCAAACTATATAGAGATCTCTTTAACCTACAAACCAAGTGTTCTTTCCCTTTCACAACAAAACCGTCAGGTTGTCGCTTATAAATTTCTTCCTCAAGATCCCCATGTAAGAAAGCAGTTTTAACATTTGTTTGCTCTATTTCAAAATCCTAAGTAGCAACAATAGATAATAGGAATTTAATAGAAGTTAACTTAGCAACAGGAGAGAAAATTCACTGAAATCAACTCCCTCTCTTTGGGAGTAGCCCTTAGCCACCAATCTAGAATTGTACCGCTCTAACCAACCATCTGCTCCAAATTTCTTTTTAAACACCCACTTGCAACCAATGGGATTCCTTCCTTTGGGAAAACTCACAAGATCCTAGGTATCACAACTATCCAAAGCCATCATCTCCTCCTGCATGGCTTGCATCCAAGACAAACTTTCTTATGAAGAAAGATCCTCCCTATAGGATTTAGGTTCATTGTTAGTACTCAATAAAGAAAATACACAATGAAAATTGAGTGGGATATACCTATCAATTGGGTTTCTTTTCCCTGTGGATGTTCTCAAGGTATGAGTAAGGGGATCGTGTTCTTCTTCTTCTTCTTCTTCATGCTCACCATGAACACCATCTAAACTCTCTAAACCCTCTTCTTCTTCTCCATCCTCAAATCCATCTAGTTGTTCTTCTACATGTGCATCTTCCTGCTTCTTAATATTTGTCTCAAAGTACATTATTTTTATCTTATCTTTCTCCTTTGGTTCTTCACCTGAGTAAGCTCTAAACTCCCTGAAAAATCACATCTTTAGAGAAAACCATTTTATGGGTTAGTCGATTCCAAAGCTTATAACCTTTTACATTCTCACTGTAACCAACAAAGATGTATTTTTGTGCTTTTAGATCCAACTTAGAATGCTTTTCTTGAGGCACATGAACAAAATCCTCACAACCAAAGACCCTTAAATGTGAAATAGAAGGCTTTCTACCTATCCACACTTCATAAGAATTTTTATCAACAAGAATTGAACAAGGAGATCTATTAAACAAATAGCATGCAGTACTTACAACTCCTACCCAAAAGCATCTATCAAGCTTAGCACCACTCAACATGCTCCTAGATCTTTCCATTAAGGTTCAGTTCATTCTTTTTGCTACCCCATTTTGTTGAGGTGTGTAAGGTGTAGTCTTTTTTCTAAACAATACTTGCATGCTTACAGAACTCATCAAACTCCCTAGAATAATATTCACCCCCATTGTCATATCTCAACACCCTTATCGTATAATCAATTTACTTCTCAACTAAGGCTTTAAATTTCTTAAACTTGGTGAAAACTTCAAATTTTACACACAAAATAAATCCAAGTGTATCTGGACACATCATCAATGAAAGTAACATTATAACAATATTTTCCAAAAAGAGTCAACATCCACTAGTCCAAACACATCTGAATGAATGATCTAATAATCTCTTAGATTTATTAGTCCCATTAGGAAATGAAGATCTATTATGTTTACCAAACACACAATGCTCACAAAAATCATTTTTACCAACAAAATAATTAGAAAGACTGTCAACCAACTTTTTAATCAAAATAGTCTTAGGACCTTTTTCACCTATGTGACCCAATCTATGGTGCCACAACATACATGCATTTTCAGTGCCAGTTACATTGGTAGAATTTCAAAAATTGGAGGAATTAAGCCTAAATAAAGTCCCTATCTGAGATCCTTTAGCAATCACCAAACTTCCACTTACCAACCTACAACCAGACTTGTCAAATGTCACATGCATTCCAAAATCATTCAACTTGGATACTAAAATTAGATTTCTCGCAATTCTAGGAATATGTAAAACATGATCAAGGGTTTTAACCCTCCCATCATTGAAACATAACTTTACCTTTCTCTTTCTAGAAATCTTCTTTTGTTGTCATCACCAAGAAAAATTTCTCCCCCATCATATGTTGAATATGAAGTAAACCACCCCTTGTGAGGATTCATATGGTAGGAAGCACCTAAATCAATAAGCTAAGCATTATTACTAATAGTGTTAGCAAAAATAAACAAAGCATCAAAATCACCATCTTCAAAGGAATTTTTTGTGGAAGCATCCAAACTCTTATTCTTGTTCCTACACTAATTTTTCACATGCCCTCTTTTACCACAATTCCAACACTTTACTCTACTCTTTCCAGGGGTTTTAGAACGTCCTTTAGATTTCTCTCTCTTCTTGTGCCCTTTAGGCCCTCCCTTTTCTTTGGACCTCTCTTGCACATGCAAGGCATCTTGGGAACCCGCATTCATGGACTTTCTCCTCATCTCTTCTAAAAGGAGTATTGCAATGAGACTATCCATCCTCTGTTCTATACCACCACCACTTATAGCAACAATTAGATTTTCCCAAGATTTGAAGGTAAAGAGAAAAGCAACAATATACATTTATCTTATTCTAACTTAACATCTACTGATGCAAGCTGACTTATAATAATATTAAAATAATTTAAATCTTCTACAATAGAATCATCATCCTTCATTTTTCAGAGAATACAAATGTCTTTTGAGATACAAAGTTTATTAGTTAAACTTTTAGTTTGATAGATATCACCTATCCTCTTCCATAAATTGTATGTGGTGGATTCTTCTGAAACATTTAAGAGGATAGAATTTGCAAGACACAACTAAATGGTTCCACGTTCCTTCTTATCCATTTTCTTCCAATCTCTATTAGACATTTTCTCTAGTTTCATTTGCTTCAAAACTGCCAACCACTAATCTCTCTCTTCAAGGAGATCCTCCATCTTCAACTTCCACATCTCATACTCAATGTCATTGAATTTCTCAATATCTAAACGAAAGGTATAGGTCATGGTTTTCAATATTCTTCACAAATCTTCAAAACCCACAATGCACAAGCTCCCACTGCAACCAAAAAACCTTCAACACTCAAAAGAAAGGTATCCTGCTCTTAACAGAACCGTTAGCTTTGATACCAAATGTTGGAAATCAAGGTATAACTTGTAGCAATATGAACTTAAATATGTAGTTTCAAATATAAAATGATATTTACAAGATTACCATAAAATGATTAAGTGATTGAAAATTATAACAATGAAATAAAAATCTGCAATAACACAAGTCATCAACACAAGTGACACAAGATATACGTGGAGAAACCCTTGCGAGAAAAAACTCCACCCCAAAGAGATATAATGTTTGTATTAATCTTCAAAGAAGTACATCAATACAACAATCCTCTTTCTAATCCGCTTTCTAATTCGGCGGCACTTCGTCATCCTGACAACCTTCAAAGAACTTATACTAAACCACCATCCAAAGGCTTCTTTATATAGAATTTTGTGGGAGAGAATACCACAAATGGTATCCCAAAACAATAAGCAAAACCACCTGGAAAAACACACACCCCCATTAGTATACAGCCCATAAACATAGAATAAAATATTCAATAATCACATGGCCTTCACATGGGCGCCTAACCCACAGCCAATCAAAATGAGTCAAACCCGAGTGCTCCATAAGTCTCTAACAACTCCGACGGCTACATGCAAGCTCATGTACCACCATGCAAACTTGGGCACCCAACCATGCAAGAGAATCTAAAACATGTAAATAACATGCAAGGACATGCACACTCAAGTGGTCCCAACCCAAAAATTTAGATGCCTAGGAAGAATATTCTCTTGAGATGCCTTGTAATCGCCACCGTGAAGGGTCCACCTCTTTGAATGCAATTATAATTTTTGATAGGAAAATAAATAATAAATATTGTGTCCCTCATATCCTCAAGAATGTTGGTGTAAATAAAGTCTTCTACCTAGTTAATTCATTACTAAGGGACTTATTTACATGTTAATTTTACTTAGGTCCTAGGAAGGAATCTTTCTAGAAGGTGTTAGTTCTAATTAGTTGTTATCTTATCTTTTGACTTGTAACACATATGACCTAGGTAGTTGTGATAAGTTGTCTCATGTCATATGATTAAGACACTTGTCATAATCTTATGACATCTTGTATCTCACCTTGGCTATATAACCAAGGGGTCTCTAGTACATTGTAACACATCAACATTGAATCATAATTGATAAGAATACAATTTATTCTTGCCATATTCAAATCTTCTCTCTTTGTGCTTTCCATTTGGCCTCTAGTTATTGGGTGGATATCTCCATAGCCAATTCTAACATGGTATCAGGGTGGGTTGGGTGCCATTGGATAGTCTTTTTCTAAAGATATTTTGGTAAATCTTGAAAAGTTGAGTATGCTCTTCTATTGCAAATTTTATGATGATTTGGAGAATCAAAAAAACTTGATAGAAATACTAGATTTGGGGGGTTCTTTTTTTGGCTCTTTATTGCAGGTTCAAATCAGAGCTTGTTGGTGCAAATATGAGCTCACCATTAAGTTTAGAAGGCTTGAGAAAGTCATTTTTTCCTTTTGTTTCATCCAAATCAAACTTATGAGGCCAAATCTATGAGGGTTTGAAGCTAAAGAGTGGTTGCCAGATCCATAAGGTAGCTACACTTTTTGAGCATTTTGGGTCAAATCTGACCCTGCCATCGCATCCAAAAGGCCCAAAAACCCTAAGATCAATTATCAATTTGTCAAATTTGGAGCAATTGTCCACTGAGGCAAAAAAAATCATGAAGAGTTGTATGGCCCCCCAGGTCGCCATCATTGCATTAAGGTGCGATTTTTCAAAAATAAATATTATTTTAATTGTTTAAATTTTCTGAAAAAAAATTCACAAAAAAATTATTATATAGTCAAAGTGTTTTCAAAAAAGTTTTTTTAATAAAACAAAAATCAAAAGATTATAGTACCCTACACAAGCAGGGTACTTAGACAGGTACCTGCCTGCACAGGTAATATATGTGTGGCATGGGTACCATACCCACAGGTCGACATCAATAAAATATCCGGTAGTCAAAAAAATTCAACCCGAAAAAGTTTGAAAATGGTTCACCGATGTCAGCCTAGGAATATTCCAAGAATCCCACAGATTCCTTCATGATTTCATCCTCTCAGAATATTCTGGGAGCATCTACAATATTTTTCCAAGATTCCTCTAACCGTTGACTAGAGAATATTCTCTGATAAGATTCACTGAATATTTTGATTCCTTTGGCATATTTTGTTTGCTAGCATATTCTGACTAGAACCGATGGCAACTACGACGGCCAGTCGGCTGTCAATTTTAAGCTCTTCCAATGCATGATGGGAAAATGACCATAAAATTTAACATAGCAGACTGCTGACATCAACATTTTCTAAAAAAAAATTATCCCCTCTCCAATGCAGTTTTTTATTTTACAATTCAACTTTAGACAACCATAACTTACTCATTTTGACTCCCTTTTTCAAGCAATTTTTTTTATTTGGGCTAATTTTTTGTGCTTAGTGGCGCAATTTTTTTTGGTTTTGGTGTTTGGTTTTTCTAGAAATTGTAGATTCTCACAGGTTTTGTTGCTTCATCCTCATTTTGGGAACTTTAGGAGCTCATATCTTGCTCCTACGATAACTTTTTTGGGTGATTTTTTTTAAAGTGCATATTTTTTCATGTACTTTCTAGTGGTGTAATCATTTTGATCTCATCTACTGTAACAATTTTACTTTAAGCTTGTGGCCTATTTTTAGCATTTGCATGTACCAAGATCAACACCACTTCGTTGTGTTTGGCAAGTGGCAACTATAAACGTACTCAATATAAAGTGTCACAAATAAGATATTGCTTGGCAGGTTCAATGATTGAGTGATTTGGTGGGGTAATCTTGCAGTGGTTGGTTGCATTCTTTTGCTTTGTTTGTGTTCTTGCAATGGGGAAATCTCAAGTTGTACTCCTAACTCCACATAATTATGCTACATGGAGAAAATCAGTATGGAACTATCTCATGATGAAAGGTCTAATAGGTCATCTAAAGGAAGCCATTCATCAACCTATTGATGCCAAAGAATTTGAAAAATGGGAGCTTGATCGTGAGAAAAAAATTGGATTCATATGTTCATTAGTCTCATTTGATTTACAATTTCATGTTGAATCATACAAAACACCTAAAGAATCTTTAGAGGCTTTTGAACAATTATATGGTAAAATAGATAAGATTAGGGGATATCGTATTGATAATGATTTGATGAATCTTGATCCAAAATGTTTTGACCACATCCAATACTACATCTCCAAAGTTAAGAAACCAAGAACACAGTTGAAAGAATGCAACATTGATAAAGAGGATTTACAATTGATTCTAAATGTGTTATCCAAGCTTGGTCCTAAGTATTTAGTATTTGTTTCTAGCTTTCATACCCATTGACTTTCTATGGGAGCATCATATGTTGATCCTAAGTTTGATGAATTTGCAAATCTCCTAATCCAAGAGGAAGCTAAGTTAATGAACATGGGTCTAATCAAGTCTTCCAAGTCACAAGCATTGTTGGCTAGTGCGTTTAAGGTACAAAAAGAATCAGTGAATATTGATAAGAAGCAAAAGAAGAAAAAGAACAAGCCACATAAAGAATTAGAATTCTCTCAATCTAAAGGAGAATCATCTAAGAATGAGAAGCCTACTTGTGCATATTGCAATAAGGATGGACATGAAGAACACTATTGTTATAAGAAGGATATTGATGAGTTGAAAAATCTTCTCAAAAAGAATCACATTGATTTTCCTTCTAGAATGCCTGAATCACCTCCGCCTCCTTCTTCTTCAAAGAAGTATAAAAAGGACAAAGGTCAAGCTAGTTTGGCTTCTTCATCAGAATATAAAGGACATGCTCTTTATGCTTTTCCAGGTCATGGATCAGGGAGATGGCTTCTAGATTCAAGAGCATCTCATCATATGGAATCTTCGCAATCTATATTCTCTTCTTTTTAGCCTTGTACTATGTCTCTTATTCTCATGGGAAACAATACATACATGAGTTTAATTGGGAAGGGGTCTATTAGTTTTAGGGACAACACTTTCCAGGATGTTTTGTGTGTTCCTCATTTGATGAAAAATCTTCTTTCCAGTTATCAGATTACACATGGTGGAGATGGGAGGACTATGGAGTTCACACCTGATTCATTCATCATTCAAGACTTGGAGAGTAGAGAGATCATTGCTACTAGGATGGTTGATCATTCATCTCAGTTGTATACCTTCATAGATTTTTCTTCTGATGGTGACATTGTTCCTTCAGCTATTGATCACACTTCAAGTATGAACCATGATTCAAAGGAGACATTTGGCTTCTTGAACTTGGGAGCTCTCACATCAAATATAATTCTTGAGTTATTCATTTTATCTCCTCCATCTACTGTTGCAGTTGATGATACTTGTGATTCCACAGTTTTGGTTCCTTGTGATTCAATGCAGTAGGAAACTCATACTCTTTCAGATTTGGCTACTTATGATGGCTTCTTGGTAGGTATTTTAGACTTGTTTGTGGAGTCTCATATTGTAGATTTAGGAGACATCATTGATAGAATTCATCTTCTCTTTGATGAAGAAGATCTATCTTCAGTTGTTGTGAGGGAACACCTTGACCCTCTTGTTCAATAGATCTACATGATCATTCTCTGCAATTTGATGTGAGTGTGGATACTTTTGGACAGCATTTGGAGGAGGCTTCTTTGTCTTTAGAGGGGATATCTTTGTCTTTGGATTATGTTCTATATTCATCTCTACTATATTCTAGATTGTCCTCTTCATTAATGTGGTCTAGAACTTTGGAGTGTGTTAGTTTTCGACATCGACATGGAGACACTTGAGCATACTTCAAAGATATCATACATGATCCATCTTCCTAACATCCCTCATACATTCATTGTTTTGTTTCTTCCTAAGGGGAGAAATGTTGTTCAACACTTTTGAATCATCTTCAGTATTCAATTTTGAGCTTCTACCATCATTGCAAGAGACTTAAAATTGAGGGGGGGTTGCATCATTTGTCTTCTACTTCTCTCTTATTGGGGGGTCTTTTTCCTCACATGGGTTTTTGGCCTTCTCATGTATCATTGAGAGCATTTATTTTTTGTCCTTCATCTCTCTTTTGGGGAGGAGTTTTGTCCCACTAGATTTTCTCCTTTTCTCCATTTGTGAGAGATTTTTTTTTCATATGTACATGGGTACCTAACATGGCCTAGTAGTCGGGACCCATTGTTGCATCTTTGTGTCATTTGCATAATAATCAGCTACTCACTAAGTTGCACTTAAGGGGGGTGTTGGTGTAAATACAGTCTTGTACCTAGTTAATTCATTACTAGGGGACTTATTTACATGTCAAGTTTACTTAGGTACTAGGAAGGAATCTTTCTAGAAGGTGTTATTTTTCATTGTTATCTTATCTTTTGACTTGTAACACATGTGACCTAGGTAGTTGTGATAAGTTGTCTTTGTTGGAAAAACAAGGATAGACAACTGAGAGGGGGGGTGAATCAGTTGTCACAGAATATTCAAACATATTAAACTTAACTTATTCTCAAATCTGATGAATGAACATTAAACCATAAAAAACTAGCACATCAAAAACACACACAACACCAATATTTTTTACATGGAAACCCTGCTAGGGGAAAAACTACGGTGGAGGTCAGTCCACAAGATTATACCCTATTAAATGTATAATGAAGAATAAATGGGAATGCACATGCATTCAGGCACACTACCTAGAGCTCACTGATCAAATACAAGAGGGCTCACTGCCCAAGGAAGACACACTGTCTTACAGAAATATTCAGAATAGATCCACAGGGTATTGAACTAATAAAATATCTTCTGCAAAAGCCTGATTACAGTTTTGGTTAAGCTTAGAAACACTTCTACACACTTTTCTCAATCTTCTTCACACTTTGCTCTGCATTCGAATGATTAAAACACTATTCACACACTTGCACTTTCTCTGGAACTTTCTGACACTTTTCTTCACTCAAACAATCACTCTTATATATCCGCTGCACGTGATTAAATCAACAACTTGTCGGCCAAAATAAAATATGAAAATATAAAACATGTACACAATGTTGGCCCAAATTAACAAATGAATTATTAATGTGAATCAAACACCATCGGCCACAACATAATGAAGACCTAAAATGATATCCTCAAATGCGCCAAACATTCAAAAATTAATCCTTGAAGATCCACAACACACTATTATCACCATGTCAGCCAAGAACATGAAAAATCAAGCATGCAAAAGAAAAATAACTGATCACAAGCACACCGATCAATGCGAATGTGCAATAAAGATAGAGCACGATCTAGAAACATCCAAAAGCATCATAAATCATCAAAGAAGCATCTACAGCAACTGAACTTACTAGAATCACATCAACTTCAATCAAGAACACCAACTGAAGCCACAAAAAAAATGTTAGAACACAACTATTCATAACACGATCAAATCTTTACGTGGATCTCTGAAACTTTCGGTGGATAAACTAGATACACTCAACAATAAACCCTTTAGTCCAAAATTTCTTATCATTAACATACTGAGGAAGACACCAACATTAACTTCATTGTACCTCTATCAACCTGCAACTTCTTCAACAATTTTCTCAACATCCTCGACATAAACAACCTTCAATACATCAATGCTAACAGTGTTGAAATCAATGAAAACCACATATCAGCAACACAACCACAACATCCAACAATCTCCCCCTTTGACATTGATGGCAACACATGATATGAAAAACACCATCAACGTAACTCTCACTCAGCACATACTCCCCCTTAGATTCTAACTCTTTTCTTCCACAAGATTCTTTTCCTCATACTATTTTTCACATGGCTCTTCTCCCCCTTTGACATCAATGGAAAAGATAAGAATTATCTTACTCCATACAAGCTCTAAACCACATATCTGCACATCTCACTACTCCCCCTGAGTAGCAGCCACCAAAACATAAATCCGGATCAAAATAGAGCCATGAAGTACATGGATTGATGCAAGCAAATGCATCACTAGTTCTTATCAGGGGGGCTAATTACCTCTAGCATCCCTCTGAGATACACAAAAGTATACTTAGGCAATGACTTGGTGAAGATGTCTGCAATTTGTTCCTTGGTAGTCACATACTCCAATCTGACTTCTTTCTCACTCACTTTCTCCCTTAAAAAGTGAAACTTGATTGATATATGATTGGTCTTATCTAGAGTGTAGCACCAGATTTTTCAAAATGTTTATTGCACTTGAGTTGTCATAGTATATGGCAGTAGGCTCATCATGCACTACTTTGATATCCTTCAACATTTGTTTCATCCACAGCACTTGAGTACAATTATTGGTAGCAACAATATATTTTGCCTCAACAATAGATAAGGAAATGGAATTTTGCTTTTTACTTAACCAAGACACCAACTTCTTTTTCAAGAAGAAGGCACCACCTCTAGTACTTTTCCTGTCATCCACATCTCCTTCCCAATCTGCATCAGTAAAGGCACTCTAGGTAAGATCATCATCTTTAGGGTACCAAAGGCCAAAATCAACTATCCCCTTCAAGTATTTGAAAATTCTCTTTACAACAGTCACATGAGATTCCTTCGGATCAGCTTGAAATCTAGCAACCATACATACAACATTCATGATATTTGGTCTGGTATGAGTCAAGTAGAGCAATCCACCAATCATTGATTTGTATCTTGTCTGATTTTCCTTAGGAGAATCATCATTCTGAGATAACTTGCATCTGGTTACCATGGGTGTACCAACAGGCTTTGAGTCTTCCATGCCAAACTTCTTCAATATGTTCTCTCACATATTTGGACTGAGATATAAAAATTCCATTATCTAACTGAGTGATTTGCAATCCCAGAAATAATTTCATCTCTCCAATCATAGACATTTCAAATTCACTTTTCATTTCATCAACAAACTTCATACATAAATCATCATCACCTCCAAAAATGATGTCATTGATAAAGACTTCAATAATCAACTCTTTATCATGATCAATCTTGAAATACAGATTACTTTCAGTAGTACCTTTATTGAATCCAAGCTTCAACAAGTATTTATCCAATCTAGCATACCAAGCTCTAGGGGCTTGCTTGAGTCCATATAGAGCTTTCTTCAATCGAAAAACCATATCTCCTTTATCAGTTATTTGAAATCCATTTGGTTGCTCAACATATACTTTTTCTTCTAGCTCACCATTCAGAAATGTTGACTTCACATCCATTTGATAGACTTTGTAGTTCTTATAAGTAACATAAGCAAGAAATAATGTTACAGCTTTAGTTCTAGCAACAGGGGCAAAGGTTTCTTCAAAATCAATAACCTCCATCTATGAATACCCTTTACATACCAGTCTTGCTTTATTCCATACCACTTCACCTTGTTCATTCAGCTTATTCTGAAAGACCCATTTGGTTCCAATTACATTTTTGTCTTTAGGTCTAGGAACAAGAATCTATGTATCATTTTTCTCTATATGCATCAGTTCTTCCTTCATTATTTCCATCCAGTGTTCATCTTTACATGCTTCATTGACATTGTTAGGCTCAGTCTTGGAAATCAAACAATACTCTTTTGTAATTCTTCTAGTCTACACACCTTTGTTCTTATCTCCTATAATCTAATCTTCTGAATGATTTAGCTTTACATACCTCAGAACTTTAGGATTCTCTCGCACTTTAGGTTCTTTTGTTCTCTCTTTTGCACTTCCACTAGCCTCTCCTTCCTGACTTTCTTGATTCACCAGAACAATATCAACTTGATTCTATGTCTGAGCATTCCTTCCTTTGTCTGTACTATCATGCTGGTCATCTGAATCATATCTATAGTATCTGGATGATCTAACAGTGTCCTCATCAACTTTGACATTAGCACTTTGAACCATTTTCCTCAATATTCTATTATAGCACTGGTAGGCCTTGCATTTAGTAGAGTAACCCAGAAAGATTCCTTCATCACTCCCAGCATTGAACTTGCCTAAATATTCATCTCTCTTGATATAACATTTACTTCCAAAGATCTTGAAATATCTAACTGTAAGCTTATGACCAAACCATAGCTCAAAAGGAGTCTTACCAGAATTACCATTGACATTTACCTGGTTAAGAGTGTACACAGGAGTACTTACAGCTTCTCTCCAATAGATATGAGGCACATTTCCTTCCAACATCATAGTTCTAGTAGCATATAGAATTATTCTGTTCTTTCTCTCTACAACTCCATTATGTTGAGGGGTCCGCGGAGCAGATAACTGTCTCTTGATTCCATGCTCTTCACATAAAAATTGAACTCCCAAGAGGTGAACTCACCACCTCTGTCTGATCTTAGGCATTTAATCTTCAAACTTGTCTCATTCTCAGCCATAGCTTTGAAACTTTTGAACTTCTCTAATGCTTCACATTTTTCTCTTACAAAAGAAACCCATATCATCTTAGAGTAATCATCAATAAGCAACATAAAGTACCTTTCTCCTTGTAGACTTCTGACTCTGGAGGGACCACATAGATCAGTATGCACTAGCTCTAGTACTCCATTAGAATGATGCTATTTTCTCCAAAAGGAAACTCTAGTCTACTTTCCCATCTGACATTCCTTGCATATGGTGTTAGTAGGCTTCACTAGCTTAGGAAGATCTCGTACTGGTTGAGTGGAGCTTACTTTGATAACCAACTTTCATCAACTTGAGCAATTAAACAAATTTCACTAGCAGCACTCAAGTGAAAGATATTACCTCTTGTCTTTGTACCTAAAGCAATCACATTTCCAAAACTTCCCAATATTCTGCACTTTCCATCTTTGAACTGAAGATTATAGTCCTTGTTGACCATATGTCCAACACTTAACAGATTATGCTTCAATCCTTCTACATAAAGGACATCATTAGTATTATGTTTAACACCAAGAGAAATAGATCCTTTGCCACGAATCACACCAACATTGTTATCTCCAAATATTACAACACCATCGTAATATTTTTCCATACTTATAAATTTTCTTTTGTCACCAGTCATATGATGTGAGCATCCGATGTTAGTCACCCACTCATCATTTTCTTCAATTTTGGCTACAAGAGATTTCTCAACATTCTCATTACTAGCAGATTCAGTAGACACTAGACCATTTTCCTTGATAGCAATGAATACCCATTCATCCTCATTTCCAATTTCTTTATCAGATTCTTCATTTGTAACACCTTCTTTAGCATAATAACATTTCTTTTGAAATATAGGCTTGCTAGGTTTGGACCTAGGAACTCTTCCAGGAAACCTTGAAGCAAAATGACCTATCTTATTGCAAGAGAAACATTTAATAGGCAACTTTCATTTATACTTACCTTGTTCTCTGGCTTCTCTTTTCATAATCAATGCTTCCAGCTCTTCTAGCTCTTTTTCTTCATCTTCAATCTGTTTCATCTCCTACTCATATTTAAACACCTTTCTAGAACTTTCTCCCAGATCATATCTTTACTTGTCTCTTCTGGATACAATAGCTTTAAATGCAGATTTTGTCTTAGGGATAGATTCACCAAATTCACTCAACTCAAAGGCAACAAGCTTACCAATCAGCGCATCTCTTGTCACATGTGTTGTTGTTTTGATCTCTTCAATAGCATGAGATTTGGCTTTGTAAGAAGCAGGCAATGATCTGAGCACTTTAGCTACTATTTTTGGTTCATCCAAAGTTCCACCGGCACATCTAATACTCATCACAAGTTCATTTACTCTTTGCATAAAAGAAGAAATGTTTTCATCTTCACCCATTTTTAAAGATTCATACTTTCCTTTCAAACTTTGTAGCTTAGCAACCTTCACATGTTCATCTCCTTCATATAAAGTTTCCAGCTTCTTCTAGATCTTATAAGTTGTTTTCAGCTCCATCACATTTTTCATCTTTGAATCCGTCAGAGCACTTAGCAATGCTTCTATAGCCCTAATATTATATTCAACTTCTTTAATATCATTAGGAGTAGAAGGACCAATTTGAGTAGTTTGTTCCATCGAATCTAAGACTATCCTTCTTGTATGATGCCATTCTGAATCACCTCAAGCTATTAAACTTCTTTTGAGGAACCTTCTCTAATACCAATTGTTGGTAAAACAAGGATAGACAACTAAGAGGGGGGGTGAATCAGTTGTCACAGAATATTCGAACTTATTAAACTTTAATTAACTTATTCTCAGATCTGATGAATGAACATTAAACCATAAAATACCATCACATCAGAAATACACACAGCACCAATATTTTTTACATGGAAACCCTGCTAGGGGAAAAACCACGGTGGAGGTCAGTCCACAAGATTATACCCTGTTAAAAGTATAATGAAGAATAAATGGGAATGCACATGCATTCAGGCACACTGCCTAGAGCTCATTGCTCAAATACAAGATGGATCACTTCCCAAGGAAGGCACACTATCTTACAAAATATTCGGATTAGATTTGTAAGGTATTGAACTAAGAAAATAGCTTATGCAAAAGCCTGATTATAGTTTCGGTTAAGCACAAAAACACTTCTACACACTTCGCTCAATATTCTTCACACTCTACTTTGCATTCGAATGATTAGAACACTATTTGCACACTTGCACTTTCTCTGGCTCTTTCTCACACTTTTCTTCACTCAAACAATCACTCTTATATATCTGCTACAAGTGATTACATCTACAACTTGTTGGCCAAATAAAATGTGAAAATATAAAACATGTACACAATGTCGGCCCAAATTAACAAATGAATTTTCAATGTGAATCAAACACCATCATCCACAACATAATGAAGACCTAAAATGATATCCTCAAATGCACCAAACATTCAAAAATTAATCCTCGAAGATCCACAACACACTATGATCACCATGTTGGTCAAGAACATGAAAAACTGAACACACAAAAGAAAAATCACCGATCGCGAGCACACTGATCAATGCAGAAGTGCAACAAAGATAGAGCACGGTCTAGAAACATCCATGAGCATCAAGAATCATTAGAGAAGCATCTGAAGCAACTAAAATTACTATAATCACATCAACTTCAATCAGGAACACAAACTAAAGCCACAGAAAAACTGTCAGAGCACAAGTGTTCATAACACAATCAAATCTTTACGCGGATCTCTAAAACTTTCGGTGGATAAACTAGATACACTCAACAATAAACCCTTTAATCCACAACATCTGATCATTAACATATTGAGCAAGACACCAACATGAACTTCATTGTACCTTTGTCAACCTGCAACTTCTTCAACAATTTTCTTAATATCCTCAACATAAACAGCCTTCAATACATCAATGTTAATAGTGTTGACATCAATGACAACCACATATCAGCAACACAACCACAACATCCAATAGTCTCATGTTATATGATTAAGACACTTTTCATAATCTTATGACATCGTGTATCTCACCTTGGCTATATAACCAAGGGGTCTCTACTACATTGTAACACATCAACATTGAATCATAGTTGATAAGAATACAATTTATTCTTGTCATATTTAGATCTTCTCTCTTTGTGCTTTCCATTTGGCCTCTAGTTCTTGGGTGGCTATCTCCATAGCCAATTCTAACAAAAAACACATTCCAAAGAACATGGAAACACATAAATCAACTTAGGATAGCAATTATAATTTCACCTATCCTAACAAATGTATATTCCTTTATTGATATTTGAAGAGATACATTACAAATTCTTTGGAATAATTTTACCACCCTTTGGCTATCGAATTAATCAAAACCTAGATCAAAGTAATATAAATAGTATTCCTAGAGAAACTCCAAAAATATTGTATCTACTAGTTATATAATTTCTTTAGAGTTTATAGTAGTTCTATTATGCATTTTACACAAACCCACAACAATACAATAACAAAATCATGATACCCAAAACTAGAAACTTAGAGTTTGTTGTAATATTTTCTACTTTCTAGCTCTGCAACTAAATTATTTTTCCTATGCTTCCATCCATAAAATGAAATCATTTTTAATACTTAATACACTTGTTGTGAAGAATGTTAGATTTTCAATAAATGAATCTTGTTGGTGCAAATCAGTGTTTTACTTATCTAGGTCTTATTTACATGTTAAGTCTACTTAGGTCCTAGGAGGGAATATTTCTAGTTAGTGTTGTCACTAGATCTTACCTTATATTTTGGCAATTAATGCTTGTGTTCTAAGTAATTTAATGTTTGTTGAGGTATTTGTCTCATTACATGGGATTAAAACACATGCCAAGATCTTTTCTAATCCTATCTCATATTTTTCCTTTATAAGCATGGAATCATATGTGCATTGTCATATTCAATTTGGTAATCTTGCATATATAATCATAACATGATATTTTTGCCATTTCTTTCTTATGGAAATTAATTTTATCTTGCAAGTGATCTTGGGGTGTTGAGGAGTACACCATAAACTCCTACGTGGTATCAGAACTTCAGTTCTATAGACTTCTTCCCAAATCTAAGGGACCAATCTTAGCGTGAAATTTTTTCTAGGTGTGACAGGGTTTCAAGGACCTCACAATTAAATCCAAGGCATCAAAGAAAGTCAAGTTTTCCTTTTTTTATCATTTTTATCATGTTTTGACAAATCTACAAGGGTTTCATGGAGGTTTCAATTGTCAAATCTTGGAGGCAACCAATTTTTTAGAGCACTTTGGGTAAAATATGACCCCACCATTGTGTCTAGAAGGCTTGAGAATCTAAGAAATGACTATCAATTTATCAATTTTTGACATTTTTATCTATGGGAATCAAGCAATTTTTTCTCCATTTGATGTATTTTGTATGATCATACGAATCCATACATGGTCATACTATATTGTGTCATAGCATCTGCAGCAGTCACATTAGGTCTATAGTACCAATCAAGAAGAATATTTGATATCATCTATGTCATCCTACGTGCCTTCTATATCATCGTACTTTTTTGTGGGTTGATTAGCTCACTATCATTTAGTCATACTTTTTCTAGTCTTATCGATGTCACATCACTTCGACCTTGTATGAATTCTTGTGTTGGTAGAAATTTAGTCATTTTTTATTAATAATTTTTGTTTTAAAAGTTTGTATCGATCAACGATATTTTTATTTACACCTGCCATATAGCTAGTTGTCACAACTTTGGGGCCACCACTAGTCCCACCAAGCAAGAGGGGCTTATAGCCCCAGGCAGTGTGGTCTATGGCCCACCGCCCTCATGTGCTTCACCCAGCGGTACCCCATTTTTTAAAAAACTATGCACACCTATCGATCATATGGGCGACTGAGACCTTAAAGCCCAAGGCCCATAATTTTGTCCCTAGAGGCCCTTATAGGATGTTTTTTTCAAAATGCAATAAATTGCAATCTAGGAGGCTATTTTTTGAAAATGAGATATCATCAAAATGTTGGCTTCCTAAAAAATTTAGTGCTATAGGTTATTTTCCAAAATTTTGTTGGTTGAAGATATTTATTACTATTTGAAGTTAAATCTTCATTTTTTGCTCTTGAGCTCATAAATTTTTGCCACAATCTTTGAGTTTTACGATTCTTACAGCATTGGAAAGGTATTGAGAAGCTCTATCATGTCATCTATGCATTTTTCCTATTTCTATCCCAAGTATATTGTGATTTAATTTCTTTTCCAATGGGTATCTTGGAGATTACTCGAATATTTTGACAGCTGGGAGGGTGCAATTTTGATCTTTGCACTTCATTTTAGTATTAGAATGGTGTTTTATCCCCTATTGCTTCATTCAGATTCTAATGTTGCTCCATATTAAGAGTATTCCAATATTCCTTAGCATCAGTTTTGTTGTTGCTTTATCATGATTCCAAACTTGCATCCTTGAGTGAATCTAATATGGTTTCTAGCATCAGAATTATCTTTCCTTTACTTGCCTTGATTAAGGATTCTAGAGTCACTCCACTAGTGTGCTTCCAATGTTTATTTGTAGTAGGTTATCTCATTAAGGGGGGACTTAATGGTCTCTCTTCATCTCCCTTATGGGGGGTCTTTTCCTCGAATGGGGTTTTTTTCTCTCATTTTTTATAGAGAGCATTAAATTGTGTATTTTCTCTCTTTTGGGGAGGAGTTTTGTCCCACAAGGTTTTTTCCTTTTCTATGTTTGTGAGACATTACATTTACATTTGTACATGGGTACTTAACATGGCCTCGTAGTCAAAATCCTTATTTGTGTCATTTGCATAATTATTCTCCCTAAGTTGTACTTAAGGGGGGGTGTTGGTGTAAATAGGTGTGTTACCTATCTAGGTCCTATTTACATGTTAAGTCCACTTAGGTCCTAGGAGGGAATCTTTCTAGCTAGTGTTAGTTGTCACTAGATCTTATCTTATCTTTTGGAATTTAATGCTTGTGTCCTAAGTAATTTTATATTTATTGAGGTAGTTGTCTTATTATAAAATATTGTCAAGATCTTATCTAATCCTATCTCACATTTTTTCTTTATAATCAAGGCATCATATGTACATTGTCATATTCAATCTTACAATCTTGCATCCATAATCATAACATGATATTTTTTCCATTTATCTCTTGTGGAAGTTAATTTTTTCTTTTGCAAGTGATCCTAGAGGCTTGAGTCCTTGAGTCTTACCCACAAATAGCATGGTACAAAGAACACCCATTCTCATCATGTTTTATCTTTCCTAACTCTTATCGTAAAATCATGCTACAAATCCTTTTAGATGCACAAGAAAAAATGATGGAATGTTCTTCCTTGTAAATTTTCTCTATATTTGTGGCATCACTATTTTTAAAGTATGTTTTGATAAAACCTGTGAATTTTTTGGAATAATATTTGAGCTTCATTTTCCATATTAAAAACAGAGCTAGTTTCTACATTTTCATCACTAAAAACACATGAATTTGTGCCTTCATAGTGAATAGTAGTTTTAAGTAGGAAAATTTAATTTGGAAGGTCATCACATCAACTAGGTCATTAATGATAGTTTGGGATGCACTAGTGGTAGGTGGAAATTAGCCACAATGGTTTCAAAATACTACTAGTCACTAGCACTCGTTCTACAGTTAAATTATTTATTTTATTTACCTTTTACTCGATTTGTTAAATATTTTGGCCTTTTGTAAACCATGTTGCATTATTGGAAGAATGACCAAGTTTTGACCCATATCACACTTACACATAATTTGCAAACTTGTTAACTATGCAATATTTAAAATTGTCACTTTCTCCTTTTTCCTTATTTATTTTATTTTTTCAACAATTTGGGCTTCACTAAAACCATTTCTACAAGTTCAAAGAACTATGAAATTACTAGCACATGTTCACACACTATCTTTAGGTTGGATATTTTGTATTCCTTTGAACCTTGTTGGATGTTCAAGAGGTTCTTGAACCTCTAAAATTTATAACACAACACTTTTTCATTTCTTCCTTCTTTCACGTTGAAGACTTAAGCAACCTTTTATTTTGTTAAGGTTCAAGACTACTGAGGAAGTAATTTTGGTGGGAAGATGGTTGAAATTCCAACTTTAAACAAGTGAATGAAAGGATTAATGGGGTTTTCTCAAGTTAGGTATACCTCAAATGAGGTATCAAGATGAAATAAAGTTTGAAAACTCCAACAAAGAAAACTTAGATAATTTTTCATACAATTTTTTTTTGTTGAATTAAGGAAGGGACAAAAGCATGGCCCACTCCAACATTCCATTGAATTTAACAATAAGTTATTGATGGTTAGATATTTGGAATGCAATGGAAAGTAATAAGGAGGACCAATTCTAGCACTTTGATGATAGAAAATATTTTGGTAATAACACACTTTAGAGTTTGGATAGCTCACATGACAATCCTAATAGGGTTGATAGATCGATAAAACTCATACTTAGCTAAATTTTATAAATAATTAGACTAGATTGTTGGGATAAGGTTGAAGGGTATGTTGCAAATATGAATGCTAATAACCTGATAAATAAATGAAAGTAAAGATGTCAATGATGACATAACAATATGGACAACCTCAAAATCCCAAAAATCTAACAACCAAAACATAAGGAACTGACCCAAACACACCCAACACAATTTTTTTATAGATTTTATAATATTAAAGACAACGAGCACATAGAGGATGACATAGGGAAGCAATTTAAGAAAAAAATTGACCTATGAAAATCTGACTTATATCATCTCATATTATTTATAAAGGGTGATCTAACAAAAAGCAACTATGGCATAAGGGAAAGATAGAGAAAATAGACATAGAAAAATGGAGCTACCACATTGTCTCTCTTTGGGGATGTATCTCTTACAGGGACAATGAGGATTCAAATCTCTAGGAGTAAACCAAGAAAAAGAGAGGCCATGAAAACTACACTTCATCGTGATGAAACAAGGATCATGACTACATAGAGTCACACACAATGTAAATATATATAATCCAAAATAGAAAACTATAAAAGAAAATGATATATAAAACCTCACCCTTAAGAGAAGTAGTGCTTAAGGTGTTGACCATGAACTAGCATCACAATGAATTATCCATCTAAACTATTGAGATAAAAAGTACCTTGACATGTTCAACAAATTGGTAGTGATAGCTTTAAGAAACCTCCCCCCCCCCCCTAAAAAAAAAATCCTAGTGAATCTTTCATCTTTTTGGAAAAAATATTAATTTTTGTTGGTGAATCTTTACTTCTTCTTTTTTAAAACATATTATTTTTGTTGGCAATTATTTTTAAATCACTAAAATTTTGTAGAAAATATTGGAAAATCTTTGCAAGTAATGGGAAAATGTATTAATTACCAAGTGAATCCTTCCATTTACAAAAAATTCTTATGGAAAAGTAGGGGACCAAGGGTGGAAGTGATCGATGAGTTCAAGGGGTAGAATCTATAGTATTTAGTTTCCACCATTCATTTAACATATAATTTAATGACCATCATTATATTCCACAAGGTAAAATATACTTGCAATTTGTATTGCTCATGGGGGCCAAATTTGCTTTTAGATTGTTGATCTCCATTGATTATATTTTAAATCAATGGTGGCAAAAAAAGATTTGTGGCATGGCCCTAAAGTAACTAATAATTATGATATATTATTGGTGAATTAAAAAATATTTATACTATAACTTATAAAATTTAGACGAATCTAGTCTAATCATGTATCAAATACTATGGAAAATTTTTGAGTTAAATTTTTTAAGAAAATAAATGCTCTAGCGATTTAAATAAGATTAAAATAAAATTTTATAAAAATGTGGCGATTCAGGTTGCCTTTCAACTTGAACTTTTTCATTCCCAAATTTCAACTATTAGCCAATTGGCGAATATTAGCCACTAAAAAATCACTTGGTAGGTCCGACCCTTAGGGTATCAAAATTTTCATTCTCGCCCTTATTGTTAGACCTAGAATTCTACATGAGGACAAGATCCCCAATCTGAAACTCCCTCATGATAGCCTTCTTATCAAAGAGGTAATTAAGTTTTTATTCTCTTAACAGTCTTCACTCATGGTTATCCCTTCTAGTTTCTTCAGCCTTAGTCAACTCATACACTCTCTCGAAAAATCATCCACTTCTTCCCCTTCATCTATTGCAACAACTTGTAGATTGGTAACTTGATGTTGATTGGAAAATTTTCATCCAATGCAAACTAATTCAAAGGGACTCTTACCAATAGATTTCTAATATGTGAATCTATCTTTCTAAATAAAAAAAATAGTTTATCATCCCATAACCACTTGTTTGCATCCAATTATATTCTAATTATATTCATGATGCTCTTGTTACTAGACTCATCTTGTCCATTTCCCTATAGATGATAAGGGGAAGAATGTATTAATAAGATCCCATATTGTGAACACACATCAAAAAAGTTATAAGACCTAAAACATATTGCATTATCAACAACTATTATAGATGGCACACCAAACCTAATAATATTATTTAACAACAAATTATCAATCACTACTTTTTCTTCCACCCATTTTTTTAAATAGTTAGTAGCCATCAATATCCATATGTATCTATTGCTAGATTTCTCTATTATCTCCCCCTCAAAATCTATACCTCACTACTAGAATGGATCCTCCACTAAAATAGTAATAAGGGGGAGTGAACCTACAAATTTTAACTTACTAAAAATTATTTGGAAAACATCACACTATTTTACAACTTTAACCACATATCTAAATAATGTGGACCAACAAATAACTACTCTCATAATCTTATGAGTAATAATCGTTGACATGATATTCCCACCACACAATCCTAGGTGGGATTCAATATTTTTACAAATTACTCATCTAAACAATTTAGGAGTACACCATAAAGGTTTGTATAAATTAACTATCCCTAGAGAAACACATACCTCTAAGCTTCAAGATTCAACATTCTTCTTTGCTTGTCATATAGATTTAGATGAAAAATGATATTTTCTAAATAAAATATGATGTCCTTATACCAAGGAAAACATTTCAACTAACATGGAGTAAGATATGGGTTAGAGTTCACCTAATGTATTTTAGTTGCATCCAAATTTGCATCAACCATTAATATGTTGAAGACTTGGTCTCTAACCAACTTAGTTATTTTGAACTCCATTTCATACTCTCGGGTCTTGTCAATCCATTTGCACCTTTGGCCTTATACCTCTTGTTGCATGAAGATATCTTGGATAGCAGTATGTGGCATAAAGTTTCTGAACTTGGATTTTATGAGATATCTTCTAAAAAATTTACCATCTTAACAAAAACATAATTGTTCTTTTTCATTATGAAAAAATTTAATTTAATAGCTCTCAATGATTTTTTGAATAAATCTATTGTTTTCTTATATCCATCATTATTATTATGTAGAAAATAACAATAGTATACAATAAATCAAAGGAAAATAATTAAAAATGTTTATAGTAATCTTATCTTGCCAACACCTATGTTGTCTTTAATGCATCTTTGATTCCTACAATCAAATTAACTGATTCCTTTTCCCAGCTTGACAATTGTCCCTTCTTTAGAACATTAAGGATAGCCTTTAATTTTTCTAAAAAATTAGGAACAAACCTCCTAACAAAGTTTATCTATAAATGACTAAAGTGCCTCAAGAATTTTGGGTTATGGGATAATATCAATGGTTATAATACAATCTAGATCAATCCTTACCCCTTCTTTAGACACAATGTGCCCAATATTTTTAACCTCTTTGATTTCAAAGATATATTTCTTGAGATTCAAGGAAATCCCATATTCTAAACATCTCTAAAATATTAAATCTAAGTGCTTACAATGATCATTTTGATCCTTAGAGTAGAAAGTTAGGTCATTTCGGTATACAAATATGATCTCATTTATGATAGTTACATAGAAGGAATCCATTTCTTGTTGGAATGTATCTCCAAAATGCTTTAACCTTAATGGAATTCTAACATATACAAATTTTCTCATGGCATGGTAAATATTTTCTTAAACCACTCACTCTTTTACCATAACTTGATTGTAACCTAAGAATCCATCCATCACAAATATCAACTCAAAACTCATCACCTATTGTGATTAATGCTTTATATTAGGTAATGGATAATTATCCTTGAGAGATTTAATATTCAAATTTAAAAAAATTGTGCACATAACTTGATTTCACTATTCTTCTTCCTCAAGAGGACCAATTTGAAACCCACTTTGAATGTCTAATTTATTTTATGATGCATCCTTCCCTTCGCTTCATTAGTTATAATTTCACCTAGGGAGTGAGAGTAGGGTTGATATTTCTTTGCTTCTGCCTAAAAGGATTTGTATTAGACTACAAAGGGATGGTATATTGGAACAGATCTTCACTATGATATTTCAACTCATCATAAGACTAGGGAAAACAACTTTTATAGCTTTTCAATAATGCTATGAGTATTTTCTTTTCTTTTGGTTTAAATCTTCTTCAAGGTAAATCATGTTGGGTTCACTTACTTCATAAGTTCACACCCTCAACATCTTCTTCATTTATTGGTATACTCCTTGTTTTGTAACAATTAGTATGATGAAACATTATTTCCAATTCCATAAGACCTCTTGGAATGGAATTAATTTTGACTTGTATAATTTCATTTCCAAGACTCACCTTTCCTTAATCACTTTCTTCCACCATAGGCTTCCAATCAATAAGTTGATTTTCAAAATAATTAATGCAATTCAAGAATTCATATATCTATTGTTCATCATTGAAGGCCTACCAATTGTAAATATTTTTATGTTAAGCTTGGTAATAACCTCAATTCCATACCTAAAATGAGGGTATGTCAAGGAAGTGTCAAAATTTGAATCCAATACAATAAGGGAATCAATTATTATTTTTTATCTTTTAGCACATTTGATGTCAAAATTACTCAACATCTCAATGGCATCCCATACATCATTCTTGCACATCTTCAAACTCTCTCTTTTTGCAACATATGTGCATATAACTTGGGACACTATGTCTTGAATTATCATGTACTCTAATATATTTTATCCTATGTCTAGAATCCAAATTCAAACCAATCAATAAGGCATCATACTCAACCACATTATTGGTGCATTCAAAACTCAATTTGAAAGTGAAATTATAGTTTGTGAAATTTAATGAATCCAATACAACTCTTACACCCTTTTCATCTCTTGACTATGCACCATAATAATACATGTTCTAAAATTTCACCATTGCTTGAATATTGATATGAGAGAAAAAAAATTAGGGTTGACCTACTTTCCAAACTCATTGCCACAATATCCAATGAAATAGTCTAGTTTAAAATTAAATTAAAAAACCTCATTATTTCTTTCATCTAGATTGTCCACTATATATAACATCTCTCTATTTAATTAGATTTATTTCCCATGTAGTGGGATACTAGCATAAAACAAGTCCATGTCAATGCTAACATCGGTTGAAGCTTCCCATTTCTTGGACAAAAGCATACCCCATTTTACAAGATAGCCAACGATAATTATGTCTTTTGTAAATAACTTACAAGGGTATATAGAAAGATACATCTCAATTTTGTTCACTATCCCAATTATATTTACCTCCCAAGAATCCATGGCAAACAAAAATCCATACGATTTAGAAACTTGTAGGCCCAAATGGTTCACAACCCCTAAATGCATCACATTTTTGGATGCTCGAGAGTCTAGCATGTAATTATATACCAATTTATATTTTATTGGAAAAGAGGCATAAAATAGATCAATCACTTGTTAGTTGCTAGTAGACATAGTGCCCAAGTAAATATTAGGAGACTCTTGAGGATTAGCTTCTTTTGTACCATTTTTTGGATCATCCATAAGTTCACATGACCAATAAAAGATAGTGAGAGAATTAATATACAACAATAACATTTATTTATGTTCAAGGATCCTACACAATTCCATGGCTAGCACTTGAACCTTTATTTGACTAAGCTCTTGATCCATATCAAAATGATTGATATGATGTCAATGGAGTTGATAGTGGAATATTCACAATATTAGTGTCAAGGATGAAAGGAATTAACTAATCAATAATAACAACCTACTTCATGTTTACTAAATTTCTAACTTCCTTAGCTACCCTTTGTTTCTCATTTTTACTTATTTGACTTGTTTCTATTTGGCATTGTCTCTAGTCACTTTTGCATTCTCCATATTATTGTTTGGAATATCAACTCTCTTTCAAGCTTAGGGACATATTTCCTCTATAGGATTATTTTTTGTATATGCATCATCTTGTAGGTGGTTACTTTCTTGCAATCCAATTTTCACTTTTCCTTGCATTTTCATCCTTTAGTTTCCCTTTTGCTTTATGTGTAGTTGGTATATTTAGAACAAAAATACCTCCATATTGACCTTTAGCACCCACTTTCTTGTTTCTTAGTTGGTAATAACTTTGTATTTATAATAAAATTTCTTTAGTAAGAGCTTTAATGTCTTCATCTGACATGGCCCTAACTCTATTCTACCTTTGTTACATTAGTTCCTTGAGTTGGTTGAAGTCTCCACTAGCTCATACTGAAATACTTTATTTTATTCATATACATATAGCTATTCAACATTGTGAACTTCATAATACTCACATGCACCATCCTCTTCTTGAAATTCTTTATTTTATACAAGTGTTGTAATTTTATCATGCACTTTGATGGATCATGAGGTGAGTGGCATATATCACACCAAAATGAATCTTCTTGAAGATACACATGATTCTTCCTCAAGGGATTAAGGGTGTTTCTATCTTGGTATCCTTAGTTTTTTTAGTAACCATTTTCTTATCATTCTAAGTAGGTTATTAGACCATTCATAATTATATGGTCTATTTTGTAGTCTTTGGCCTTCATTAAAATGAGTTGAAACATTATTGGAGGGTATTACCTTCCTCATTTCTAGCAACCCCCATATGAGAGATCCTTCATAGCCCCTATTAGCCTATCAAGTTTTTCTTCTGCTATGAGAGCCTTTCTAAAAATTATTGTACCTAGATTTATAAGCTTCATGTTAGCTTTCTTGACATTCTACTCTCTATATTGTTAGCCATGGCATAAGCTTCCTTCAATGTTTCGGGGTTATTATCCTTCAATAATATCCTTAATTTACATTGAATGCTCCATAATATAGAAGGAATATAGATTCATTTGGTCTCACACAAGGGGAAACTTTCCTCATATTCATTATAAATCTATTGTTAAAATTAGCAAATATTTCATTCACCATTTTTTTTATTGTTTTCAACTCATGGATTACAATATTTAGATTCACTATTTCTCCATCTATAGTCTAAATACCCTCCTGAATTCATCCCATTATATTGTTTTTATATCTAAAAGTCTCATGTACCATTCTTTTGCATGATCCTTTATTGATTGCACAAAGATTTTTATCATGGCATAGTCATCTTCTATCTCATATTCATCTATCACATTAATAAACACCTTAATTGGTCCTCACCAATGAAAAAATTACTATTATAAAATTTCAAAGCCTTTCCTATAATATATCATTTAGAAATGGATTAGGGTATCCTAGAATTCCATAAAACTCAAGCTAAATGTATCTTTCTAATCCCAATGGTCATATTTCTATAAAAAACCTCTAAGAATGTTTCTAAGGGTTAGCTCTTATGCTTTTTATTATATATTTTTATTTCTAATGGTAGTGTTAATTTGGTTGCACACTATGTGCATGCTAATTTAAAACATTTTATACATTGTTCTTATTTATATTCTACTACTGAGAAACATTATGAATTTGATTTATTTGTTGGTCCTACTAAGCAAGTTGAGCTTGAATCAAAATAATTTTGGCTTCTAGTTTATGTTTTTTTTTCCTAAGGTAATCAATTGGGTCTATCTACTAATCTAATTCTCTTCCCCGCATTCATTTTTAGACTAAATGGTTACATTGACATCTTGGAAAAGAGTTTCTACCTCTTATTTAGTTTCACAATATGAGGTAAGATAATTATGATGTAAATTTCTCCTTTTATTTCTTAGACATGGAGGTAGAGGTAAATTCATCTATATACCTTCAATATGTAATTCTTGGGGTGTACCTCTATTCCTTATCCTAACATTTTTTTTATTCCTAAGCATTATATAAGCACATTAAAGAGTTCTCTTACTAGTTCTAAACCTATTGTTAGTTGAGACATCTGAGGTATGTTGATATTATATTCCCCTAATGCTCCTCTCCTACTTGATATAACTACGTGTTCAATACTTTGGGAGTGACGCTTAGGAAACATATTTGGATTTTTAGCTCTCCACTCCTATTATCCCCTTTCTTCAAGTTTCATGTTGATTTAAAATATCGCTAGAAATGTTGTCAATTCATTGGTGATGTAAGTTGTAGGTCTCAAATCCCTAAGGATGAATGGTTTCCCTAGTGCCAAGGGTGTCAAACCTAGGAAGAATACCACAAAAACTATATTCAAGTTGGGTAATTGACAACCAATTATTGAGGTAGGTAAAACCTTCTTCACTTATGGTTCTACAAGATCAAGTGGGATTTCCCTATGGTGTTAAGTTATAATTTACTAATTGGATTGAAAAAATATTCTACCATAAACCATACCCACTACACACTACACTCATATGCATGTTGTCACTATGTATCTATGTGTTGGTTTAAATATACAATTTATAGTTTTATATTGTATAAAAATTCTTATTAGGAAGAGTGTTCAATGAATGGATATAATGACCCCTATTATTTTTCTACACTTAGATACATTGAAGCTAGGAATAAAAACACAACTTACAATTTATATAATATTTTCTTAATATTTTGAGGAGATGGAGTACAAAAAATTATAGATTAGTGCCTATACCCAATAGGAATAGGATATTGGATTTATATGAAACATGTAATAGTTAAAAATAAATGGGGTACCTTGATTAAGATATACCCAAAGACCATATTCATTCAGGTACACACATAAACAAGGCTATATATATGCAAATGAATGAACACATAAGTTGTAAAAATTTATAAGAGTATAGTTAATAATCTAGTAATGAACCTAGATATTCCTTTATTGATGTTTGAAGAGATACATTTTAGGATTTGAAATTATTTTATGACCTTTTGGATCACCAACTAATCAAAAATCAAGGAAATATATAAAATATACTTGGAGACACTCTTGGAACAATTTTGGATCTATTCAGTAAATCCTTTCTTTAGAGTTTAAATTAGTTTTGTTAATAATTTTACACAAAACCTATTAGGAAAAGTTGTGTTGTACACCTTGCATTATGGTATAATATAATATTTATTTATTATGAAATGCACTTAAGAGATCTAGGGATGTGTGCATCACATGGGATAGCATTCTTGGGTAGGGCTCTTTTTAGTGGCAAATCTTCACCAATTGGTGAATAGTTTGTATCAGCCAAGTTGAAATTGGCGAATATATTGCAACCAATAGGTGGTCAAATTGCCTAAATTTTTTGAATTATTGGTCTAATGCATTTGAATTTGCTATCAATTTATTTTATGAGGAAAATATAATTAATATTTTTACCATAACAAACTATGCGTTTCAAACAAACTAATTAATATTTTTTATTGGAATCTTGGAAGCATGTACTAAATCACCCACATATTCGCCAATACTATTGAAACAACATTTGTGTATTAGGACATGTTTTACCAACATCATTAAATGTTCACTACGAGTGAGGACCCATTTCACCAATAAAATTTACAAATAATTGCTTATGAGGACTCGTTTCGCCAATAACATTAAAAAATAATTATGTTTGAGGACACATTTTTGCCAATTACATTAAAAAATAATTACGCATGAGGACCCATTTCGCTAATGCTATGATAAATCCATGCTAATTTAGCCATAATCACCTTGAAAATTACAATGTATGTGTTTCATAGAGGTTTGATTCACCCAACATTTAAATGTATCGTTGTATAATCACACGGGATTCTCCAAATTTTTACTATACCATTTAAAAATTTCATGGAATTTACCAAATATCGATTGATATAAATACAATTGAAACTATGATTTATTCTTACACATTTTATTCAATTTTGAAATTATAAGATCTTGATCCAAAAGTTGGACTTGGAACCTTGATCATAGGCAAGTTACAAACTTACAAATACATGAATTCCTACATTAAAACAAATGGTGAATCAGTGACCTAAAGGTAAGTGATCATTTCTTCATAGTGTTATAATATTTTTAATCTCTTCTCTATTCTTTCTTCAATATTAAAGATGATATTGAGTAGGGAATGGGATCTATATTATATGTCCTTAAACAAGAAGACATTTTTTCCAAATTTTATTCAAAGTGAGAGATCAAGATGTCAAACAACAAGTGCAACAAGAGTAAGACTCCTTAGGGTGGTGTAGGGACTGGGAGGCCATCAAAATGCCTAAAACATAGAGTTACCATAAAGTCTTACTTTGATAATGTTTTTGATCCATGAGATCGAGATGGAATTACATTGTCAACTCTTACACCAAATATTAATGAAGAAGGCATTAACAACACCTCACTGAAAGATGGGATTGAGTCAATTGAGTCAGATGAGGATAACAATGTCACAAAATATGTTCCAAGGGATACCCAAGTTAGCCACAATGAGTTAATTGACTTGGATTAAAATGTTGGCATCATAGATGATGTTGCTACAAGGAAGAGGAAAAAAGCCAAATAAAAAATGAGGCGCAAGTGGGATATGACAAGGAATTTTCATATTGATTTGGTGTCAAAGTACCCATTCATTGAACCAGTGGAGAACGCATAACAAAGATGAACCTCCAACAAAATGCAAGTGTAATATTTGTAGTTGGAAATATAAAAGAGACATGAAGTTATAGCTAAAGCCTGACACTATAGAAAAGCATATTGGTAAAGTTTATGAAAAGAAAATCATAGATGGAAAGGAAAAATAAATAGTAAGATGGAAATTAAAGGAAGAATGTCTTCATGTTAAATATCCCCTAGAATATGATGAACATATCCAAAGAATGGTGAAGCTTGTTGCCTGTGGAGGTTCAATAGAAGCTCAATATGGAAAGATAATGGTAGGAGCACAACTAGAAAAAACTATTCAGATGAGTGTTGTTTTTCATATTTTTTCTAGAGGGCATCCTATGATAGACTACCCAAAATATATTAATTTATTATCTTTTTTGGGTGTTCCTAACTTTTCTAGCACATTGGTCAATAAATGTTGGATGGGAATGGAAAAAATTTCTTGATGAGCTGGAAAAACAAGATTTACAAGAAAAAATAAAAGAGTCAGCCTTTAATGCATTATCTTTATATGAAGTTACTATGGTAGATAATACTTCTTGGGTATGTATGCATGTGTATATTGTACACCAACATGTTCGCCAACCTCATATACTCTGTTTTCATAAAATGAAGGACAATTCGACATCACAAAATCTATTTGAACTAGTTAAGAAATATTTGAATGAAATTAGAGGTATGCATGACTTCACAATTGCCAAAAATTTGGTGTGTGTAGGAGCTAATGGAGCTTCAATAATGAAAGGTCATAGGAATGGTCTTTGCATAAAGTTACAAACAAATTGTTCACCATACATGATTTCCATTCACTACATGGCCCACAAAATGAATTTAGCATTTAAAGTTGTAAGCAAGTTTCTTGCAGTATCAAAAGTTGAAAATCTAGTCTGCATCGAGAGCTCTACGCATAATTTTGTCAAAGTCCGAAATGTTTTGTGAAATTTCAAAAAAAATTGTTGAGGGAATAATAGGAGGAAACAAGCTTCTTAAGGATGTTGATACCAGATGGATCTCATTGCATGGACCAGTGCAACGAGTTTTTTCAGAATATTGATCCTTGATTGGAGTAATGTACGAACATCACCATACAACAAAAAATGCTCCTGACCTCTTACATAGGTTAATCGATATAGAGACCCTCTTAACTTTGATTGCTCTTCTCTCCATGCTAGATGAAATGAAAAATATTGTAAATAAATCCCAAGACAAAACTATCTATATATATGAATATACTAAACTACGTAGAATGACATGCATGACCCTTGATAATCTATATCTAACAGATTATCCATTTCAAGGTTCAAATTTCTAAGTTGGTAGTTAATTACATATTTGAATAATCCTGAAAAAATATTTACAATTTAATGCAAGTGGGTAGTTATGTGTCCTTGTACATGGATTTGAGATACCAATACACTATTGTACGATGGTCAAGCACTCTACCAATGAAGTACCTATTACAAAGGAATATTTTAATGACATTATTAAATATGTAAGTGGTACTTTAAAATCTATCACAAAATCTCTTTCCTCAAAGATTTATGAATGATTCCCTCGAGATGAAACACTTGAAGCCATGTCTATTATGTATCCTCAATTTTGGATCTTAGACAACCGTCACAACCCAAAAAAAAATCATGTAAAAGTAATTACCTTGGCCAAATACATTTTGAAAAGTTAAGAATACAATGGACAAAAAATAAGAGGAATTATAAATGAAATTAAGCTTAGAGAACAAGCTCACCATTTTGCAACAAGTACAATTGACCAGTTTGGCTCCATAGAGAATCCCATGGAAGTAAGATCAATAACAAAGGTTTGGGAAACCTTTGGTTAGAGTGAAATATTGTGTGATTGATTATCAAAATATTTCAAACTTGTGGATTTATGTCAAACAATGATATTGGGGTAGATGAAGGATGAGAGAGGTTTTATTGCATTGGGGTTTTTGAAATCAATGATAAGAAACAAACTAGGCAAGAATTTGGAAAATTGCTTGAGGATGTATACAACTAGGTACTGTTAGCTCTCAAAGTTGCACCCTTGTTAAGTTGTAGAACTTAGCACTTTGGAGAAACATTGGAACATTCCTAGGTTGTGGGTCATCTAAACTTGGAATGGACCTCTAGAGAGGGTTGCTTCCCTTGGATCTATCACCTATTTTAAATAATGCTCTGCTAAGGAAAAGAGTAAGGATTAACTTGAAAATGAACCTACACTTTAAAAGGTGATACACCAAAAAAGGTTTTTTAAACTTATTTTGTTGTTTTAGCACACAATTTTCCCAAATACCCAGCTAAAACTCACACAACTTAATTATTTAACATGCTTCTATATCATTATTTCATAAGAAAGTTGATATGTTTACAAATTTAGAATGAAGACTAGATATATCTTTCACAAATAAAGAGTGTAAACATCAATGACATAACTCATGACCTATACAAGACATGATTTCTACTTAAAGGTGTTGAAATGAGACAACAAACTTGAGGATTTACAAATAAAATCACATAAATAAGTATCAATCATTCATACACACAATGAACCAGCCATTGAGAAGGCAAAAAACACTGAATTTTATTGATAAAAGAGGTGCTCACACAGCTATACAAGTATGAAAGTGAGCTACAATTTGTTGTCTCAACTTGAAAGAACTTGAAAAACCAAATATAATACATGTTAAGAAAGAAAAGAACTCCATCCCAACTAATGTTTTAAGTTGCTTTATGCTTTTCCAAGAGGTTGCACAAAAACAGGAAGTAGAAACTTCTCTTGGTCGTGTAAAACAATAAAGCCTAAAATATAGCTCGTAAATCCACTCCAAAAAGGCTCAAAGGTGAAGAAATGGTCAAGCCTCGACCTCACCTATCATAAAGGCTTCCAAAATTGCCCCTAGATGCTCTCCAAAGTCATAAACTCAGTCAACAACCACCCCCTATATCTTTGGCAATTGTTGGATAACCTCCTCCAACCTCCCTATATGCTTGGCACTTAGTCATAAAGCCTAATTACATCTCTTTGACCATGTCTTGAAGACACATGCTAACATAACTTTTACATATAAAATTAACTAAGTGATTTATAATGGCATCACTTAGATAAATGTTTAACATTACATCAAATGCAAAATAAAGCATCGTTTAATCCATGCTTTGAGGGCATCGACATGGTTTCATATGTGAACATTTTCTAGGTTTTACTTTTTATGCTCCAGACTAGTGAAAAACTATCACAAACTATGAACTGGGTTCACACGAAATTTATTGGGTTTTTTCATTTTACTGTTTTCCATTTTTTGTCAAAAAATCATGAAAACCTAGTTCGTACTTTTTGAGATATGACTGAAACACGACCACTCTCTTGAATGTCTTCTTAAAGAGGTCCACTACATCATGAAATTCTTTTAAAACATCTAAGAGAGATCTTTTGCTTTCAAACATCTGAATGTTGCTTGCTCAAGAGCATCTTGATGCTGTACTTTTCAAATATTTCTTTCTTCATCACCTCTTTGCACTGCTCATTCTTGTGACTGTCCAGATGATGTCCCATGTGACATCTATTGTGTTTTTCACCTTTTGGAACATATAGAAACTATTCATGTGATGTCTCTTGATGTTAACAAATGCATCTATGTCCTTTAGTGCTTGAAGGAAAAGCTTTATGACTCTTGAATATGATGTTTTTCCACTCTCATCCCTCTTCAAAATAGAGGGCAAGCATGCTAGGCTCAACCCTTGTGGGAGCCCATTTCACTCCACATACTATGATATCAAATAAAAATACTCTAGCAATGAAAATTTCACCTATACCTACATAGTGAACAAACATGTTAGATAAAAATAGTGAAACTCAGCATATGATTGATGTTGATGATAACCTCTGCTCTTTCTTTGATCTCTGTGATATTGCAAAATTCATTTCAATGCCTTATGAGTGTAAATTATGTATTTGTTGATGTATATAAAGTGAATATCGATCTCGACTTCTAACACAACCTTTCTACTCTCTTGCAGGCATTTCTAGAGCAATCAGGCAACTTTCAGAGTAATTAGGAGCTCTTATCTTTTATTTGCAAACACAATCATAGTTCTACCTAATTGAGCTAGAAGTAAAACTAGGTAACATTTTTTGTGACATCTGCTAAATGTTTTCCTGCTAAACATCCTAACCAGTTGCCTAAAGCTATCCATTGGGCATTGAGTTAATAAAAACTAGACAAGACTTGAAAAATATTCTTGTATACTGGTATAACTTATCCAAAACAGTGTATAACACCTCCAAACCTTATTTCAACCTACCAAAAGACTCAAAAAAAACTAACTGACTGTGCAAAAAAACACTTAGAGGAAAGAAAAACTAAACCAAAGCCTACTCTAACCGGCAAAGAAGCTAGTCAAACAAACCCATTAACTGGTTGTCTAAAATAACTTCCTTTCTTCATGAGCTTACAATCCTTCACATGTTTATGAGCAACTAAGAGGAGATAGAGGAATGACAAAATTTCAACTAGCTACTGCCATACCTCTTTGAAAATGAAAATTCCTCCACTTACCTCCTCATCTTGTTCAAGAAAACTATTTTTTTGAAGTGGATGGATAGGCTTAATGCTTTCATCTTCAGCTGCATCTTTATGCTTGGGTGCAAGCATAACTTGTGGAACTTTAGTGGCCTCCAATCTTGCTAGGTATCTAATAGGACAACCTCTTGAAAGGTTAAACTCAAAGGTATCCCTATTAGTTTCTTGCTTCTAATTTTTTGGCAACCACCTCTTGTGATTGTTTTGGGAAAAATGAAGAAATTTATGCCTCTTGTTCTTGTTGCTCATGATTTTCATCTTCTATGGATGTTGTTTCACCTTCTAATTGTGAAAAAGATAGCTCAATGTTATCTTCAAACTGGTCCTCTTTGTGGCAACCCTCTTGAGGAAACAAAACATGAATGTGTTCCTCATGTTTGTTTAATTCTTCTTGCTGCTCCAACACTTGTTCAAGCTTGTGAACTTGTTGTTCTAATTTATCAAGATTGGCAACTTCTACCAATAGGTCTAATTCTTTGTCATCCAATTTGGAGATAAAGACTTCAAGGTCATCCCAAAGTGAATCTTCTTCACACTCTTCATGAGATTCTGATGGAGGGCTGTTTTCTACCTCATAACAGCTCTTAGCCAGTTACATAGGCTCCAAAAAAGGCTTACTTTCACACTCTTCTACATGATCCAAGACCCCATCATCAGATTGCTTAGCTTCAACCAACAACTCATCAAATTGTTTGATGTCTACTTGCTGCTTAGGAACTGTTGTTGGTGTTATAAAAAACACACCTTCTTCAACATTTTCAATAAAAGAAGGTAGTTCATGAAACCAAACTAAATAATGATCTTCTTGATTAGCCTCTTTTACTTGATATACAATTTGATTATTCTAAGAAACTGAAACATCAATGGGTGCATATATGGATGAGTTGATTATACTTGGACCAAAAGTTTTATTTTCTTGAGGCTCTTGAGGCTAAACAAGCTTTGGAGAAAGCTATTGTTGAGAGGATGTAGGCTAAGCCTGCTCAAGTATAGGATCATTTTGCTTGAAGCATAATGTGTTGAACATAGGAATGCACTTTTCAAAAAATGGATTTGGAAATGAAAGGGCTGATTGAGCTTCCAACTCCTAGGCAAACAAATGCTTCTTTTGTTCTTCTTTTGCCTCCACCTCCCTTGCAAGCATTTCCTCATATTGCCTTATTTTCCACTCCATCTCGTACTCATGAAGATAGGCTTAATAAGCCCATTCATCTTGCTCTCTTTCAACAGCCCTCATTTTCTTTTGAAAAATTGATAGTATATCTTTTATGCTCATGTCGTCAACCTGCTAAAATTGATTTTGAAAATAGCCATGCTAGCTTGGAATAAAATGGTCCTCTTGGGAATGGTTATAAGAATATACAGGTTGTCATGAAACTTGAGCAAGTGGGTGAGTGGCAAGCATGTGGAGAATATTGATAGTCTCCTATAGCAAAGATATTTGGACTAAAGACAGTTGCATGCTCATTTTGATATGGCTAATAATAGGGTATATGAGCAGCATTTTCATGAAATGAAGGATGATAGAACATGTCTCTGTGAAATGTAGACATATTGGAGCATTTATAGAAGTTGAAAACTCATTTTAGAAATCCTTCACAATAATAAAAATTAAGTTTGATTTTTAATAAAATAGGTACATACTGGCACTTGTCTTCTTGAAACTAGTAGTTATTTCTTTCCAGGGCCGCTAGATGTGTGTTTTCCTTGCCTCCAAAGGAAAATTTTGCTGACATACACACCAATATCAACAATGCGTGAGAAAGTTTTGAACTAAGATAGTTCAAATAGTCCCACTGGGCGTGCCAAAACTGTTTTCATTTATAGAAGTTGGAAACTCATTGAAATCCTTCACAATAATAAAAATCGGGTCTGATTTTTAATAAAATAGGTACATACCAACACTTGTCTTCTTGAAACTAGTAGTTATTTCTTTCTAGAGCCACCAAGTGTGTGTTTTCCTTGCCTCCAAAGATAGATTTTGTTGACATACACACCAATAACAGCAATGCATGAGAAATTTTTGAGCTAAGATACTTCAAACAATCCCACTGAGTGTGCCAAAATTGTTAACTCTCAAAGTTGCACCCTTGTTAAGTTGCAGAACTTAGCACTTTGGAGAAACATTGGAACATTCCTAGGTTGTGGGTCACCTAACTCGAAATGGACCTCTAGAGGGGGTTGGTTCCCTTGGATCTATCACTTATCTTAACTAATTCTCTACTAAGGAAAAGAGTAAGGATTAACTTGAGAATGAACCTACACTCTAAAAGGTGATACACCAAAAAAGGTTTTTTAAAATTATTATGTTGTTTTAGCACACAATTTTCCCAAATATCCAGCTAAAACTCACACAACTTAATTATTTAACATGCTTCTATATCATTATTTCATAAGAAGGTTTATATGTTTACAACTTTAGAAGGAAGACTAGATATATCTTTCACAAATAAAGATTGTAAACGTCAATGACATAACTCATCACCTATATAAGACACGCTTTATGCTTAAAGGTATTGAAATGAGACAACAATCTTGATGATTTACAAATAAAATCACATAAATAAGTATCAATCATTCATACACACAATGAACCATCCATTGAGAAGGAAAAAAACATTGAATTTTATTGATAAAAGAGGTGCTTACACAGTTGTACAAGTATGAAAGTTAGCTACAATTTATTGTCTCAGCTTGAAAGAACTTGAAAAACCTATTACAATACATGCTAAGAAAGCAAAGAACTCCCTCCCAACTGATGTTTGAAGTTTCTTTATGATTTTCCAAGAGGTTGCACAAAAATAGGAAGTAGAAATTTCTCTTGGTCGTGTAAAATAATAAAGCCTAAAATATAGCCCCTAAATCCACTCCAAAAAGGCTCAAAGGTGAAGAAATGGTCAAGCCTCGACCTCACCTATCATAAAGGCATCCAAAATTTCCCTTAGATGCTCTCAAAAGTTATAAACTCTATCAAAAACCACCCCCTATATCTTTGGTACTTGTTGGATAACCTCCTCCAACCTCCCTATATGCTTGGCACTTAGTCATAAAGCCCAATTACATCTCTTTGACCATATCTTGAAGACACATGCTAACGTAACTTTTATATATAACATTAACTAAGTGATTTATAATGGCATCACTTAGATAAATGTTTTACATTACATATTAAATGCAAAATAAAGCATCGTTTCATCCATGCTTTGAGGGCGTCGCCATGATTTCATATGTGAACATTTTTTGGGTTTTACTTTTTATGCTCCAGACTGGTGAAAAAATATCACAAACTACGAACTGGGTTCACACAAAATTTATTAGGTTTTTTTATTTTGTTGTTTTCCAATTTCTATCAAAAAATCATGAAAACCCAGTTTGTACTTTTTGAGATATGACTAAAACATGACCACTCCCTTAAATGTCTTCTTGAATAGGTCTACTACATCATGAAATTGTTTCAAAACATCTAAGAGAGACCTGTTGCTTTCAAACATTTGAATGTTGCTTGCTCAAGACAATTTTTATGTTGTACTTTTCAAATATTGCTTTCTTTATCACTATGTTGCTCTTTACACTACTCATTCTTGTGACTGTCCAGATGATGTCCCATGTGACATCCATTGTGTTTTTGACCTTTTGGAACATATAGCAGCTATTCATGATATCTCTTGATGTTAACAAATGCATATATGTCCTTCAATGCTTGAAGGAAAAGCTTTATAACTCTTGAATATAATGTTTTTCCACTCTCATCCCTCTTCAAAACAAAGAAAAAGCATGTTGGGCTCAACCCTTGTGGGAGCCCATTTCACTCCACATGCTATGATATCAAATAAAAATACTCTAGCAATGAGAATTTCACCTATACCTGCACAGTGAACAAACATGTTAGATAAAAACAGTGAAACTTGGCATATGATGGATGTTGATGATAACCTCTGCTCTTTCTCTGATCTCGGTGATACTGCAAAACTCATTTCAATGTCTTATGAGTGTAAATTATGTACTTGCTAATGTATATAAAGTGAATATTTATCCCAAGTTCTAACACAACCTTTCTACTCTCTTACAGGCATTTTTGAAGCAATCAGGCAACTTCTGAAGCAATTAGGAGCTTTTAGAAGCACTTAGGAGCTCTTATCTTTTATTTGCAAACACAATCACAATTCTACCTAATTGAGCTAGAAGCAAAATCAGGTAATAGGTACAATGTCTAAAGTTTTCCTTTTGAAAGGGCATTCACAATCTGTAAGTCCATAAGTGAAATAAGAAGGTTGTGCAACAATTCAAATGTTAGTGGCAATGACACAAATGACAGTGACATAATGAATGTTGAACTTGAGATGCAGTTAAGTGGATGTACACAACCTGAAGAAAATGAAGACCAAACTCAGAGTCAAGACGACTCTCAATCTCATCGTCAGAGTGAGGACCAGGAGGTAAATTGGAAAATGGAAGTGATTTAGCATTTTTTAGGTATTTATACTGAATAAATCATGAATCATATTCCAAATTGTAGTTGATTATATTTTATGTTGTATTCCATGAAAATTCAAATTATTAATTAGATTGAATAACTTAACATATTATTAATAATTTCATATTTTAATTGTATCATACTGATAAGTTTTACATGTAATCAGTGATTCATCATTCAAAGCAATGCTTGATAACATATTAACAATAGTAGCATATATAATAATGAACATTAGCAATCATTTAATATCTACCTAGTAGTAGAAACCAGAGCTTGTCTCCAATTGAGAAAAAAATAATATAGATAATTGAACACATTAATGAATTTGAGTTTTGTATTGATTTTAAAATGAAGGAATACATATAGTCAATTCAAAATCTTGCTCAAAGACAACTCTATATAGAGTAGAGTTGGAAACTCATATGATCAAATCATTCTATTAGCTTTTTAGCATGCTCCACTGTTCATCTGATAGAAGTGTCATTTGTTATAACTAATAGTGTCTGACTTAAAAATTTGTTAACTATTCATGATTAAAATTGGGAGTTGACTTGAATGTTTCAATCAAAGTTGCATTCAAGGTTATCAGTGGTTTGATGGAATCCAAATAGTTTGTCTCATCTGGGTTTTGAGGAAATTGGTCCAAATCAATCTTCCTTGTATCCTCCGTCTTTCTAAAATCATCATTTCCAATGAATTGCTTAGTTGTGTCAAATCCTTTGGAAAACCAAGCTCTGTCAATTTCCTTACCTTTTTTTATCTAGCTTCTTCATCTTTTTTGCAGCCTGATCTAGAAATTCCTTTGTTTCTCGTATTCTCACACTTTTGAATAATAGATGGTACCTTCATTGAGACATCAATCCGATCATTAGTTCCTTTTGATTTTGATTCATTGTCACTGGCTTTGTACATAGATTGCAGAATTTTATTTACAATTTTCTCTATTGAAATCACATTTTTGTTTTCCCCTACGTATTTCTTAAGCTCCATATTATGTACTATCAGATCATCAATCAATTAAAACAATTCACACAAATGATCAATCCTCTGCATTATTTCCTCCCAGATATTTTGTTTCATTTGTCTCATGTTGTTTCTCTACAAAATGCAGTTAACTTATTTTGACAATAGTTTTTTTCATTTTTTGCTTCCCTCAACTTTGTCGATAATCTTTCACTGTTTTTTCTCTCTTCCTCCAATTTTTGTTCCCAATTTTTTGTTTTCGTTAGGTTTTGTTTTAATTTTTTTTAAGTGGATTTTTCATCATCATAATTCTTTTTGCTCTCATCTAACCTTTGCTTCAGTTCATTCAATTCCACCTCTGCTTGTTTATCTTCTTTGCTTGTAGATGCAGAGGCTGATTTTTTTTGTAATTCATTGCTCTTGTTATCTACTGCTTTCCTCTTTACTTTCTCATTTTCTAAGTCTACCTGTAACTTTTCTATTTGAATCTACAACATTTTTTTTTCTCTCTCTCTCTCTTACTTTAGCAATGATGTGTACACCAATCAACTATTTTTTTTATACATTAATTTTGTCAGAATTTTTGTATCCAAAAAAATCCAATTGGAAACTACTCGTGCCTAAAATTCAAAGTGATCCATCTAATTCTCTGGTTTATTTTGAATTGTTGGAACAACAAACATGTATTACATGATTTATGTATTTGGGTCAAATGTGGGTAATACCCTGGTTGTTGCAGGCTCTAAAGTTATAGTAGATGTACTCTCTATCAGTTGCTTCCTTCTTTTTATACATTTATGATTTTTTTAAACTCATCAATGTAGTCTAAACTTGGGGCCATGGATATAATGGAGTGCTTGAATGGTGAAGGAGTACTTGTAGTGATGGGAACTTCTCCAATTATTTGAGACTGAGCCCAATGCTAAGGATTAGCCATTGTTGTTGCAGTCACAGTAACTAGAGGAGTGCCTGGAAATAACTCCTTTGTGTTGGAAATTAAGGTAGTGGTACTAGTACTGGTAGTTGGACTTGGACTTGTCATAATCCTTTACTTCTTCTAAATATCTTGATCACTGGATTTCTGTGTAGTATCTTGTATTGTTGGCCTCTTGTGTGTAATTTATTATTATGGCACATTTTGACCACTACTACTACTACTACCCATACCATCTCCATTAGTGATAGTGCCAATTGCACTAGATTATCCACCATGGGAATGTCCTAGTTGTGATTATATTTAAACCTAAGGATTAAGAATTGAACTTGAATCTATAACAAAATGAATTGTTTTAGTTGTGCTTGTATGCCCTTGGGATATTTTATCAGCTCCAAGGCCTTGCAAATCACTAGGTTTTCTATGGCCTGCCTCTATTGTCATCCAAATGCCTTGTCCTTTGAACCCCAAACCACCACATTCATTACCAATTTTTTTGGTTATGACTGCTCCTGAAGTATATGTTTGTTTTGTGGTCTCACTTAAGTCAAATTTGACTTTTCTTGCATATTGTACACTTTTTTCTTCCCTATCATCATCAGTTTCTTCACGTTCATAGGGATGCTCTTTATTCCATAATTTTCTTTAAACTTAGAATCTTCTTCGATCTCCAGAAATGTTGCACTAATTTTTGGTTCACCTAGATCATTCCTCATAGACCAAAAGGTAGTAATTTTTTATCGTGTCCAATTTGTTTCTTTACAAATCATTTTTAGAGAATCTGGTATTTTTACTTTAGTAGATGGTAGATCACTTTCTTCATAAAAATTGTCTTACCTCCTAATTTTCTTTTCTACTTCTCTCTATTGGTGCAATGCCATAATTTCTGATGACAATTGTTCAAAAGAAATACCTTTCTTAGCAGCAATTTTCTCCATTGCTATTTTGACCTCATCCCAAGAATCCTTGTTTCTCAAGTTTTCAAGCAAGAGTTTACTTTGATGTTGAATTCTACTTGCAACATTCTTATTGGCCATAATCCTTGATTTAATGGTGTCACATGGATAATATTGCCAGTGAGAGACAACATCAAATTCAAAAAAATTCAAAAGATCATGTACAACACTAAATGATTTTCTCTTGAATGTGAACCCTCCACATGAAAAAGGTAAAGAAGGAAATATATTCTTTTGTTGATTGATAAAGTATAGTTGATTAGTACTCTCCATCTTTCATACATATTCCAATGCAAAAATCCTTTATGTCACATGTATTGGAAGTTTATATGGCTCTACTCCTGATCCATAAAATCTTAGCATAGTATATTATTCCATTAAGTACCAATCAACCAATTGTATTTTTTTCCTAGTCGAATGTAATTTCTACAAGACATAGGAAATCTAAGTATTGGCATATTTATAATTTCTTGCTACAATGGAGCCAAGCAGTAGTCTAAAAACTGATTGTAGTTCCTTTGAGAATCATGCATCCTTATCTTAGTGGTAAAATCATATACTTGAGCCTTTTTTCCTTAGCATGTGTATAGGGATAAATCTAAAGCTTGTTGGTCAGAAACATTAAACTAAATTTGAATAGGAAAAAATAGCACAAGTAGGTTGTGAACCTAAATGTCTTAGTGGAACATCCTTTAATCATTAAAAATTGTTTATGAATTGATTTTACAACGTGCTCAAGAAAGTTATATTTGGAAAGCCACTTAACATAGTGGATATTAAATACCATTTCAAGGAGGCTTGCACCTACTTCCCAATTGTTATCCAGTTTGAGGCAAAATGCTAGCATGGAAATATTATCCTAAGCCCATGGTTTAAAAATTCCCAAATCATAAGGAGGCTTATGGTTATTTTTAAATAAGTTACTATGACTATCCTAAACTATTTTAATTAGAAAAAAAAAATTCTTCCCTTCATCGATTGCTTCATAATCACTAGCAAGCTTTTCTAGGTCAATGTAGACGTTTTCAAATTCTTTGGTTGTAAACCCCAAAACATTTCCATATTCATTTGCAGCAATGGATAAAATTTCTTCTTTGCTATCTTTGTTAACATTTACTCTTTTGTTATCATAATTGTGGGTGTAGACCATGGTAAATTCTGGTCAAGGGAAAACCTCATGTAACATCATGCACCCTAATCCAACTACCCACAGTGTTGTGACACTATTAATTGGCATTTTTTGACTATTTTGAATTTGAATTTTCTTTCCAACCTTATTCTCACATGAAAATATAAGCTTTGAGGTAAGTCTACCATAGATTTCAAGATCATAAATATCATGGTATTCATCTGTGAAACCTGGGGTTTTAAGCACTTGAGCATAATCTATTTTTCTATTTGATTTTCCTTTGCCTTTCCAAACAACTGGTCTGGTAGTGGTGGTGGGAATGCTTGTACAATGTGAAGTCCCTCTTAATTCCTTAATTTTTCTTAAGTCTCAAGTTCTCAACCCTAAACCCCAAGATTGAAAAATTAAGAAAAGGTGATGAAACATAAGATTTTAGTCTTTCACTTACTTGGATTTTGATTCTTGAAAAGATTAATATAGAGACACATGATGGACTGGTTGTGTTGGAACCTAGAATCTCCTTGGTGCACTGTAACGAGCAATCTCCCTTTGTGTTGACCCTCTCACTTAAAAATAAAATCACTTAGCAGTAGAAAGTTCACCTTTTTTTTCTTTTTCTTGAATATTAAAGTGAATGAAACACGTTACCTCTGGTACATTATTAGTACATTATAATTATGTATAGATGCCTAGAAATAAATTCAATAGTTTTCCTACATTTTTGCACCTTCTATTAATTGATCACTTTCAGTGAGAGGTGGTGTCATTCATATGTTCCATCTCAAATTAATTCTCAACTGTTGATCTTTGTAAATCTAACAATTATAGGGTGATTATAGAGGTTTGAGCTTGCAAGCCTAGTGCTTTGTGCATTTCATTCTGAAATTCAACTATAGACATCCACCAAATGTTCATCGAACAATCAAGTAACTTATGATATAAACATGTGTTTTAAAACTTTAAAGTGCATTAGGATACAAAATCCTCATGAGATTGTGACACATGTCATCATTCCATTTCTCACAATCCTAGCCTTTGATAGAAAACCCATTGGAGACATTGAGATGAGTCCAAGTGTCCTTATTCCACGATTTCGTGAGTCAGATATAGATCTTCTTGAATCATTATGTGGACCCACATAATCCCTTTAAAAAGCATGACATTAACACCTATCCCCTTTCCAGCATTCCACAACAATAAACTTAACCTTTATAAAACTATTTGCAGACTCGTGGAATCATGCCGAAAGGAAACCAAGTATACGGAGTCAAGTGTCAACCCTTCTACAATTTTGTCGGTGCTCCATTCCTTAATAATATACTTCATGCGTATTAGCAAAAATAAATAATAAGTGATGGGAACCATATATTAAGTGTGGGATCACATAGCTATTTAATTAAGCACATGCAAAATCTTCTTCTTAAGTAAGTGTTAGGACAGGATCAATGGTCTAGTAACTTAATGTTCGAAAGGACTTAATAAAATGACTAATGATACCGAGAATTGGGGGAGCAGTTCAATGACAAATTAGAAATAAGGTGCAAGATAGAGCAAACTAGGTATGGTTTTTTAGGGCTTTTAAACCTAAATTCACGTATAAACTTAAAACAACATTTTAGCAAACCCTAGAAAGAGTGACTAAATTTTACCAAACCCTAGAGCAAGAGTGTCATTTAATGGTAAACCAACTACCATTTAATGGTAAAAGCCTCCAAAATATCAGGTAAAAGCATCCAAAGTCTCACTTATCACATAAAATCCAAATAAATATTGATTTGACAATTGGATGGGAACATTGAACATTCTATTTCCATTTTTAGTGTTTTTTTTCAATTTGATGGCAACTTTCTTTTTTCATTTGTACAATGTATTGCTTTATGTTTTAAATATACATGCAAATATTTTATTGATTTTTAAGCAAAAGGCATTAAGCCTATATATATACAAAATAGAAGCTCAATGGCTCTTGATAGCCAGGAATATCAACATAAAAGCTTGCAATTAACAAAACATTTTCTTTCCCAATCCCATACTAATTAATTACAAACACCTACACACTATTCATTCACTACCCAAGAGAAAAATTTACCCCCCATTTACTACATACTATACTATAGACCCTTTACAAACTAAATACCACCATTTACAAAAATTTCCTTATCAGGCACCACCTTACTCCTCCATTCTATCTAACGGTACTTCATTCTCATCTTGTTGCTCCTAAAGTTCACTAACAGTAGATTGCGAAGGTGGGTATACATGCAAATATTTCATAAATAGATAATACTAAATTTATTGAAGGGAAAAATCTAGATTTGTCTAAGTTTATTTCATTCCATTATTTAGCGCTTATTATTAATTGTTTAATCTAGCCACATGCAACTAGAACTTTCAACTTGCAGCCTATCCATGCACAAACACATACTCTGTAACATACTAACACACATATAGTCTTCTATTGGTGTAATCCTTGAACCTCATTTATGTGCAAGTGTTAGTAACATTAATTATAATTACTTATAATTTGAATAGACACTGAACACACAAAATAATTATTTACTATAAATGAATAATGAAGAATAACACAACCATTGATTTTATTACAACTGAATTACAATGTTACATAGCTTTTCAAAGATGAGTAGAACATGCAAGCTCTTATGTAGATGACACATGTCACTTTACATCAAACATAATTGATTCCAAGCTGGTAGCGGTGTTATGGGATGCAAATCATATTCTCAAACCACGGGGCTTTCTGACCATGTTTGGGATCTTGGGATAGCACATGATAGCTCCAAGCGACCACTATGGTTCTGAATTTATAGAAAATTTTGTACCCTAGTTCTGCAACCCACTATGGTGAAGAATGAGTTGATAGTTAAAATATTGAATACAAAAGATATTGCATAATATGCTCAATTTAACCCACCAAAACAGCCCATAATGACTTTCAGAATCCACAAGGATTGCCTACCATGCTAGGAAAAGGGGAGCAATGAATATAGAAAATACATACCTATCATAGTTACCAATTAGAATTATGCAGAAGATAAGGGGTAGTAAATTTTCTCCCACCCTCTTCAAATAGCTCCAAGGCACCAGGATAGCACATGACTTTAAAAGTCCATTATTCCTCTTTGAGGGCCTCTATTAAAATGGAGTATGAAAAGTCGATGAATTTCAATGAAAATAAGATTTAAATACTTATGGGGTTGGACTCTCTATGAAATCACTTATCTCCATTAGAGCTCCTCATCTTGGTTCAAAACTTGGCTCAAGGTCCAGGTGAACCAGATCAAATTCTTTCCAATTCCACCCATTCTAAACTTGAAGGAAATTGGTCTCTCTTTTACTCTATAACTACATAATTGGAGGTAGGAAAATTTAGAGTATCCCCAATAATACCGCATCATATTATTCCTTATTAACCTTGCAAAATGGAAATGCTTATTATAATTCAGAACATTGCACTCAAAAGTAAAGTCATTTTATGGAGTTTTAAGAATGATTAAGTTGAACTCACCACCCCTATTTATGGGCTATGATATTTACTTGTTAGTCATGTGAGGTATAATTTCTTTTTTTGCACTAACCAAATAACCAACTTTAATTGTGTGAGAGCCACTTACAAATTACAATGTTATTTTGATTGACATCTATCTACATGTAGATTGTACATCAAGATGACAAGCAGTAAACACTCAAAAATATGAAATCTATTACAAATCTTATTTTGATTGATAGCTAGATTCATGACATCACCATGTACAATACGTCGTGCAATTTTCAATGTCAAGTTATCAAATCAATACATTATTTCTTATCTTTTAAAGATTTCCCACTAACACATTAAATTAAGAACGTCATGAAAGTACATATGGCATTAATGTGTATTCTACAACCACATTTTTTTCAATGAATAATAATCCCATAGAATTACAAAAATCAATAAAAAAAACATATGTCATAATTTTTATCATTTTCATGACTTCCCTCTTCCTTAGTGAATTTTACCTTGTGGATTAGCGAAAAAGGTTTGCTAAGTGGGGTGAACTACATTAAGAATGGGTTCACTAAAGTGATTTATCTTCAACACATGCAGAAAAGTATTTTTAAGTGAGCATATGAAATCTATTTACAAATCTTTAATAACGCATGTGAATAAAAGGTCAAATGTCGATCTTTATAAATCTAATGGCTCTAGGGTGATTTTGGTGGTTCGAGTTCGCAAGACTAGCGCTTCACACATTTCATTTTGGAATGCAACTACAATTGTCCATCAAACGTTCATCGAACGATGAAAAATTTGTACGCATTAATTTTTACTTATTACAACTTAAGAAAATATAATCTGAAAAAGATGTCGATGGGAGGAGCAAGCATGTTTTGCTTGGCACAAGCTAGGGTTTGCAAGCCCTAGTCACACTTGTGTGTTGCTCTTTCTCGACCTTGGATGAATGGTGTGGGCTGCATGGGGGGATTCAATGGTGGGATTCTCTGTGCAGGTTACGTGGGGATCTTCAGTAGAGGTTTTCTTTATGTAGCCTATGTGTGGAGCTTCGAAGGTGGTTTTCTTTGTTCAAACTGCTTTTATTTGGTGTTTTGTTTTAGTTTTCTCCTTGGTGCTATGTCATTGGGAATTTTGTTGGGTGTCTTTTGTGGGATCTTGGCTATGCAGGATACATAGCCCACATAGGGGGTATAGGGGACCCCTGTTTGTTATCCTTTAAAGAAGCTATTGCTAATGGTGATTCTTCATCATCCAGACATGAGGATGCTATAAATTTCCTCCTACAAGCAGCAGAGGAGTCGAAGAACAATCAAGTTCAGGGTTCACCTCCAAAACACAATGGGTGTTTAGAAAGAAGTAAAGATCGCCTAGTGGTGGTGATAAACCTAGATGCAATGACTAAGGATATGCTATATTTATCTCAGCTTGCGCTAATTTACAAATTTATGGGGGTTTGCATTTCCTTTCCTTTTCTAGAGACTTGGGTCCATAACAATTGGAACCCTAAAGGAGACATGGAAATCATTTTGGGTGCCAATAGTTTTTTCTTTGTGGTCTTTTCTAAGATTGCAGATAGTAATATGGTTTTCGAAGGGGGTCCATATTTTCATAATCAGGCAAGAATTTTCATCAAACCATGTGGCATTTTGGTTTTGATCTAATGGAAGAGCTTTTGTCTAGGATCCTGATATGGATTCATCTCCCTCAACTTCCAATGGATTTTGGTGCAAGGAAACTTTTCACTCTATTGTAGCTATTTTAGGGAAGCCCTTGGGCCCCTTCCTCCAAACACTTGATCAAAGGGTAACTTATTTTGCTCGTTTGTGTGTGGAAATTAATTTAAACAATCCTTTACGAGAGTGTCTTGAAATCAGGTTAGGAAGCATCTATTGGATTCAATAGGTGGATTATGAAACCCTTCCTTTCTGTTGTCATACTTGACATGAATATGGGGATTTTCAAAGGAATTGTCCCAAGTTGAGAACTAAAACCCAACAACCCCCATCTAGTGTGCATGCAAATAATTCCAAAGCAAAAGGCAAAGCTCTAATTCAAAATGAGGAGTCCGATCCAAAAGGTTTTGTTCTTGTGAAATCCCAATTGAAAGCAAAGATACCAAACCATCGAACAAAGTCATGTTGAGAGATTCTTCTAACAACAGATTTGATATACTTGAAAATTATGAGGAGTTGGATTCAATGGAGCATGATCATAGCTTGGGGACTTAGTTTTTCTAAGGATTAGATCTTGTTGGGAAATATCCTTAGGGCCCTAATCCAATAGCTGACATGCATGTAACCTCAAAGGAAACAATTGCTCCTTCTTCATCCCTTATTGAGCAAAGGGCTATAAGGTAGGAAAATGTGGAGTTTCCAGTGGATGATTCGGTCCATAACCCCTTGGAGGAGACTCCTCATGATCATACTGGTACTAATGGGATAAATGATTTGGAGACTAATTCTAGGCTCAAGGATGATGGTAATAAGAGGAATGGGCCACTCCTTGGAATCTAGAAGAGTTTAAAAAAGTGGTTATTGATAAAATGGCTAAAGTAGGAAGGAAAAAATACTTGTAGAAGATGAAGATTATGGAAGATTCTTTGGTGGAATCTAGTGTTGTTAATACATTGGACTCCCACTTTGCTTCCTCTCATAAATGATTGTGATATCCTAGAATACTAGGGGTTTGAGTAGCATCCCTAGAAAAAAGGCTACTTGTGATTTGGTTTGTGATCACAAATTGGATATTCTTTTCATTTAGGAAACCAAGCTTCCTATTGAAGATATGATGAAGACTGTATCCAAAATTTGAAGGAGGGGTTATTGCCAATGTATTGGTTCTCAAGGTTTTGTTAGAGGTGTTAAGTGTATATGGGTTCCCTGTAGGATCTCGCCTCTCTAGTGGATGGCTATTAGGAACTCTCTTTCTTTGTTGGAATCTTGTTCTAATTTGGGAATGGTGGTTCTATTCACTAATGTGTATGCGCCTAATGAATTTACTAGTATGACTCTGCTCTAGTCTCAAATCAGATTTATTCACTCTCTTGATCCTTCTTGTTGGATTTTGGTAGGAGACTTTAATGCTCTATGCAATTTGGAGGAAAATTTGGTGGAACTTAGTTGTTTGGGGCCTTCTTCTTCCTTGTTATGGGATAATATCAGGTTTCTTAATTTAGATGATATTAAACCAATTAATAGAACCTTTACTTAGCATAATTGAAGATGTGGGGAGAGTTCTATTTTTGAGAGGCTTGACAAGTTTCTCATATTAGATGAGTGGATTGGAAATAACTGGACTTCTTCCTTTGAGATCTTCAGGTGGAAAGGGTTAGATCATTTAAATATTAATTTTTCCTCCTCTCGGTTCTCTATTGCTAAGAAAACCCCCTTTAAATTTCAATTGATGTGGCTCAGGGACCATAGTTTGCATTAGTTTTTGAAGTTGTGGTGGTCTTAAGGGAGGTCTTCCTTTGGTACTGCAATGTTTTCATTCTTCAAGAGGCTTCAATTTGTCAAATTCCAGCTCAAGAAATGGAATAAAATTGTTTTTGGTAACCTCTTTCATAAGCGGAAGCAGATTGAAGATCATTTAGATAGTATCACTTTTAAAATCAAGGAAGAGGGGATGATAGTGGGTTTTCTTCAAGAAGAAAGCAAATGTTCAAGGGAGTTGGTTGAATGGGTTCTTCAAGAGGATATTTTTTGGAAATAGATTCTCGAATTGATTAGGTTTAGGAATGCATCAAGAATACTTCCTTTTTTCATAACTCGGTGAAGGCACATAGAGGTGGGAATATTATAGCCTCTCTCATGTCAACTCAAGGGGAGCAGTTAAATTTGTATCAAGCTATTATTGAGAAGGTGGTTGGGTTTATTGTTCTCTCTTTTCAAAGTCTTTTCATTTTGTCTTGGAGGAGAAGAACTTGGTTTTGGCCTACATCCCCTCTTTGGTCTTAATGGAGATGAATAACTCTCTTCTAGCCCCCATCTCTTTGGAAGAACTTGAGGATATTATCTTTCAAATGAAGAAAGGTAAGACCCCTAGCCCTAATGGCTTTCCCATTGGGTTTTTCAAGAATTTTGGGATACTATCAAAGAAAATAATTTGTTAGAGGTGGTTCAGGAGTCTCATACTAACAAGCAGATGCTTAAGGCTATTAACTCCACCTTTCTTTCTTTAATTCCTAAGAAAGTGAGTGCAAATTTCTTGGAATCCTTTCAACCTATTGTGTTGTGCAATATGACCTACAAAATTATCACTAAGTTGATTGTTGAAAGATTGAAGAGGTGTTTGAGCCACCTGATTTCTCTAGAACAGGGAGGTTTTGTTAAGGGTAGGCATCATGTAGATGGTATAGTGGTGGCAACTAAAGCTATTCGCTCCATGACCTCTTCCAAAGAAAAATCCATGTTCATTAAACTAGATATGTCTAAATTCTATGATAGAATCGGGTGGTCCTTTCTTCAGCATCTGCTTTCAGCTTTCAGCTTTCACACAAAATTGGTCTCTTGGGTTATGAGCTATGTGACCTCATCTTCCTTCTCGGTTCTTGTTAATGGATCCCCCTCGCCTACCTTTCTTGTGAGCCAAGGACTCGGGAAAGGGGACCCTCTTCCCCCTTGTTTATTTTGATGGCAGAAGGCTTTGGGAGGTTGTTGAAACAATAGAAGGATATGGGTTTCATTCATGGCTAGAGCTAGGAACATGGTTTGGAGGTACAAACTCATCTTCAATTTTTTGATGATACTACTCTCATGGGGGTTGCTAAATTAAAGAGGCATTAACTTCAAGAAGGTTTTGGATATTTATCTGCCTGTATCTGGATAGCAAATCAATGAGGGTAATTCTCATATCCTTTTCTTAAATACTCTTGCTTTAATCAAGAACAAAATTTCCAATATTCTCCACTTTCAGATTAGCAAACTTCCTTTGGAGTATTTTGGGATTCCCCTCAATGTTGGCACCTTGAAGAAGAATGATTAGTAGAATATATTCAATAAATTTTGATCTAAAGTTAACTAGTGGACTTTTAAATGGCTATCTTTTGCTAGCAGGGTGATTCTTGTGTCTTTTGTCCTCTAGGATTTCCCTCTGTATGGGTTCATGGTGCTATCTTCTCCCAAGATTGTACTTAAGGTGCTCGTTTCCCTCATCAAAAAAAAATTATGGGAAAGGAATCTTGACACTCGAAAATGGAGTTTGGTGAATTAGGACCAGGTCTATAGACCAAAGGAGACTAGTGGCCTAAGGCTTAGGCAGTCGGAGTAGAATAGTCTTGCTTTGGCTACAAAATTATATTGGAGGTGGTGTAAATTTCTAGAGTAGTTGTGGGCTCATTTTATGAACCAAAAATACTTAGGAGTAGCTAATGAGGATATTCCCCACATGGAATTTTCTAGTAAAGGTTTTATGATTTGGAACACTATTAAAAGGGGTTCGACTCTCATTAAGGAAGGCCTTTTCGAGATCATTCAGAAAAGGGAGCAGGCTCTTTTTTGGATTGATTAAATTGGGATGATCACCCTCCTATTTTATCTTCTTTCCCTCATCTAAGACCTTTAAGTGAGATTTTTGTGGTTGTTGGGTGGTCCAAGGTGATTAGTTTTAAGTGTTCTTATTTGGGAAGCTCTTTGGTCTATCAATGGTAAAATCCAAAAAGTTGGCTTGAAGATGGTTCTCAAGAACAACATGATAATATGGTGTTTATTCTTGTATAGAGGCCTTGTCATTCCTTAGAGGATAGTGATTTGATTGCTTGGGGATATGAGTCTAAGGGTATCTATTAAGTGGGCCAAGGGTATGCTACTTTGGTGTCCCATCATGTTGAGGTGAGAATTTATCTTTGGTGGAAACACATATGGAATAAAGTTAAGTGGCACAAGTGTAATATGGTTTAATGGTTGTTGAGTCATAATAGATGCCTAACCTAAGATAATATCAAGAAAAGAGGTTTTTGTGGGTCATCTCTTTTTCAATGTGGGTGTAGTGAAGAGAGCGCAAATCATCTATTTTTTTAGTGTACTTTTTCCTTGGAAATTTGGAGACTTTGGTGGAATATCTGGAAAAGACCATTTAGATATGCTTTTCTTTGCAGGAATTTTGGAAGAACTTGTGACCTCCCCCAACATTTTCTTCTCGCTTGGTAGTTGCTTGGGAGTTGGGACCATCCATCATTATATGACATATTTGGTTGGAGAGATATCAACGTAATTTTTGTGAGTGTCAGCAAGTAGCTTTGTAGATTTGGAACAAGGTTCTAAGTATCCTATAATAAATTATTTCATATAAATTTTATTTGGGGGAGTTTATGTCATCATCATACATGCATATAACTTCTTTCCTTGATCTTTCTTCTTCCCTAGGCCCTCAGGTGTATAGAGAAAATAGGCTAAAACCTTCTAAGAAGGTGAATATAATAGGGAAGTGGAGTCCTCCTAAATGTATTCTCAAAATTAACATTGACAGGTCTGCTCAAGGAAATCCTAGTGATGTTGGGATCAGAGGAGTTGGTTGGGATAGTAGTGGATCCTTATAGTTTTTCTTTTCCATACATATAGAAGTGCAGTCTAACAATCAAATGGAGGCTAGAGCTATTCTTAAGGCTCTAGAGAGAGTGTGTGTGAGTTGGGTTGGAGGGATGTGATTTGTGAGACAGATTCCATTATTTTGGTCTCTCTACTTAATAAGAGAGATTTTAAGGACTCTTCATGGAGATTGGTTTTAGTTGTGAAGCAAATTCTCCATCTTACTTTGAATTTTGAAACCATCTCATTTTTTCACATTGGGCTAGGGAATGGAACAACATTGTTGATTGCCTAGCTAAATGGGCCTCCAAAGGTAGGGAGGCATGGAATGTGATGGAATTCCAAGATAAAAGCAACTCTTTGTTTGGATATCTTCATGAGGATTAGAAGGCATAGCCTTGTGTTAGGGTTGGATGGCTTCTTTTGGCATGGGTTGGCTTTTGGCTTGTATTTGCATGGTTTTGTTTTGGAGTCTGGTGGTGGTGCTTGTTCTGATGACTTTGGTCATCTGGGCCTCTTGATGTACTTGGTTGATCTTTCCTGAATAAATTTTTTTAACCCTTTTTTAAAAAAAAAGGAAAGAAAACATAATCCAAAAATAATTGTGTTCACAAAAACATTAACCAGGCCCACACACAAAAAAAATTACCAAGACCTCCATACCATGACAAAATGACATTATAAATGATTAATAATTTAATACACAATAAAATTTATATTGAAATTGAAGCAGTTAAGAAAAATATTACATTAATACAAAAGACTAATCTATATAGCTCTCACTTGAGCTTTCAAGATCAAAAGGTGGCAAAAAAAGAGGACATGCATGTGGGTCCTCTTCAACATGCTTTATAAGAAAATGAACAACATTAAAAATATTATATAACTCAAAATATAATGATTCACCCACAACAAAAGGAAATTCATTCAATTCTCTAATAAAATCATAAGGGTTGTCGCCAACAAGTCCATTGACCATCACATATAGAATTGAGACACTACTGTCACTATTTAGTAGATTATCCCTATTAAAAAATCCACTTGGTCCCACCGTGGAGAAACCAGAGCTAATATTTTAGCTCTCCAAAGCTTCAAAAAAAGTAGAAGATGAGAAGACAGAAGACTAGAGATAACACCCAACGAGGAACTTGACTAGTTATGCACACTAAAGAATATACATTAGATTTGAAATAAATAAAGAAGCAAACTCAGATGGGAGAGCTAAAGGATTATTATGAAGCCAGTCTCTACCGCCACTATTATAATAGATGACTCCACTTGATCACATTGATATAAGAAAACATGTTGTATCTTCTCCCCTGAGAAAGGTAGATTGTATCTCACTTCCCAGTAGCGACAAGGGATAAACACTCTGAATTGGGACCCCATTTCAAGCCAAAAGAATACTAGAATTATAGAAGCAGGAAAAAAGAAGAAGCTCTAAAGTAGATAAAAAGAACATAAGCTTTGAAGTAGGAAAAAAGAATTGGAAGATAAGCAAGCAAAAAGAAGGGTCGACCATGAAATATATAGCTGAAAAATTAAAGAATGAAGACATCAATACTTGACACTAACACATGTGAATTAAATGGATTTTTGTACCTTAAGCATTAATCAATATCCATTAACAAGTCACAATTAGTTTCGCTTTCTTTTGATCAGAACTTATAATATGTTGACACTTTTCTCCAATCTAAAGACTTTACACAAGAATTTGGCCGTGTGGAAAATTCATCCCAGAATAGAAGTATAGCATTTGATATTTTCACCACCCACACTTATTTTTATTCGTATACAGTTTTAATTCTAATAACATAAGAGAATTATTGAATTGTTACAATAAAATAACATAGAATAAAGATGTAATAATATAAAACTAATATTAATAGGAATAATATAAATATACATGTCAACATTTATATCTTTGATAATGTAGCACATATAAAGGTGCTTGTAAAATATACATAGGGAAGTTATTAAGTAACATAATCCTGCTAGTAGTAGAATGCAATATTCACATAGATTTATCAAAATTATGACAAATTTCTTCACATACATTTATCAAAATTATATCAAAACTTCATTCCTCAAAAAATCATATCCCACATCGACCAACTGACGATGTCCCATTAAAGTGATTGCAAAAATTTCACACAAAAGGATGCCAAGTTTCAATGAATCCTTCATTAAGAAGCATGGAATATCCCTTGATGCAGGGATTCCCACTCCAATATGTGCAGTAGCCAAAACATCCCCTGGGCCTCCTAGATAATCATGTTGAACCATCAAACACACCAGGAACAACACATCAATCTATGAAACTCCAATGTCTAGTAAAGAAGCCATGAATCGTGAATAAATGTCAATGTTCACCCGATATCTATCTGCAACTTCTACAAATTTGAAGCCCAACACCATCTTGATAAAGACTATACTTTGTCTATTGTGTAACCTGGAAATCTATGTAAGTCTTTGGCTAGTAATTTCTCCTAGGAAGGCTATTTTTCATCAAGGACTAGTTAGAAAAATTGGAGTATCAAATTCCATAACGATTTTTGAACCAAAACTTTAATCAAAATTATGATGAAATTCATCAGTAATGCTAGTTGAATTTATAAAAAAAAATGGACCTTAGTTCAGCATCCCACTATGGTGAAGGACGATCCAATAGTTAAAACATTTAATACAAAGGATATTGTATAATCTGATCAAGGATCTTCATCTCATTATCTTACCTTGATTTACATGTTTTAAATTTAATTTTTTCAGAAGAATAATTAAATTTAATTGAAAGGTGAGACAAATTGCCAATGGTTGCATTCACACTTTGTTAGCACATGGGAGAGTCATTGCAAATGTTGTTTGGATTGACATCTGACTTTAGGTAGAGTAATTTGAAGCATTGGAAAGATAAAGAATTAAATGGCTTGTTGTACCTTAATCATTATCAATATCCACTAACAAGTCACAATAAATTTCGCTCACTTCTTATTAGGACTTATCAATATGTTGACACTTGTCTTCATTCCAAATACTTTATGTAGGAATTTGGGTGTGTGGAAAATTCATCCTAAAATAGAATGATATATAATATTTGATATTTTTTCCACCCATGCTATGATTTTTATTCGCATACCAGTTTTATTCACCACAAAAAAATTCTTTGGTTTGAATACAAGTTTAATTCGCCAACAAAAATATTTAATTGGTTTGAAAACAAGTTTAATTCACCATTTAAAATATTTATTGATTTAAAAATAGGTTTAGTTTTCCAATGAAAATATTTGATTGATTTGAAAAAATATTTAGTTTTCCAATAAAAATATTTTATTGGTTCAAAAAAAGGTTTAATTCGCCAATAAAAATATTTTATTGGTTTGAAAATAGGTTTTATTCGCCAATGAAAATATTTTATTGGTTTCGATAAAATTATAATTCACCAAGATTTTCTACAAACTTCTTGTGATTACAAAAGATTCGCCAATTGAATTTATATTTTTTTCCCAAAAAATAAAAAATTGCCAATAAAATTAATATTTTTCTCGAGAATTATACAAGATTCACCAAGTTTTTACACCTTTTCCTAGGGGGTTTCTTAAAGTTATCCCTATTCTTGGGGCCACTTTACATGTTGTGTCTAATATTGGATTAAATATTTAATGTAGGGTTACACATGGGAATAATATTTAATGTTGGGAAAAATTAGTACCAAAATTAAATGTGGGGGTTAATGGTTTTGTAAGCTCATGGTATTAGTCACATGGTTTTATGTAATACCACTTGGTGGTTTTGTGTGAGATTTTTTTCTATAAAATCCAACACATTGGTAGTTGTCTAAGTTTGGTTGGATGGCTTGATGACTAGTTGAGAGTATCTCTTGTTAGCAATTGTGAGGTTGAAGCATGGCATGGGATGTGTGGTTACATGCTTGTTCACAAAGAATACTTGTAGAGGGCTTGATGTTTTAGATGTGTTCATGGAGAACTCTGAAGATGTATTGTAATGTTTATTGTTGAGTAATACATGAGTGATGGATACTTTTGGAGGCTAGGTTTCTCCCTATTGAGGGTTTCTCAAGATATATCTTGTGTCATCTTTGATGGTTGTTGTCTATTCTTTTGGATATAATTTTTTTTGAATACTTGTTTGCATAGATTTCTCTATTTGGGTTATGTAGAAATTATCTTGGGTGGATTCATATTTCCTTTCAAACCTAAAATAATACAATAACAAAATCATGATACCTAGAACAAGAAACTCAAACCTTAGGGTTCACTGCAATATTTTCTACTTTCTAGTTTAGATACAACTATTTGTTTTTCCTATTTTCTCATATGTTAAATGAAACTATTTTATATTCTTAATGCACCTATTATGAATGATTTAAAATCTACAATAAATAAATCATTTTTCCTTCTTTCATATTTAGAGACTTGGGAAACCCTTTTATTTATCAAGGTTTAAGGTTCAAGAGTACTAAGGAAGTCATGCTAGTGTGAAAATGGGTAAAAGATCAATTTTGAAGAAGTGAAAGAAAGAATCAATGAGGTTCAAGAGTTAGCTATACCTCAAAAGAGGAATCAGGATGAAAAGAAGTTTGACAACTCAAACAAAGAACACATAAAGAATTATTCTTACAAAAAAACTTTGGGGAGTCAAGGAAGGAATGGAATCATGACCAACTTTGATAGTTTGATTCAAAATTACTTGAATTCAATAATAAGTTATTGGGATTAGAGATAATGAATTTGATGGGAGTGGCATGAATGGAATAAAAAGTTTATCACTCTAATGACAAAAAATATTCTAATGCATTAACACATTGAAAAGTTTAGATTGCTATATGACAATATCAACAAGGCCCAACAAAATTCACACCTAGATAAATTTTACAAATAAATAGGCCAAATTGCTCAAGATCAAGTGGAAGGGTGTGTTGTAAGAATGAAATCCAACAACTTGATAAACAAAGGAAAGTAGATATGAAAATAATGAAATAACAAGATGGACAACCCTAAAATTGTAAAAAAAATAATCAAAATAGTAAGGAAATGACTTAAACACACCTATCACTTATAAAATTCTAGAAATTTTGTAATCTTGGACATATAGTGAGTGTGTAGGGGATAAAATAGGGAAATAATTTAAGAAACACTTTGACTTATAAAAAACCCACTTATAACATCTTAGGTCAATTATGAAGGGTGAGTTAACATAAAACAATTGCAACACAAGGGCTTGAAACAAAGAAAAGATACAACAAAATGGAGTTTCAACAAACTAAAGTGAAAAAGGTGGAAATTTTCAAAATATATTGCAAATGAATTAACAACCACATGCCTTGCAGTTTTGATTCATAAATTAACACCTAATAATATTCGAGATTGTTCTTACATATATAAATATATAGTTTCAACTCTTCCAACACTTCAAGATTCAACTTCCCTAACTTGTAAAATTATTATGTGCTAAGAACTCAAACATATATCTTAATGATGGATTTTTTTGAGGTTGAACACACATGAAAATTAATATGGGTGCTAGTCACAAGCAACATCCCATACATCTTGATGGTCATGCAACTTTTGAAACAAAGAATGGAGTTGAAGGAGGTTGCAACATAAGAAAAATTTATGGAATAGGGGTAACAACACCATAATTGACATCCAATAATAATGGATGTTGAGATATGGGTGAGCATGATAATTTTTTTGGGGAATAGTGCACAAGATAAACCATTCTTGGAGGATCCTCCAACACCCAATACAAAGATAGCCGAAATGGGAATACTATAGAATAACCCCCTATCCTAAGAAAAAGTTCACATGAGTTTTAGGAATTTTCATACATGAGCCTAAATCATACATATAGAGGAGCAACAACCACAAATTATACCAATTCAAGCATCACAAATAATGTAATAAAAATAACAACTATTGAAGGTAATATTTCACCTATAAAGAAACATGATTTAAGATGAGATCAAGAATCAAACATGTATTTTTATGCAAATATATTTATTTAGATTGTACTAAAGGAAAAGTGGAGCATTCCTTTAAACATTATTAGGGCATCTCCATCAACAAACCCAACTCAAGCACAACCATTGAATGAGCACCAAGTGAGATAAAATTAGTCAACATCTTTATTTACACATGAGAAATGGTGACCCCATAAGTTCCTTGATAGTGACAATGATGCTTAGGGTGATGAAATGATTGATTCAAGTGCATAATGGACCAAATATACAGCTTGAAGGGGATTATCTCCACATAATCCAATGTCTTCAGTATGAACATAGTCCTATTTGGTCAATTGAAACTTTCATTAGAGATTCCCTAAACATAATTAAATTTTTTGATGAGATAGTGATTACTCAGATATACCATGAGGGGAATAAGGTGGCGGATATGTTCGCTAATGAGGGTGTAAATTGTGAATCATTAAAATATTGGGAGGGGAATGCCTCCATTCCTATTTAATCTCACTCCATCATAAGTTATGAGTGCCATCATGGATACTAAGGATTGATGGGATGTAGGAGTAATGAGTACAATACACTTTGCACATTTTCTTGGTGTAAAGAGTGTCTCCATCCTTTATTTTGTTTGGTAGTGCTTGAGGAATAACATTATTGGCTTTTGTTTTGGAAGCCTAAAGAATATCAAATTTGTTATAATGGGTGGATAAAGGAGTGGATTGGAGCCTCTTTCCTGTGATGGGGTCCATTAGAACCATAAGGTTTGAAAAATTGTTGAGGGTGGCCTGGTTCTCTATTTGGAGAAGTTTCATGGCCGCGATCATGAAGCAATAAAAATTTTCATTAAAGGCTGGAAAAATAGAATGTTGAATGTGTATGGGAGGGATATGGTTATCAATGAGGATGTAATTGCTAAAATCATAGGGCTCTCAATGTATGGAAGAAATTTTTTTAGAGACAGAAAATTGAATGATGAAGTCTTGAACCAGTTCTTCAAGGGTAATGAGTGCAACAAGATGGTGAAGCTTTCTTCATGGGGATATGATCGCTTGTCTATTAAACCAATCTGGGTGGAGGTTGTTGAGGTTTTAATGAGTTACATTACCTTAGATAGAATATTTACCACTATTTATGGTGTTCATTTTATTTTCCTTAACCATTTTTGTCATAAAATGTTGGTCTCCTTTCCCTACTTTATTTTAGATTATTTGGACCATGCTTTAAGGGAATATTTCAAAAACCCTAAGTTTCCTATTTTGCATGAAGGGTTATTCCTTCTCATTAGGGAGTTTATGAAAGATCAAACCCCAAATATGGAACCTAAAGGGAAACTTAATGTTTAGAGGAAATAGTGACCTATGGTGGTGCACTACTCGGTTAAGAGATTTGAAACTAGTGATGATGAGGAAGATGAGGAATAGAGTGTGGAGGAAGGTGATGCCTCTATCGAGGTGTATTCTTAGCCACCATTGGAGGAAGAGGACCCCAAGAAATGAAAGAACTCAGGTAAGAAGAAATCCCCAAAAAAGAAAGAAAGAAGGTAGATTTCCTAGTTTGAGGGCTCCCAAACTAGAGAGGAGAATGAAGGGGATAGTACTAAATCAATGGGGAATGAAATACTAAAAACAAAAGGTGGTGCAAGAGATAAAGGTAAGGAGAAATTTTCTGAAAAAATTACTGGAATGAACCACTCATCAAAGATGGTTAGTGAGAAATATGGACAAGAAATTGACAATATTCCTTATATTTCAAAGGACTTTACCTATCTCAATGTAAATAGAGGAGATTTGTGATGTCCTGGGCTTGGCTAGAGAAGGGGTAAAAAAACATTTTAAACTCTTAAAAAGGTTCTTCCCTGAAATTAATAGAATTAATATTAAAATTAGAGCCCTACAAGAGAAAAGCTCTAACGGGGAAAAAGATCAACTTGAACATGGGGACAAGAATGTGAAGAATAGGATTGATGACATGGAGAAATATATAAATGATTTAAGAATGGATTTTGAGAAAATAATGATTGGCCTAGAGGAAAAGATACAAGACACTAACAAAATCTTGGAAAAAGTTTTTAAAATTATCATTGTTTCATAAAAAAAGTACTGAGGGGATCAAAATTTTAACTGAAAAACTCAAAGAGTTGAGAGAAAATCAAATGATTGAAGTGATTCCCAAGGATATTAGAAAGGAATATCACAGCAATAAGGATAAAGGTAAGAAGATGAATACCAAATATAAAAGGCCCAACTCTAGGACTCATGAGAGCAAGAAGAAATCATTTGAGGAGGAGAAGAAATAATTGTTGAACCTTTCCAATCTTCATCAAAACTTCTATAAGTAGGAACCGAAAGCAACAAACACTCTGAAGACAATGAAGTAGTTGTTTCTCTTTGTTATTTTTTTTCTTTTAGTTTGTTGTTAGTTGGTTGTTCTTTGGATTTGATTTATCTTGTAGAATAATTTTGTTTGTAGGGTTTTAGGTCCCTTCAAAACCTATTTTACCTATTAATAAAAAATATTAAATGTAATAATTAGTAGTGAAGTATTATTTAACAAAAAAAGTTAACATTATAACATGAACATAAAATTTTAGGTAATAATGACTCATGCAATACCAAAGAAATATAATTGTAGTCAAACATGTTCATATGTTGTGATTGATGTCAACAAAGTAGTAGTGTGGAAGGTTGTGGATGGTTGCATGTGATACAATCAGTGTGATGATCGGAAGTGTTGAACATAATAATGAATGCCATGAGCATGATGTATACAGTTGTACATCTCTTGTTGCTCATGAATAGGTGAATGTTGTTATGAAGTTGTGGCTTCTTCATGAAGAGAGCTATCATTTTTTTTCTATGGTGTTGTGAATGGTGTATTCTTTGTCTCTTGATATACATAATTGATGAAAGAAAGTACGTAAGGTATTCATGCAGTTAATGTATCAAGAAGTTATATTGAAGAAGCTAAAGAGAATGCTCTGCATTCCTCTACATTTGAATATATGGCCTTGTGGTTTGGAAGTTATACATGTAAAGGTGTGAAGTATGGATGCTCTTGTTTTAAAAGCATATAAGTTATTGCAAAATTTTCTAGAGCTATTAGAGTAAAGTATGTGTTATTACAGTCAGAAAGGATCTAAGGAATGCTTCACATTTCTCTGCATTTAAATATATAATATTGCAATTTGAAGGATGAGTTCAAATTATTTGTATGTTCTCTCATTTCAAGTTTTAGGTGTTGTTGTATATTGCAAGTCTAGTTTTTAATGTTTTATCTCAAGACTATGTTTTTTGGGTTTGCAAGTGATGTGTTTAGCGTCAGTTTGTTTACACTAGCATGGTGTAGCATGAAGTGATAAAATGAGTGTATGAGAATGATTGTGCATGCCATATAATGATTGTAAAGTGATCCATGTGATCTGTTATATGTCTCTCTACTACCACTTATGGTTTGGAGTTAATGCATGGAATGTTAAGTGTTTGTTGGGATGACTTGGAAATTTGAGATGTTTACACCAAATATTTGAAGTGTGCACCAGCATGGAGGTGTATTCTAATGTAAAAAAAGGTCCTAATTATCTCTTGGTTTGGACCACATTTGATACCTGTTGAAAAATGAGGTGTTTTTTTAGCTTAATACTCTGTAAAAATTTAATATTTCTGATCTAAGTAAGCTCTTTCTTTGTTACGTATATTCTTTGTGGGTGATTATCTTGATTAATTCATTTTACTGTTGCAAAATGAAGAGAGAAGTTCATAGAAGAACTATGCAAGATATTAGAAAGATTCAACAAGATATACCATGGAGAAACCCTTTCGAGAAAAAACTCCACCAAGAATTATTCTATTATTCAATCTCTAAATTACAATAGCTCCAATTCTTGCTTGAGAATGCTTCTTCTATCTTTACCAATCTTCTTCACACCTGCAAATAAAAATTATGAAAACTCTCTTCAACTTGAATGAGATATAGAGACAATATGCAACCTTGTAATCTCCAAATAGTGATAATTACAATGCACAAGCTCAAGCCCTTGAAAAGGTACACCATATTGCTTCAAGTTGAGTTCTACCGTGAAGACCAAAGCTTAGAACATGTGCTTTACCCATTTGGGTGTCCCAAACTAAAGCTACAACTCATCCTTCACTTCGGTGATAATTACAAAGCTCTTCCTCAAAGATGGCGCCCAAAAGAGGGTCCCACTTAACAGAGCCTTCAGAAATATCTTATCATGCATTGGAGTTAATTCCAAGAAAGCATCTTGGGTGCCCAAGTTGGCTCCAAGTGATTTCTTGTTAACTGAAACATTTACTCAACACCATTCATGCAAGAATGGTCATCCCTTAACTGGAGGTAGTCCCTGTTATCTATCAAACAACTCAATGTTATTAGCCATGCATTCCAAGTTAACTGAAGTTAACTAACATATCTGAAACTAACTGAGACAACTGAACCATAACAGAACTAAACTAAACTAAACTGATTCTAAACTTAACTTGAACTGAACTGAACTAAACTTCAAGCATGCAAACATCAAATCTTAACTCCTAGGATCTTTACATGCATTCAGAAGTGTTAACTGTTACTCTGTATAGTTAACTGAACACAAGGTGAGTGTCACCTTACCATGTGTGCACCCACATGCTCCTATTATTTAGGAATAACTACAAATGTCAATTTCATGATTTATTTCATCCAAATAATAATCTCATCCTAATCTTAGTGTTGTTGAACACATTCCAAGAACTTAGGAGATACATGAAATAATTAATGTTTAGGATTTTCAATTAAATGGCATCCTATTTCCAACAATACCCTCCTACTACAATTTTTTTGAAGCTAACTTATTATGGTCATTACATGTTTCATTTTTACACATTTCATCTTGGCTGACAAGGAGAAATTTTTTGAAGCTTATAGAGGATATAAATGAAATATCAAGGTTGTTGCAATGGGTGTGAGTGTGTGTAGTGTGAAAATATGTATGTGTGAGTACATGTGTGAGGAAGTGTGTTGAAAGCAATGAGTTGAAGGTGGCAGAGGTTGTTGAGCAGAGGTGTTAAATATATATGTCAGTGTGAAGAGTGTTGCGGTGATGATTGATCAATGGATTATGTTAAGTATGTTGTGCTAATGTTGTAGCCTCTTTCTATAAGCATAATTTGTAGGGAGTTGTAGACTTCCTTTAGTTGAAGCCATAAACTTGTGCTTCAGGGATTTGTAGCTTCCTTTGGGTTCTAGCCCATAAAACATATTGTAAATCTTGTTTTATTTGTGAGGATGGATTTAGACAGTAGCTCAAAGTAGCTTACTCACTATGTTTTTTCCCTTGTAAGTATTTCCATGTAAATTTTGTGTTATGGTTGTGTGATTGTGATTTTGAATTTGATTTGATATTTTATCTATTTGAGGTAGTAAGAAGTTTTGATTGATAAGGTTGAATTGGATAAATTTGTGGGATATACCGATTCATCCACCACTCAGTATATCATTGTGTTCTAACAATTGGTATCAAATTAAAGTTCCTTGGTGAACCCTAATATTTGAAGGTAGATCTCATATTAGAACACATTGATCAAAAAGATTCCTCCTCTAAAGTGTTGATATTTTATGGAAGCAATTATGCCTTCTAGAGTGTAAGGATGGAAGCCTATCTCACCTCACTAGGGTATGATGTTTGAAGAGTTACAAAGGATGATTATACTAAACTTGATCTTCCTATTACAAATGATAATATGAAGAAGGCCCATGAAAATAATTCTAAAGCAAATAAAGCAATCGTAAGTGGTTTGAAAAATTATTAGTTTGTTAAGGTAGTGTAGTGCAAGACAACCAAGGATATATGGGGTAAAATTAAAAATTTGTATGAAGGAAATGACAATGTAAAGCAAGAAAAATTACAATCTTATATAATAATATTTGAGAATCTGAGGATGAAAGAAGAGGAGAAAAATTGCTAGCTATTTGCTCTAAGTGGATGAAGCAGTCAATAGAATTAGAGGACTAGGTGAAGAAATAATTAACTCAGTGTTTGTAAAACTTTATGAGAACTCTCCCTCACTAGTTTGATTCAAAAGTTTATGCTATTGAAGAATCCAAACATTGGATAAAACTTACCATGGAAGAGCTATTTTGATCTTTCACTACCTATGAGATGAGAAATGAAGTTCAAGGTACACACAAAAGAGAAGTTGCTTTCAAGGCTTGAAGAAAGAAGGAATGTTTGGTTCACACGATGAATCTAAGGAAGAAGAAGCAAACTTTGTGAGCAAGTTGAAGAAAGGATTGGGTAAATATAAAGATAAATTACCTTTCAAATGTTTTAAAGGTGGAAGAATTAGTCATTATGCTTCTAAATGTCCTTTTAGAGATAATGAGAATAGCAACAAGGGTTTAAGAGGAACAACTTCAAGAGGTACCTCCTCTCCAAAGAATAATACAACTCCTCAGAAGAGGGAGATCACTACTCATCAAATTATGATGGAGGATAATCTCTATTCATGACCATGGTGATCTCTAATGGTTCAAATAATGCTATGGATGAAGAAGAAGGTGAAGTTGATTTTGAAGGGGAACTTGTTTCTGCTCTTGAAGATGTGGAATTCGAGAAAGAAAAGTATAGAAATTCAGATAACCTTAAAGAAGTAGATCTCATTCCAATCAAGCCTCAAGGAAGACCTTTCCAAGCAAGGATTTTCTTCAAAAAAAGGTTCAATCATGCATTTTTGGTGATTTTTTCATCTGCAATAAGTATGGTCATAAGGCCGTGGATTGTAGATTTGAAATGAATAGAATAAATTTTGTAATTATGAATTATCTTGCTTCACCATTGGTTGTCAATGTGATATGTAAAATCTACAACAATGTTGGACATATAGAAAAATATTACACAAGTGAATTGGAAAAATCAGTAACTCAAATGGCAAATGTAATTAAGCAATTCAAGGAGAATGGAACTTCGAAAAGAGAGGAAGCAAACAATGAGGTTGAAAATTCAATGGTTGTCCAAATAGAATTTCATGCACTCAAGGGAAAACAAATCTTTGGGTAATAGACAATGGATGTTCAAGCCACATGATAGGTGATAAAAAAAAATCATCAATCTTGTTAAATGGAATGGAAAATCAATCAAGTTTGGAGATAATTTATCTGCAAATATTTGTGGAAAGGTCATCATAAGTATTGATAGAAAATCTAGGACAAAAATGTGTTATCTATGTTGAACATCTCAAGCACAATCTTCTTAGTGTAATTCATATGTGCAACAAAGGATAAAATCTCATATTTCATGACCAAGATGTGAAATTAGAAGAGAAAATTCTAGTAAATTGGTGGCAGAAGGATCTAGGATAGAAAACAACTTATACAACCTAAAGGGTGTGAATGGAAGAAGTTTTTTTCTAGGGTAGACAAGTAAATGTTGGTTGTGGCACAAAAGGATGGGACACATCAACTTTGATAACCTTGTGAAGATCAACACCATGTAAGCAATAAGAGATATATGCCAAAGATTATCAAGCCTACAAGCACCTTGTATAAAGAGTGTTAGATTGGGAAGCAAACAAGGATAATATTCAAGACCAAGGAATATTCTTCTACAAATCCATTGGAATTTATTCATATTGATTTGTGTGGACCTACCAGGATAAAGAGTCTCCAAGATGAAAGGTATTTCATGTTATTCGTTGATGATTTCTCTAGGATGACATAGGTTACATTCTTAAAATAAAAATTAGAAACTTTCAATAGGTTTAAGAAAGGCTATAATCAAGTGTTTAAGGTTTGATAGAGGTGATGAGTTCACATGAAATTAATTTGAGTAATTTTTTGAAGAACATGCGATAAAGAGGCATCTATTTGCTTCTAGAACTCCTCAACAAAATGTAGTAGTGGAAAGAAAGAATAGAATTATTCAGGAGATGGAAAGAACTATGTTGAATGAATCCAAGTTGGCCAATTTATATTGGAAATAAGTATTCCATACTGTTGTATACATTCTTAACATAGGACAACTAAGGATGAACAGTGTCAAGAATCCTTATGAGCTATGGTATGGAAGACCAACAACTATCAAGTACTTTAGAATTTTTGGAAGTAGGTGCTACATAAAAAGAGATGAAGAAGATTTGGGAAAATTCGACTCAATATCTAATGAAAGAATATTTCTTGGATACTCAACTAGGAGCAAAACTTACAAGTGCTACAATAAAAGACTGAGAACAATAGTTGAAAGTGCAAATGTTAGGGTTGATGAATAGTCACATCAAATCACACATAAGCAAGAAGACTGTTGGTTAGATGAACATGACTACTCAAAAGAAGAATAAGAAATTGAAGAAAATAAAGAAGCACAAGAGAAAATCACCAAGACTCTTGCCAAGTATGTTCATAAAAATCACTCAGAAGATCAAATAATTGGGGATAAGAATGAAGGAGTTTAGACCAAAAGAATATTTGCAAGGAAAAATAAACATGCAAACTTTTGTTTACCATCAAGAATAGAATTTAAAACCTTTGTTGATGAGAGGAAAGATGTAGGATGGATACAAGCAATGGAAGAAGAACTAAATCAGATAGAGAAAAAATAGACTTGGGAATTGGTGCCAAGACCTGCAAACAAAAATGTAATAGGAACAAAATGGGTGTTCAAAAATAAACTAAATGAAGATGGAGAGGTAGTAAGAAATAAGGCAAGGCTAGTGTGCAAAGGCTATTCATAAGAGGAGGGGATTGACTTCGAGGAGATATTTGCTTCAGTGTTAAGAATGGAGGAAATTAGAATGTTTCTTGCATTTATTGTTCATAAATACTTCAAGGTATATCAAATGGATGTTGAATCTGCCTTCTTGATTGGTGACTTAGAAGAAGAAGTTTACATAGAACAACCTGATGGATTTCGGTTATCAGAGGATCCAAACATGATATGCAAACTTAAGAAGGATTTATATGGCCTCAAACAAGCCCCTAGGGCTTGGTATTCAAGGTTGGACAAGTACTTACTCCAATAAGGCTTTAAGAAAGGTACTACAAATAACAATATTTACATCAAAATTGAGGATGAAAGAATTCTAATAGTTGTATATGTTGATAATATAATATTTTTTAGGAATGATGAAATATGTAAGAGATTTATTGAAGAGATTCATAAGGAATTTGAAATGTCTATGATAGGTGAGTTATCATTCTTTCTTAGACTTCAAATTGCATAATCAAATGATGGTATTTTTATCTCTCAAGCAAAGTATGTTTAGGAGATGTTGAAGAAGTTTATTATGGAATATTGTAAACCAACACAAGTACTCCTATGGTGAGAGGTTTTAATTTGAGAAAAGATGATGAGTCACCTCAAGCTGATCAGACTTTGTATAGGTCTATGATTGGGGGCCTACTATACTTAACAACATCTAGGCCTAACATAATGCAAGTTGTCTACTTGGTTGCAAGGTTTAAATTTGATCCAAGAGAAACTCATGTGAAGGATGTCAAGAGAATTTTCAAATATTTTAAGAGCACTCTAGATTATGGATTGTGGTATAAAAAAGGTGATGAATTTTCGCTTAGTGCATATACTGATGCTAATTTGGATGGAAATTTTGATGGTAGAAGAAGCACCCATGGTGTAGCTTTCTTTTTGGGAGACATATTGGTCTCATGGTTTAGAAAGAAGCAAGATTCAATGTCCTTATCAACAACAAACGTAGAGTCTATAGCTATAGCATCTTGCTGCACTCAAGTGTTGTGGCTGAAGAAAATATTGAAGGATATCAAGGTAATGTATGATGAGCCCATTCCTATTTTGTGTGAAAATTTAAAAGTGACATCAATGTTTCAAAGAATCCAATGATACATTCTAGAGCCAAGAAAATATCTATCAAGCATCATTTTTTAAGAGAGAAGGTTGCAAATAATGAGGTGAAATTGGAATATCTATTTACAAAGGATCAGGTTGCAAACATCTTTACAAAGGCACTGTCTAAGGAAAAATTTGAATATCTCAGACAAAAGTTAGGGGTTTTTGCTCCTCCTTATAAGTAGATTCATAGATGGTGCATTTGTCTAGTGGGAGCAATTCAAGACATATTTTTATCCTTGGATGGGTGAGGGCTATCTCTACAGGAGAACATGTAGGAAAAATCTAAGAAGGATGATAAGGTCTGTACAGATAAGGGGGAGCTTGTATGCTATTGTAGGCACAAAGGAAGACTACTAGCCTTTTTCCCTTGAGGATAAAGGGGGGAAATTGCATATCAAGTTAGTGTTGCCATCAATGATAAAGGGGAAATTTTTGTCCATGTTATCATTAATGTCAACATAGTGGTAGTGTGGAAGGTTGTGGATGGTTATATGTGATGCAATCAATGTGATGATCAAAAGTGTTATGAAGTGTTGGATACAATGATGAATGTCATGAGCATGTTGTACACAATTGTACTACATCTCCTGTTGCTCATGAATAGGTGAATGTTTCTATGAAGAAGTTGTGGTTTATTCATGAAGAGAGTTATAATTGTTGTCTATGGTGTCATGAATGTTGTATTCTCTGTATCTTGATGTAAAACATTGATGAAAGAAAGTATGTAAGGTTTTTATGTAGTCAATGGCTTAGGAATTTGTACTAAAGAAGCTTGGGAGAATGCTCTACATTCATATGCACTTAAAGATATGGCCTTGTGGTTTGGAAGTTAGATAGATATAGGTGTGAAGTATGTATGTTCTTTTTTTCAAAGCATATAAGTTACCGTAGAATTTTTTAGAGCTACCAGAGTGAACTCTACATTGTTGCAGTCAGGAAGGATCTGAGGAATGCTCTGCATTTCTCCACATTTTAATATATGATCTTGTGGTTTGAAGGATGAGTTTAAATTATCTATATGTTCTCTCATTTCAAGTTTCAGGTGTTGAGGTATACCACAAGTCTAGTTTTCAATGTTCTATCTCAAGACAATGTTTTCTGGGTTTGCAAGTGATGTTGGGTTCAATGTCTATTTGTTTTTGCTAGCTTGGTGTAGCATAAAAGTGGTAAAAGGAGTGTATGATAATATTATGCATGTCATATAATCCTTGTAAATTGATTTGCATGATGTTATCTAGTCTCTTTGGCATTGCTTTTGGTTTGGAGTTAATGCATGGAAGGTTAAGTGATTGTTGGGATTACTTGGAATAATGACATGTATGTTTGTGCCAAATCTATGAAGTGTGTGCTAGCATGGAGGTGTGTGCTAAGGTAAAAATGTCATGATTATCTCCTAGTTTAGGCCACATTTGATTCCCTCTTATCGTGGATGTTTTGAAGCCAACTTATTATGGTTGTTGCACATTTCATGTTTACATATTTCATCTTGGTCGACAAGGAGAAACTTTTTGAAGCTTGCGGAGGATATAAATGAAAGATCAAGGTTGTTGCAATGGGTGTGAGGGTGTGTGTAGTTTGCAAAGATGTATGTGTGAGTACATGTGTGAGGAAGTGTGTCGAAAGTAGTGAGTTACAGGCAACAAATTTTGTTAAGAAGAGGTGTTAAAGATATATGTCATTGTGAAGAGTGTTGCGGTGATGATTGATCAACAAATTGTGTCAAGTATGTTGTGTTGAGGTTGTAGCCTCTTTTTGTAAGTGTTTTAATTTGTAGGAAGTTATAAACTTCCTTTGGTTGAAGCCATAAAACTTTTTTTTAGGGATTTGTAGATTCCTTTGGGTTGTATCCCATAAAACCTATTGTAAATCTTGTTTTATTTGTGAGGTTGGATTTGGACATTGGCTCCAAGCAACTTACTCATAGTGGTTTTTCCCTTGTAGGTATTTCCATGTAAATTTGGTGTTATGGTTGTGTTCTTGTGCTTTTGAATTACATTTGCTACTTTATTTGTTTGAGGCAATAAGAATTTTTGATTGATAAAGTTGAATTGTATAAATTTGTGGGGTATATTGATTCACCCCCCTTTAGTATATCATTGTGTTCTAACAATAGTCCATGTTAAGGAACATGGTGATCAAGATGCCTTAGTCTTTGAGTGATTGATGCATGTTAAGGAAGAAATAGAGGTGATGGAAATATTGATTAACTCCCTCATGAGTTATGAGAGATTGTGGCCACTGCATGTTGAGGGTAAATTTTTTTGGTCAAATGTGAACCCAATAAATCAAGTCGTGACCAATGAAACTCGCTATCTTATGTGGTTTCCTTTAAATATTGTAAAGGTTTGATATTCTTAATGCTGAGAAACTATTGATATTATTTTCAATCCCAAAAATGGAGCATGAAATATTGATAAAGTAGGATAGAGTTGTCAATTGGGCATATGCCCTGTTATTCAATTTAGGAGTTTCAGGTGCACAAATTGATCAAGGATTTAGTAGTTTGTAATTTGGAGGAGAGAAAATATAAATATAGATGTCAAACAATAAGGTGGTTTGATCATTGGAAAGGAAGGTAACGGACACACAAAAGGAGGTCGACCTTTAGTTTCACCTTAATGGTGGTTGTTCACAGTTGCTTGGAATTGATGCGTGCTACAATGATGACCACTATTTTCCCTTCATGACTCTAAATAAATTGAACTTGAACCTCCCTTAACTCTCAAAAAGCTCAGATATTTCAAACCAAAATTAGAACAAAGATTTGTTAAAGCCTAGAGATTTTAAACTAGGTTTTGAGGCCAAGTAGGGACAAAAACTAGATTGAAGAGGGCCAAAATCCAGTAAACACTTAAAAAAAATAACTTAGACCTACACAACTTAGTTTTACAAAAAAAATTCCTTTCAAATACAAATCCATACAAGTACAAAATTTGATACAAGGCATGGTCATATAACTGAACAATAGAGAGTATAGAGGCACTATTTTTTACAAAAAATAAAGTTATTAATTTTTACAAAATGAAAGGTTATTCTTTGTTTCCCAATCCTTTTGGAGTCAATGATGATGTCCATTTGGCTTCACAATGTTCCATTGATAGGGCTAAGTGTTGGAATCACCAAAATTTGGGAAGGAACTTTCTATTTGTGGCTCTAATGCCAGTGTTGGAGCACCCAAGATTTGAAAGCAATAATAATTATATCTTTCACAAGTGAACAATAAGCACAAGCATGTTTATCAATAAAAATGAGAGTGACATATATATAATGATCAATCTTGTATATAAATTCAAGGAAGAGGATGTAGGAAGGTAGGAATAAACATTTGACTACCCCTCCAAATGTGTAACACATGTAAGCTCATATGACAAGTATGAGAGAATTTGTAAGCACGCATGTGATAGGCATCTCAAGAGGTGAGTACATGTGTCTCAATTGCATGAATTGAGATAAAAATGAAAAAATCCCTAAGTGGATACTTAACAAGTGTGAATGGGTTGACCTAGAAAGGGTGATATGCAAAGTAGTTTGATAATAACCTTAAATTTGCACTAAAATTTGTCATATAATGTGATACTACTAATACATACCAACAATAAGCATGATTGATAAGTCTCCTAGTAATAATCATGTAGTAGTTCAATTTGAAGTTATCTTCTCTTTCTATATGTATGTATATCAAAATGGTGTGGAAAATATTTACTTCATGTTCAATTGGTTACCTTTTTTTGAGTACCCTATCACTTCCTTAACATGTGTAGTTTATTGAGGTTAAGGATATTTTCTTCAAGTTTAGTTAGTTTTAAGGGATTTTTAGAACTCTTTTTTTGGCCAATAAGGATCTTATAGAGGACAAAGCACTAGCCTAAATTTATTTTATACATCATGAAAAATGAAGAAGTTATGCCTAAGTGTTCACCAAAAATATGGGTTGTTGTCATTGACTTGTAGTTCTAATACATAGTTACAAATCACATATCAAACCTTGAAATCCAAGTTGCAAACCAATAGAAGTTTTGAATTGGCATGGGTTTTTTGATGTGTAGGTATGCTATGAAACCTAAAGTCTAAGCTAGAAGCTAGTGGGAGTTTAGACTTGGTGTAGGTTTTTGCACATGTAAGTTTGCTTTTGGACCCCAAATTTTGAGCTTTAAGTATGTTAGAGTTTAGACTCCAAGTGGAATTTTTCATAGTTTAATTTTTGCTTCAAACTTTGAAGTCCAATTTATAGGTCTATAGGAGTTCAACCTTGACTTACATTTTACATGTTGTAATGTACTAACTAGGCCCTAAAGTCTAATATGTAGGTTAGTCATAGTCAAACTTAGATTTACAAAATTACATCATGCAATTTATTGTGAAGTAGGAAAAGTGATCCTAGATCCAACTAGGATTTACCTCTTTTCACTTGATCTCACATTTGGACACAAAACCAACTAAGGTTGATGATTGGATTGTGTAGACACCTAAAAATGTCTTGAGTATATCACACACTTTGCTCACTTACTAACACCATTTTCTTCGTATTATCACCTAATTCCTCTATTTAATTAAATAATGTCCAATTATTTAGTTAAATTCATTTTATTCTCATATTAATTTAATAATTAAGGTTATTTTATTAATTCATCATTTTCTCCCCCTTTGATTAAATAATTCTAAATTATTTAATTAAATGTTAATAAATCCCATTTGATTAAATAATTCACAATTATTTAATTAAGGTTCTTAATTCTTCTAACTTGCACAATTAAATGATTTTATTAAATTGTTTAATTAACCAATTGTTTCCTCTAATCCTCCAACTTGCATAAAGAATATTCCCATGGAATCTCCTCTTTTCAAATTCAAATTCTTACCTTTAACTTGAAATATCTCCAACTTAATTCCATGAACTAAGGGATTTTGTTGAGTCTCTCATGGATTATGAGCCATTGAACTAATCCTTGATCCACACCTTATGGATTATCAACGACTTGATTAATCCTTGATCCATACTCACCCCCTTAATCTTCTCTCATCTATTGATTATCATTTTCAATCCTTGATCAAATTCTTAAAATCTATAAATACCAAGTCTTTTTCATATCAAATCATCCACAATCCTCATACCAAACTTAAAGAGATTTTCTTGAGTCTCTCATGGATTATGAACCATCGATCTAATCCTTAATCCACACCTCATGGATTATTAGCCACTTGATTAATCCTTGATCCACACTCACCCCCTTAATCTTCTCTCATTGATTGATTATCATTTTCAATCCTCGTCATTGATTAGATTCCTAAAATCTATAAATACCAAGTCTTTTTCATATCAAATCATTCACAATCCTCATAGAAAACTTACTCTCTAAAATTTTATATTCATTTTTTGAGCATTCTAGATCATCTTTTATGAATCAACCATCATCAATTTCATCTTCAATCAAGCTTTTGCAACAATGGATAATGCATAAAACTGAGCAATCCACATCCATCTCACAATTATGCATTAATCCACAATGGGATTGAGAAGGTTTGCACATTAATTAGGTTCTTTGCTTGAATTATGATTTAATGCTTTTGAATTGAATCTTTTTAGTGTTGATTACTAAATTTCATCCAGTATTGCTTGTAACTTGGTCATTTTCTTGTTTATTTTCTTTAGTTCCATTCCTATTTGATCAGTTGAGCTAACCATACAACACATCTAAAAATGAAAGTATATAAGGATGGATCCAAACTCTAACTAATATAAATAAAAAATAGTAGATCCAATAAAATAAATTAGAAAATCAACTAAGGATACCTAAGGTAAAACACCAAGTGATATAAGATTAATTAGGCTCACCAAAATAAGAGGTAGGAAAATAAAATTATATAAACCATCTAGGCCAATTAATTTAATTACTTCAATCAATTCAAAAATTAACCTAAAAAAGGATATGAGTCTAGACAAATGCTAAAATCATGTTAAAATTGACAAATAAAGATAAATGTTGTTAGCTTTGTGTGTGATGAAGGATATTATGTTCCGATGCACACTTTATGATTTGACTTAGGAGTTTGCTATTAAATTTCCATTATTGGAGCTCCAAGAAATGGAATCATGAGTTGCGCTTTGTTTAATGTCAAAAATAACCCTAGTGGCCTTGATTCTTGTGAGCTAAGACTTTTGCTTGCAACCCTAATCATGCAATTCATGACCTTAAAATTATATTCTCACTCTTCAAAAAATTGTTCACTTGTAAATGTTTGACCTAGGCAATACTTATAAGCACTAGTAGGACTTGTTATCAAGTGGGGAAATCTTTATTTTGTGTCGATTGCAATCAATTCTTGTGTATCGATTCAACTATGTTTAAACAACATTAAAAACACATTACACATAATTCAATTCTTAGGTATTTATTCATATGCATGTATATGTTGATGTGATAATTGTCTATGTGTGAATGATAGTCTTGCAAATAATTTCCAAATGCTTTAAATAATCTAGATCTTTTATCCTTTTATACAACACCTTAACTTTCAAATTTGAATGTTCTTTGTAAAGTGGTAAATAGTGGCTAATAAGAAATGAGTTCACTTAGACCTATATTAAATTTAGATTTTGTTGGTGTTTCAATTAGCACCTCTAGAGTGCTTATTGGAAACAAAAATTTATGCACCTAATGAACTGCTCTTCAAATTATGGAGAGGAATCTCCCTCTTTTGCTGATGGTTGTGTAAAAGTAAAACATACTAAGTTCCTATATTTTTTACTCGACAATAGAGCACAAGGGTGCATAAACTCAAGGTGTTGCAACTAAGGTTTTCTCTGGTTTCAATAGATCTTAACTACAACTAGGCTAACTTTTAATCTATCCTATTTCCTCTAGAAAAACAAAGCAAGAGGATATAGGAATGGGAATGGGATGGTTCGATCAATTAGATGAACTGCCTCTCGTAATGCTTTTGAAGGCTTTAAACTTACAGATTTATGCTGAAATAGAACTCATGCAAGTAATCATCAAACAATAGGCTAGATTTTAGGATTCACAAGGAGGCGCAATGTCCTTTCTGAGGTGTAGGCTGAAAGGTAGACTACTAGAAACAACATATGATGATACTCCTACTCTCTAAATTCCCAAGGAGAGACAATGCTCTTTTTGAGGTGTAGATTGAAAGAGATTATTAAGAACAACATATGATGATAATCCTACTCTCTAAATTCCCAAGGAGAGACAATGCTCTTTCCAAGGTGTAGATCAAAGGAAAGATTATTTTAAGAACAACATACAATGACAAATCTTGAGACTTTTGGATCAAAGGCCCAAGGCTCTCTTGATTTATTATCCCAACTTCGATCAAAGATTACACTTTGGGGATACAACTGTGTCAAAGAGACAATCACACAAGAAGTGATCAACCAATAAAATATGAACATGGATTGAACACGCCTATCTAAATAGAAAAATGCAAGTTGTACTCAACGCTTAGCTATAACAAATATGGTTCAAGAACATATACTAAGCAAACAAAGTCGAAGGCTTTTTAGCTCAACATTTTGCTACCATGAAGTAAAGTTAAAATATAATGAGCTAAAGGCTCTTATTTATAGAAACTCAAAGGAGTAGGCAACCCTAAAGTCTCCTTGAGTTAACATTCAGTTCTTTCCAATCAATCAACAAGATTTATTCTTATGTCTAAAAGTAGGTAACCTAACAATTGACTAGAAAGTCTACTTCAATTAACTAATTCTAAACTAACAGAGAACTCCAAATACAAAAGTGCCTCCAAAATAGACATGCATGATTAGTGGAACAATGAGTTAACTTGGAAAGAGGCATCAAGTTAACTCTTGTTGTCATAAATTCTATTTTGGATGGGTAGGACATCCTAATTGGGTGTTTACACCTCACCACCTTGAGTCAACAATTCCTCTAACCAGTTGTTGACTGCCTCTACATTTGGGCAATTGATACTACGCAAGATGATGACGTGTCATCGTAGCATTTCTTCACCACCCGCAATTTTCCCTTGATATTCAATAGTCTTGGTAGTTGTGTCATCCAACCTTGTTGACATGACTGCAACCTAACTTAACCTGCAATCAGTAGGGTCACCGCAAAAATTGCTATGGATGAGGTCCTAAAACTTCATCTGCACATCACTGAGACTCACATAGTCACCATCTTTACGTTTGATATTGGAAAGGAATTAATTGGTAACTTTGGCGGCTTTGTAACTAGAGTGATGACCCCTGTTTCTCCCATAGCTTTGCACTTCTGATGCTTCTCATGATTTTTCTCAATGGAAGAGTGTTGTATGATGAAACCGCAAAGTTCAACTATGAACACTCTAGCTTTGAGAAATAATTCTAATATTGCTACACACCCAGAATTCCAACAGTATTCAACCCTCTAAAATGGCCTTGAAAGGTTATCAGATATACAAGGTATGAAACCATGTGGACTTTGAGCGTCTACGCCTGTCAAATTATATGAAAAAACCATCGGGTGCACTTGATGCAGATCAATGTTAGTCATCTTTAGCAAAACATGTAGCAAGACCGATTTGATCTTGTATTCATCTTGAGAGAATTGCATTATGAAAACCTTGAAGATTGACTGGGCACACGATACTGTTTGGACAACTTTTCTGCTATGACTAAAAATAGCCTCGTCGAGGGGCAATTCTTATGAAAAATTTTGAGACATGGGTTTTCTTGGGAATAATTTTCTATATGGACCCAAAACGTTAGAAATTATAAAAAATTACTTTTCCTTGTACATGCAAGCACCCTTCGGGGCAAAGGTATTCAAGGAAACAAAAGCTTATTTTTCTCAGAAAACCCAACACGTGGGTATTGTAATGCTTCAAAGCTAAAAAAATCCAGTTTGTCAAATTTTCAAAATGGTGATTTTTTTCGGAAGCCCTAAAAAAAGGGGTAGCAAGGCTAATTTCTATGGAAGAATCTGGCACATGGGTTTTGTTGAATCTATTGTGCTAATCATAGCCAGAAGTCCAAATATTTGAATAATTGTTGTTTGCTTGGACATGCAAGAAGATATAAGCCAAGAACAAGAGAAATATGAGGGTGAAAGGCTAAAAGAAATATGAGGGTGATAAGTTAGAAGTTATAAACTACCTCTCTGATTCTTCAAGAAGAACACGCCTAGAGATGTAAACTTTGAAAAACTACTCCTCTGTGCCACTTGTTCTTGAAAACATGAAGAACACTAAAAAAACCCTCTATTAGATCTTCAAAAGGCATTGGAGAGAAAAATATTCATGCTTGAGCTTTAGCCTGCAAAGAGAAATAATGAATAATGAAGCCTAAGCTTGATAAATAGTGTTTGATGTGGAAGCAATCAAGTTTAGGTGCCAACACTTGATTGAGGAGTCAATCTACCTAATCAGGAGTTCATTGGGGTGATTTCCACCAATTTGGGGATGTTTAAGAGACCTTCAAAATATCTCAATTTTAGTCAACTAGGCCTACTTTGACTTTAGGCGTCCAAGTTGAGGATTTGAAGAGTTTTTATCCTTTTTTGTGATGAAGTGCCTCTATTCAATCCTTGATTCTAGTTGCTTGATTAATCTTGAAGTCTTTCTAACAAATCCACTATAGAGTTGGATCAACTCTGAAGAGGTGTTCTCAGGAGTTGCAAAGCTCAAAACTTGAATCTAATGCCTCAAATTCTTGGGCCCCTTTTCCCAAGAGGGTGCATTTTTCACCATACAGTCAATTTCTTGGTTGTTCTTCAATTCCTCTAGTTTGACCCTCTGTGCTCTGATATGAGATCACCGATGACTGATGAGTCTAGTGACCTTGGTGAAACATGGGGTGGATAACCAGTTTAGTCCTAGAAAGGATGACTAGCTTCGCAAGTTGTGAAAGTTGATTTAGGGGTCTCAAAAGTATGGGCACCCCTTGCCTATAGGGGCACCTTTGACCTTTTTTGTTTTCATTTTCAATTAGCAACCTTTCACAAACCCTAGTTTGATCTCCACCGTTAGATGATTGATTTATCTGTTGAACATGCTGATGGTGTCATTGTTGAGATTGATCAAGACAGAGAAGAACTTCCTAGAGGTTACGAAGCTTGAAGATTGCATTTGATTGCTGAAAAAGTTGGGCCCCTATTTCTAGGAAGGTGCATTTCCCTTAACACAGCTAATTCTTCATGTCTTTCATTCTGCCTTTTGCTTCCATCATTTTACACTTGATCTTTGTTTGTGAGTGTCTGACTGGTCATGTGTGCTTGCAATTGGATTGATCGTGAAGCTAAAAGGATGTTGAACAAATGCCTTGGAGAAAGTAATTGTTGAAAACCTTAATAGGTGGCTCAAAATGATGGGCACCCCTGGCCAGCAAGGGCGGTTTTGCCTTACTTGATTGACATCTTTGATGATATTTGCTTTCAACATCTTTTGTCTTCCCCTTTGTTTTTCGGTGATCGATGAATCAGGTGACCTTGCTTGACGATGTGTCAGAAATCCAACAAAATTACAAAGGAGAATGACTATCTCGGAAAAACATGATTACTATCTTTAACCTTTTAACTTCATGGGCACCCTTGACCAGCAGGGGCACTTTTGGCTGTAGTTTCATCATTTTCTTTGAAAGTCTTCATCTTTTTGTGTTTTGTGTTTGTTGTGTAGCTTGACTAGTTTGAGCATTGTCGTCAACGACGCGAACATGTGCATCTTAGCAATCACCTTCACCATGCTACGTGTATGGGTGTTGGAAAAATGGCTAAGGCATGGACCGCATAGCCTCTTCCTTGTAGCAAGGCATGCATCTTCCAGACTTAGTCAATTTTTATATTTTTTAACTTTTGAAAATCCCCTCCATCACAGAGCATCTTTTTAGCATCTTTCGCCATGGATTCTTTGTTGAAGCTTTTGAGGCTTAGATTTTGATACCTAGTAGAGGCCATCTACCATGAATGGCTGCAAAGGTCCTAGCTTTTCTCCTTGAAAAATGAAGTAGACCCACCAAAGTAAAACAAATTTTTTGTTGATTTTGACTTGACTAGTGTGATCATGAAGCCAATTTATCATATCAAAATCATTTTCAGTTAATTTTGGAAAGGTCCCATTTTCAAGGGTTTTCCTAAAAACAGAGGTATGAAACCTTAATTTTCAAATTTTTAGAAATTTGCAAGTATCTTCCTTGACATAAACCCACAAAAAGCCTATGTTTTTTTGACCTAAAACTAACTTTTGACAACAATTTTACATGATTTAGACCATTTTGATCAAAATTCCTTATTGAAGCAAAATTTTATTTTGGGTACAACATTAGGCTCCGTCTGGTGACCATGTCAGATACTTACGACATAGGAGAACCGAGAATCTCTAGTTTTTGTAGACCAATATTCCTATTAGTTGGGTATTGGAGTCGAGAATTATTTCCTAATTCACCTAACAATTGGAGTTCTCATTATTCATGTAGAACAAGACTACCTAAGAAAACACCTACAACACGACAATACTTTACAACATAATGAAAAAGTAGGAAGAAAATATTTATAGAAACTCAACCCACCCCCGAAGGGATGAAATGCTTTAAGTACTGCCCGTTGTAAGGCAGTGGGAAGAGCCTTTCGTCTGAATGTGAGAGAATGTAAGAATTTTCTCCTACTAACTCATGAATATGGAATGGCCCTATCCAAAGGGAGTCAAGTTTGTCATGCATTCCCTTTGGCTCCTATCTCTTGTCCCATAACAAGACCTTATCTTTGATCTCAAAGTCTCGCCGATGAGCCTTCTTGTCAAAGATCTTCTTCACTCGCTCTTGATGCTAAGTGTTCTTATCGACTACCTCCACCCTTTCTTCTTGTAGTTTCTTTAGGCACAAGATGCGTTTTTCAATTGGATCATTGAATTCTTCATCCTCTATTGCAGATGCCAACTGCAAAGCGGACAACTCTAGAGTGATGGGTAACACAACTTCCATGCCATACAAAATAGTGAAGGGGGAAGTGTTGATAGCTCTTTTGGGAGTGATCCAGTTAGCCCAAAGAGCATCGTACAACTTCTTGTGCCAAGCTCATTGATTGGAGTCTGCTAGCTTGCACATGATCATGACAATGTTCTTGTTGGATGATTTTGCTTGGTTTTTTCCTTGTGGATAGTAATTTGAAGAGTGGGACAAGGTGATGTTGTAATCAAAACAAAAGTCTACTAACTCCTCTGACGAGAATCTTGTTGCATTATCGGTCATGATCTTCTATGGTACTCTGAAGCGCGTAATGATGTTTTCCTTAAGAAATTTTCACACGATTTCAAAGGTAGCATTTGGCATCTGTGCACCTAGTTGTATGTGTCGTGAAACAAAGTCAGCCAGTAGAATAGTGCTCATAGGATTTTGAATGCAACAACCCTTGATGAGAAGTGGCCATTGCATGCTTGATTATGAAATGCCTTGAACAACCACCGTTGTTGGTCCCTATTGACGCATAGCAAGAACGTTCCATCAAGCCCACGGTTGTATAGAACATTACCTCTAAGCACATAGCTTTGTGCTTGTAATTTTAGAGTTCTTTTTTGTTGTTTGCCCAAGTGTGTTGGAAATTCTCCATAAGTTAAATAGTACTACAATTCAGTGTACCATTCTTCTATAGAATCAACTAGTAAGGACATTGGAAGGTCTTCTTCAACCTCTATTTTTGGGATTCCATCAACAACTTGGTGCTTTAGATCACTATCTTTCGCTATTAGTTGACATAGACCTCTCCCACAAACGAGATTTGTAGGCCCGATCTCCAAGTCGTATTCTTGGACCCTTATGATCTAGTTATGTCATGTCCCCTTTCCAATTTTAGCAACTGCTATTTTTAGTAAGCTTGGGTTGCCAAAAATAGTCATTCAGAACCGGGAAATGAATTGAGAAATTAATTTTATTTATTTAATGGTTTGATTTAATGATCAATATTAAATCATTAAATAAATATAAAATATTCAAAATACCCAAATTTTGGCGTGGTATTTATTGGAGAGATTTGAGGACAAAAAATAAGATTTGAAAGCATAAATCAAAATTGAGTAATAAACAAATTTACCGGGAAAAGGCAATAATTGGCAACCAATCAAGAAATGGAGGTTACAAGATATGTGCATGCTTTTCTCTCTCTTCTAGGCATGGGAATTTGGGCTGCCCTCAATATGGCTTTTTGCAAGAAAATATAAAAGAGCTTTGCCTTCCATTATTATTCATTCTTGTTATTTTGGATAATGGTGTGATGTGTTCTTTAGAGGCTAAGAAACCTGTGGAGAAGGAGATTCAAGAGGGGGATGCTTGAGGATTTCCAAGTGATCCAAGGACAGGAGTTAGAGGTTCATCTAGTGTGATCTCATACAAAGGTTACCTATGTGCTAAGAGCTGCAATTGTGATTCTACATAGAGTTTTTGGTGTGTTTTGTAGGGGTTTTGGTGTGTTTAGCTTAGTGTTTGTATGAAGTTCTTAGTTTCAGATTTGGGTACAACTATGGATACATTATTTGCTTCCCATTATAATGTATATTTCAGTTATTTTCTTTAGCTAAGTGTGGTGCCTATTTTGGATGTTTTTTCTTGCAAACTGTGACAATTTTGTGGTGTTTATTCCTCAAATCTTGAGGAGATTTTTGTAGTCTATTTAGCAGACCTATAAGTGGATTTTGGCAGGTCGTTATGCTACCAAAATTTCTACAGAAAACCATTATATTTTAGAAATAAAAATATGGAGTGTTTGGGGATTTTCATTGGAGTTATTTTTGTATACCCAATTTCCTTAATATCCCTCTAATTGCAATATTAAGCACAACAAGATTAATGAGATAAAAAAAATATGATTTAAATATTCTGAAGAGGTTATCATAGTGGTATCAGAGCTCTTATCTTGCCATCCTGAGGGTTTAATAAGTTTTATGCAGCCAAGTGATAGAACAAGAAGGTATTGACTGTGGGAGAAAAACAAAGAGCTTTAAAACAATCCAATTTTAGAAGAAACCCCAGTAGAAATTCAAAAAGAAGTAGAAATGTCTTATGTAGAGGAAGCACATAAAAAAATTCTTCTAAAATTTGCAAAATAGTCAAAAATAAACTGCAAACAGTTTGGCGGAGACTAGAGAAGTGATATGACTATTAGCAGAAAAACTTCAAGGAACTGTGCCTATAGCTGATAAAGGAAGCACATTAGGGGACTCAAAAATTCCAAAACCCTTAGTTAAAAAATCTAAATGTAGCATATTTCTACCTAAAAATGAGACACTTGTGACAAATCCAACTGTCAATCCCTTGGAAGAGACTACAAGAAGTTTGGTTGCAACGAGGGCTACATACAATAATCTTGATGATGACTTTAGGAGTTTAGTTCCATTCAAAGAATATGTTGACATGATGAACACCTTGTTGCCTAAGAAAGAAAAAAGAAGAGAGTAAGACACCCGTGGGAATGAGCTCAAGAAAAAATTGGGTAAACTCTAAGCTCCTACTTTTGATGGGACAAAAAATTTTTTTGTGAGAGCATGGCTACAAAAATTTCAGACTTTCTTTACCCTTAATCCCATGAAGGAGAAGGATGTTGTACAATATGCAACTTTACACCTCGAGGGGGCTACTTATGACTGGTGGTATCATAGTACGACTACTCAAGGTCACAACTAGGTAAACACTTTTGATGATTTTGGTCAAAGACTGATTGATAGATTTGAGCTTAAAGATGAAGAATAATATTTCAAGGAATTGTCAAAACTCAGGAAAACAAAATCTATCAATGAATATGTTGAAGAATTTCAAAAGGGTGTGGTACCTAATGGTCCCAGGTATTTTAGAAAAGAGGATCATATATATTTTTGTTCAAGGTCTTGAAGAACCAATCAAAGGGCTTGTTAAAGCTTTCTCACCCCCTACTCTATAGGAAGCCATTAAAAGTAGCTTACAACTTGAAACTTCAATGCCCAAAAAATCAAGAGCGTACCCCGTCAAAACCAGTAAATTCTTGGCAACATAAGGGAGGTTTTTAGAAAAAGACATCTCCAAACCCACAACCCAAGAATGTACCAAATGTAGCAAATAAGAAGGTGGATGATGAAACAAAGAGTGAGCTACGGAGGAAAAAACTATGTTTCACCTGCAAGGAACCATGGGTACCTGGACACAGATGTTTGGGAAAGGGTCAAGTACACTTTATAGAAGTTATCTCAGAATCTGATTCAGAGGGTAATGAAGAGTTTCATGACACCAAAGAGGAAGAAGACGAGAAAGAAAAATAAATCAGCAAGGAAGGTGTTCTAGCAGCATTATTAGGAGCCCCAAGATATCATCCTTTTTGGGTTTAGGGAGTTCTAGCTGGGAAAAGAATGATTGTTCTTCTTGATAGTGGGGCAACCTAAAACTACATAGATGAGGGATTTGTTATGAAAAGAGGGCTCAAGGCAGAGGAATTTGAAGGATTCAATGTCACAGTTGTAGATGGCTTGACAATGCCTTGCACACGGGTGGTTAAATAACTCAAAATGACTTTGGGAGACTATGAGTTGTGTGATGACTTTTATGTTGTTGGTATTGGAGAGACTGATATTGTCTTGGGTGTTCAATGGTTGCATTCTATTGGAGGGTACTATATGAATCATCAAACTATGGAGTTTAAGTTTCAAGACAATGGAAAAGAGGTGTTGCTTAGAGGCCTATCAAATGGAGCAACCAGAGTTATCACATCAAAGAGGATGGAAATAATTTTTTGGAGAGGACAAGTAGCATGGGCAGTGGGAATCATCATCCATCCAACAAGCTCTCATCATAAACTAGGTAAATTTCATTTTGAAATTCAAAATATTCTTGATAAGCATAGTCTAGTTTTCAATGATTTTCCTCCAGGACTACCACCAGAAAGGGGATTTGAGCTTGCAATTGAATTAGAATAGGGTGAAAAACCTATCATAGCCACTCCATACTATCATCCAAGGGGTTATAAGGAATAAATAGATAAAACTATCTAGGAACTTTTGGATATGGGTTTCATAAGGCCTACCTCTAGCCCGTTTGCATCATTTGTGGTTCTTATAAAGAAGGATGAAACTATGAGAATGTGCATAGACTACAGAGCTTTGAATAAGAAGACTATAAAAAATAGATATCCCATACCATGCATAGATGAACTCATTGATGAGTTACATGGAGTTGTGTACTTCTCAAAAATTGATTTGAGGTCAGGATATCACCAAATTTGCATGAGAAAGGAAGATGTGGAGAAGACTTCTTTCAGATGTCATTATGGGAACTTTGAATTCCTTTTCATTCCCTTTGGCCTCACAAATGCACCAGCAACATTTCAATCTTGCATGAATAAGGTGTTCTGTAAGTATCTCAAGAAGTTTGTTTTAGTGTTCTTTGATGATATCCTCATTTACAGTAAAACTTGGAAAGAGCATTTGGAACATCTTGATATAGTTTTGGGAATTTTAGAGCAGCAATATTTCTATGCTAAGTTATCCAAATGTGAATTTGGATTGACTGAAATATTGTACTTGGGACATGTCATAAGTTCCAAAGGAGTGGAAGTTGACCAGCAGAAAATTCAGGCAATTTTAGATTGGCCGCCACCCACAAATCTATCACAATCTTTGGTTTGTGCAACTATTATAGAAGATTTTTCAAGGGTTTCTCACAACTTTCTGCCCCGTTGACTGATCTAATGAAGAAAGGATCCCTTTCTTGGATAGAAGAAGCACAAAAAACATTTGATGAACTCAAATAGGTAATGAGATCATGCCCAGTGTTTGCAATTCTTGATTTTTCTTTTCCATTTGTGGTTGAGTGTGATGCATCTGGAGAGGGTATAGGGGTTGTCCTAACTCAAAGGGGACACCTAATAGCTTTTAAGAGTAGAAAATTAAACCAATTGGAGAGATGGTATTCAATCTATGACAAAGTAATGTTGGCAATCATGCATGCTCTTGATAAATTTAGGCAATATCTGGTTTGTGGAAAATTTGTGGTTAAAATATATCATAATAGTCTTAAATATTTCATGAGTCAAAAAAAAAAAAAAACTAGAAACAAAAGTGGGTGAGTAAATTACAAGCTTATGATTTTGAGATTGAATTCATGAAAGGGAAAAACAATGTGGTTGTTGATGCACTTTCTACGAAGCCTACTCTATGTTCTCTTTCTTCAATTGTTGTTGATTGGAAGGTTTCCATAGTATAAGAATATGTCAAGGATACTTTTTCCTCTAGTATATTGGATGAGTTGGTTTAGGGTGATAGGTATACAATCAATGATGGGTTGATTTACTACAAGAATAGAATATTCTTGGTCCCAAGATCCAAGATTAAAGAGAAGAGAATAAGAGCTTTCCATGACACACCTCTAGCTGGTAATCAAGGGTATTTCAAGACCTATAGGCAGATCCATGAAAGATTTGCTTGGAAGGGGCTCAAAGAGGATGTCCATAAGCATATCCAAGAATGTGGAACATGCCAACAAAATAAGAGTGAGGAGGTTTTTTCTAGGAGGATTACTCCAATCGCTTCCCATTCCGGAGCAAAAGTGGGAAAGCATCTCCATGGATTTCATTACTAGGTTGCCAAGAGCTCAAGGTAAGGATTGCATCTATGTGGTAGTTGATATATTAACCAAGTATGCTCATTTATTTCCTATCACATTAAATTTTAAGGCATCTCAAGTAGCAGAGTTATTTTTCAAATAAATTTTTAGATTACATGGGCTACCTAGAAATATAGTCAGTGACAGAGATAGTAGATTTCTTAGCTCTTTCTAGAAAGAACTCTTTCATTTGACTGGTACAAAACTCACACCTAGTACAAGCTATCATCCTCAAACTGATGGGAAGACAAGAATAGTTAACAAATGGATAGAGGGATATTTGAGGAACTATGTTTCAAATCAACAGAATGCTTGGGTGAAATGGTTACATCTAGGAGAGCATTGCTATAACAATTCACATCATATGTCCATTAATATGTCACCTATCTGAGCTCTTTATGGTTATGATGCACACTCTTTTGCTGATTTATTATTTTTAAATAGTAGAGTTCCTGCAGCAGGTGATTTTGTCAAAAAAAGAAGATATTTTGAGATCATTGAAAGACAACTTGCATCATGCACAAAAAACAAAAATTGTATGTTGATAAGAAGAGGACAGAGAGAGTTTTTGAAGTTGTGACTTGGTTTTTGTCAAATTGCAGCCATACAAGCAAAGCACTCTAAAAATGAATGGAACAAAGAAACTCAAACTGAAGTATTATGGGCCCTACAGGATCACCAAGAAGATAGGAGAGGTAACCTATGAATTGGAACTTCCTCCAAACAACAAAATACATAATGTTTTCCATGTCTCATGTTTGAAGAAGGTTGTTGGATAGCAGGTTATAGTATCTTCAAAGCTACCACCACTTGATGATGAAGGGAGACTAATTTTGATACCAAAAAAAGTGTTGGAAACTAGGGAGAAAAGGTTGAGAAACAAAAGTATAATTGAGCACCTAATCAAATGGAAGGGCTTACCACTCGAGGATGCAACTTGGGAAGGGTCAAAAATCCTTGAGCATTCAAATCTCCATTGCTTGAGGACAAGCAATATTTAGGAGGGAGGACTTGTCATGTCCCCTTTCCAATTTTAATAGCTGCTATTTAGTAAGCTCGGGTTGCCAAAAATAGTCATTCAGGACTGAGAATTGAATTGAGAAATTAATTTTATTTATTTAATGGTTTCATTTAATGATCAATATTAAATAATTAAATAAATATAAAATATTCAAAATACCCAAATTTTGGCGTGGAATTTATTGGAGAGATTTGAGGACAAAAAAAAAAGATTTGAAAGCATAAATCAAAATCGGGTAAAAACCAAATTTACCAGGAAAAGGCAATAATTGGCAACCAATCAAGAAATGGAGGTTACAAGATATGTGCATTATTTTCTCTCTTCTGGGTGTGGGAATCTGGGCTTCCCTCAATATGGATTTTTGCAAGAAAATATAAAAGAGCTTTTCCTTCCATTATTATTCATTCTTGTTATTTTGGCTAATGGTGTGTTGTGTTCTTCAGAGGCTGAGAAACCTGTGGAGAAGGAGATTCAAAAGCGGGATGCTTGAGAATTTCCAAGTGATCCAAGGACATGAGTTAGAGGTTCATCCAATGTGATCTCATATAGAGGTTACCTATGTGCTAAGAGCTGCAATTGTGATTCTACATAGAGTTTTTGGTGTGTTTTGCAGGGGTTTTGGTGTGTTTAGCTTAGCATGTGTATGAAGTTCTTAGTTGCAGATTTGGGTACAACTATGGATGCATTATTTGTTTCCCATTATAATGTATATTTCAGTTATTTTGTTTAGCTAAGTGTGGTGCTTGTTTTGGATGTTTTTTCTTGCAAACTATGGCAATTTTGTGGTGTTTATTCCTCAAATCTTGAGGAGATTTTTGTAGTCTATTTAGCAGACCTAAAAGTGGATTTTGGTAGGCCATTATGCTGACAAAATTTCTATAGAAAACCATTATATTGAAGCAATACAAATCTAGAGTGTTTGGGGATTTCCATTAGAATTATTTTTGTATATTTGATTTCCTTAATTTCTCTCTAATTGCAATATTAAGCACAAAAAGATTAATGAGATAAAAAAATCTGATTTAAATATTCTGAAGAGGTTATCACAAGTTGCCTCTTTTGGTGCCCTTCTCCTATTGAGTCAGGACACTCTTGACTGTGGGATTTTTAACGTGCATAGTTGTGTGGGGGTTCAAGATGTAGAATCTAAAATTCTTAATAGCCTTCACAACTGCATATGCGTTATTTTCAATCTGGGAGTGTTGAGACTTGCTATCTTTGAAGCTATTGCTCATGAAAGTGATTGGAGACTTGTTTTCCTCATTCATTTTCTGTGTCAATATGGAAAAGAGGGTGTGTTCTGACGCGTAACAATAAAGAATGAATTTTTTATCGAAATCGGGTCAAACCAGCACTGGTGCCTTACTAATGGCTTCTTTTATTTTGAAGAACGCCTCCTTTCCTTTTTCAGTCCATTTGAAGGAAGATTTCTTCTTTATCATTGCTAATATGTCTTTGGTCACCTTTGAGAAGTCAGGTATGAATCTTCGTATGAAGTTGACTTTACTGAAGAAGGAATGTATCTGAGTTGTGTTTGTTGGAAGAGATACGTCTTTGATTGAATCAACCCGATCAGGATCAATCTAAGTTCCCTATGTAGAGATGATATGGCCAAGTAGCTTTCCTTCCATCACCGCAAAGATGGATTTCTTGGGATTCATTGATATATGATGGTACCTACATCTCTCAAACACTTTCACTGAGTGTTGAAAATGGTCTTGCTGCTTCTTTGAGAAATCGGTAAGGTCTTCAATGTGGACGACGATCAGTTTATCCTGTAAGTACCCAAATGCCAAATCCATGGCTCTCTGGAAAGTAGCACCAATGTTGATGAGGCCGAAGGGTATCCTCTCATAGGCGAACATACCCCACGGAGTAGTGAATGTCGTTTTGATTTGATCCTCCTTAGCCACTACAATTTGGTTGTATCCGGAAAAGCAGTCAAGTAATGACAACATTTCTAACCCGATTACTATCTACAATGTGTGTTCCATGATTGGTAAAGGATAATTATCCTTTACGGATAACTGGTTGAGGTTCCTGAAGTCTACACAGATTCAAATCTCTCCATTCTTCTTGCACACAAGAATGATGTTAGACACCCATGTGGAATGGTGGATTGGAAAAATAATATTTACGTCCACCATCTTTTGCACCTCCACGCAAATCGTATCTTTGACATGTGGGTTGTAGTGTCTTTGCTTCTATTTGAAGAGCTTGATATCTGACTTGAGTGGAATTGTATGAGACAATTCCTTTGGTGTGAAGACTTTCAAATCTTCATAGGTGCAGGTGAAGACGTCTTGATACTGTCTAAACAAGGAGATGAAGTTGTTGCTTTCCTCTACAGTGCAACACTTTCCCAAGTTAACAAGTTGGGGCCTGTTTTTGGTACTGATGACTTGAAAATAATCAACGAATGACTTGTTGGCCAAATTCCTTTTATCTTTTACATGCATGTCATGCCTATCAAATATGTCTTCCAAGGATACTAGACCCTTAGGGATATGGTTGCCTCTCAATTGGATGATGCATGATTCTGTTGCTTCAAAATTTTATGCTACTGATTCTTTGAAAGGAGAAGCATTGCCTTCAAAGAATAACTCTTGGTAGTTGTCCCTCATGCAAAGGAACTCTTTGATGTCATCATCATCATCAAAGATCTACCAGTTGTCACAATTGTTGGGGACAACCAACCTGTAGACAAGCTCAATGGGGAAGGCATTCTGACGGAAGTCAGAATGGGACATGAAGAGAGCAGTTGATACCATGAGGGCATCTGCTCTGCTATTGTGCTCACATGGAATGAATTTGTTGTTGAATGCTTCAAACCAATCGATTGCATTCCACACCCTTTGTCGATAAGATCAAAGGTAGCTTTTCTTTACTTGGTATTGATCTCTAATATGATGAACGATCAACTCTGCATCACCTTTGACTTGGAGGAATTCTATACCCATATCCCTTTCATTTTTTATGCCTAGTATGAGCACCTCATACTCTGCAATGTTGTTTGTATTATCAAACTGCAAACGATAAGAAAATGGGTATAAAGTACCTTCATGAGAAGTGATGACAACTCCTGCTCCCAAGCCTACTGTTGAGCAACTTCCGTCAAATTGCATTTTCCACATCTTTGAACTTTCATTCAATGTGCTTGTAGCAAATACAACCTTTTTCTTTTCTTTGGTTACTTCAGATAGCATGGCGTATGTGCCAAGACTTGTGCCTTGGTATAACACTTGTTCTTGGGGGTCCTAGGACTTCACCACCGTGAATCTTGATTTAGCCCCAGGTTCCAACTTGAAGTTGCCCTTTTTCAATGAGATTGTCGCATATGACCAATCCAACTGGATCTCGCCTCTGAGATCCTTACAAAAGATCCTACTCAGTAGTATCCTCTAACTGAATGGAATGTCAGCTATTAGAATGTTCATCACGATCTTCTTCTCTAGACATGATGCTAGCCTTACTTGATCATCTTTCAGTTGACTAACTAACGACACTAGTTTTGAATCAAGTGAGTAGCACTTGTCATGAGTCTCAGTGAATGAGAGTCCCAATGTGTTCATGATTTATAAGGGCATGATGTTGTCTGAAGCTCCTGAGTCTATTATATAGTTGTTGAGTTTGAAACCTACCATATACAAAGATATGTAGAAAGGCTTCGACTCTTCTTCCGCTGGTATAGATGATTCTAGCAACATGGGCTAGATTACAACCTGCTTCTTTACTACCTTGAGAATTTGATCCAATTGATTAGGATGATCTTGGAGATACTCCAACTGTGAAATTTGTACCTTCATCTTCATCATGGAAATTACTATGTCAAAATTAGTTGAAGATGGATCTTGAGCATTTGGCGTGGTGTTCTTATGTGAATACTTGGGATTAGAAGTGGAAGGCACTTCTTTCCCCTTTTCATTTGAATTTCTTCTTTCTTCTTCTTCTTTTTGTGCTTTAAAGTGTTGGGCATGTGTGAACATAGGCATTGAAATATTCTCGTGGTTGACAGTGAGAGAATGTTCATGGTAATCTTCTTCTTCATGATTTACGGGTTCGCTATGGAAGTATCCCATTGCAGAGTCACCATCGAAGTTGTCTGTTTGTGGTGAGACAAAATTCACATTCGGTAAAGGTATGGAGCTCAAGCTTGGTGCAGCCTCAGTATATCCCATGATCTGATTCATTCTTAGATTCTCAGGGCGGTTGGATCCGGTGTGTTCTTTTGTATCATGGAAACAAAAAAACACATTAGACTTCTCAGCCTCTGCTTGTCTTGGCGGAGGTCTTGGAAATATGGGCTTGTAGTTGTTGAATGATTGAAAATTATTCCTCTTTGGCTAGTAAGGCTATTGAGATTGATACTATTTTTATTAATATGGTGGTGGTGTGGGCAGTGCTTGCTGCCCTTGAACGGGTGACTGTATTTTGAGGATAGTCACCTCGTTGGCTACTTTCTGTAGTAGAGGATCTGCTGACACTTGAACCAGTGGTCTGATAGCATCATCCTTCATCTTCCTAGATGTGATCATATTGTCCTCAAGCTCAATATCCTTTTCTTGTGCAATTGGTAGGTCCACTTCACAACCTCCTTTCAAGAAAAATGTTATCTCCGAGGGGAGGGCATTGATGAAGTTGCTCATTAGGATCTCGTCTAATGGATTGAGTGTATGAGAGAGATGTGTAATGAGGAAATTAAACATTGCTATGAACTCTCTCATTGGTTCGGTTGGTTCTATCTTCAAGGTTTATAAGCGGGAAAAAAGCTGATGGTTGTCTTTGATGGGCTTGAATCTCGCCAAGAACTTCTCACTCGTGACTGCCCAGCTCATGATGATACCTAGTTCCAAATGATTGAACTAGTCTGCAACATTTTCCTCAAGAGTCTCAACAAAAAGACGTACGACGATGTCAAGTCGTGTGGCACATGTACAACAAAGCAAGCTACTGTGAATGTTGATATATGTTCATCAGGGTGACAAGCTTTGTTTCCATGAAACCTTGGGAAGCACTTTCTCGAACCTTTAGGTAGGTCGTGATATCCTTGCAAGGCCAATGGGCTGATGTTATTTCCCTAAGGAAATGGGGTAGGACGTCTTGGATTTCTCCCATTTTGACCATTGCCATTATTGTTGACATCATTGTTGCCCATTGCTTCTGGTTGAGCCTGAGGTTCTGCTTGTGGTTCTTCTTGAAAGTGATTGGGAACCTCTTGGAAGATTGGCTCTGTGTTGAATGCTTCTCCAATGCCTTCTTCTTGAAAGAGAGGATTTATTCTCCTCCTTGTGTACACTTGATAAGCCGAGATGTTTACTGCCACACAAGAGGTGGTAATACTGGCCTTTCAGTTGTAAGATCAATCTTCTTTTCTTCCTCATCCAGAGTAGTAGTCATGTTTCTCCACTAAGTAGGTGATGTATTGTTCTCGAAGATGAAGATGTGCAAAATACTGATAATGTCTAATTGCTCTCCTTCAATGAATGTGAGATTTGGTTTGAGAGTCATCGGAGCAAGACTTGACTATTTGACTAGAGCAGTAGGATGCCCATAGTCATTCCCGTGACATAAAAGTGTTAGCTTTTCTTTGAAGTTTTATGCCTTGTTGCCCCATGGTGGGCGCCAAAAAACTGTTGGAGTTTCAATTAGCACCTTTGGAGTGCTTATTGGAAACAGACAACTCTACACAAAATGAACTGCTCTTCAAATTATGGAGGGGGGGCTCCCTATTTTATTGATGGTTGCATAAAAGTAAAATGGACTAAGTTCCTATCTTTTTTACTCAGTGACAGAGCACAAGGGTGCATAAACTCAAGGCGTTGTAGCTAAGGTTTTCTCTGGTTTCTGTAGATCTTAACTATAACTAGGCTAACTTTTAATCTACCCTATTTCCTCTAGAAAAACAAAGCAAGAGGATATAGGAGTGGGAATGGGATGGTTTGACCACTTGGACGAACTGTCTCTCAAAATGCTTTTAAAGGCTCCAAACTTCCAAATTTACGTCAAAATAGAACTCATGTAAGTAATCATCAAACGATAGGCTAGATTTTAGGATTCTTGATGAGCAAGTCTGTTGGTGTCACTTCTTGCATCATTTAATCTTTTAATTATCGAATCGAGTGTGTCTTAGAGCTATATACGATAAGGATAATTCCACACTTCCTTTTGGGGGGTTTTCCACTGTAAACAATGATTTTTGATTTCGGTTAGTCGCTTTAGGAGCTCTCAAGAGTCAAATTCAATAACTCATTTCTAACCAAATTCTAAGGATTTTAACTATCTTTTTCCCTAATTCAGACTCTCATGACTTGGTTTAGATTTAAATTAACCTAGTTGCAATTGATTCATGGAAGAATTAAAGTATAACTTAAACTCACACTTAATCTAAAATTTAGAATTCAAATTTTATTACTATTTTGCTTGAAAAGAAATTATATTTTACGCTTGCAAGAAAGTAAATATTAATCTATTTTTCTTGAAAAGAAATTCTATTTTACGTTTACAGGAAAGTAAATATTAATCTAGAAAACAATAACACTAAATTCCATGAACGAATTCCAAACAAGCTTTAGTTTAATCTTTCCATCTGTCATCATTATCGCTTTTACAAAAACTATCATGCATTTGAGAATAACTACCAGATCTAACTCTTATGAATCAACATTCAAAGTAAAAGTGAACAACTAAATATTAACCTATAGTGAAGCATGATTAACTATTTGGTAACATCATGATCTAAACCAAAAAAGATAAATAGATGCAACTACTTAACAGTGATTTAGGAGTAATAAAGATTCTAAACTTTTTCACTCAACACAAATTAAACAAAATTTAACTGAATCAAGAGAATACAACACAGGGTCACCTCCTTTGGTCAAGCGGGCCCTGCTCTTCCTCTGGTGGGACCTTCAACACCAAGATTCAAATCAACTCCTTATTTGCATTTCAATTGGCCCAAATAGGGGAGTAGAACAAAAGTGCATCGAACCAAAATTACAATAGTAAGCGAAAGATTAAGTAACTCCTAGACTAAACCTAAGGAAAAATATTTATACGAAATATCACTTTATTTGAATTCCAAACATGGCACAACCCGCTAAGAAGCAAAATGATAAACTAAAGCAAAAATATAATTGAAATTGTCATAGGAAAATCCGCCATATAATAACTGAACAAGAAGTTTCCAAACAGTCTTGAAGAAGTCAATTCAGAATTGATGAATCAGGATCCATCAGGATCTAGTTGGAATGATCAGGAGGACGACATAGTCCAAGTTTGTTAAACAAAAAGTTTAACAAGTCCACCACATGAAGTAAGCATTTATTCACCTCCACGAAATCATCAAGAATAGAATGCTAATTTGACAACAAATATTTTCAATTGCATAGTCATTCCATCATTAACATCATTAAAAGCAACACATTTAATGCAAAATATCATTTCTAATATATCCTCCAATTAGTTAAATATAAGGCAAAAAAAGTAACATTCAAGCATATAATCTACCGCCAACATAGTTAATTAATATATAATGAAGTCTTTGAGAACATAAAAAGGATTAATTAAAGTGTCATTTTGAGCACTCATCAATTCCCAAGGAGGTGTGATGTCCTTTCCGAAGTGTAGGCTGAAAGGTAGACTACTAGAAACAACATATGACAATAATCCTACTCTCTAAATTCCCAAGGAGAGACAATGCTCTTTCTGAGGTGTAGATTGAAAGAAAGATTATTAAGAATAACATATGACAATAATCCTACTCTCTAAATTCCCAAGGAGAGACAATGCTCTTTCCAAGGTGTAGATTGAAAGAAAGATTATTAAGAACAACATACAATGACAAATCTTGAGACTTTTGGATCAAAGGCCCAAGGCTCTCCTAATTTATTATGCCAACTTCGATCAAAGATTACACTTTGGGACAACAACTTGTGTCAAAGAGACAATCACACAAGAAGCGATTAACCAATAAAACATGAACATGGATTGAACACACCTATCTGAATAGAAAGAACACAAGTTGTACTTAGCATTTAGCTATAACAAATACGGTTCAAGAACATATACTAAGCAAACAAAATCAAAGGCTTTTAGCTCAGCGTTTTGTTGTCGCGAAGTAAAGTTAAAATACAATGAGCCCAAGGCTCTTATTTATAGAAACTCAAAGGAGAAGGCAACCCTAAAGTCTCCTTGAGTTAACATTCAGTTCTTGCCAATCAATCAACAAGATTTATTCCTATGTCTAATAGTAGGTAACCTAGCAGTTAACTGGGAAGTCTACTTCAGTTAACTGATTCTAAACTAAAAGAGAACTCCAAATACAAAAGTGCCTCCAAAATAGACATCCATAATTAGTGGAAAAAAACATGCATGATCAGTGGGACAGTGAGTTAACTTGGAAAGAGGCATCAAGTTAAATCCTATTGTCATAAATGTTATTTTGGAGGGGTAGGACATCCTAATTGGGTGTTTACACTTCATCACCTTGAGTTAACAATTCCTCTAACTAGTCATTGATTGCCTCTGCATCTGGGCAACTAATATTGCATGAGATAATGTTGCGTCATCGCAACATTTCTTCAACCCACAATTTTCCCTTGATATTCAATAGTCTTGGCCCAGCTGTGTCATCCAACCTTGTTGACATGACTGCAATTTGACTTAACCTGCAATCAACAAGGTCACCGAAGAAACTGCTACGAATGAGGTCCTAAAACTTTGTCTGCACGTTACTGAGACTCACGTAGTCACCATCTTTACGTTTGATACTAGCAAGGAATTGATTGGTAACTTTGGCGGCTCTGTAATTGGAGCGATGACCCTTGTTTCTCTCACAACTTTGTGATTCTAATGCTTCTCATGATTTTTCTCAATGGAAGAGTGTTGTATGATGAAATCGCAAAGTTCGACTGTGAACACTCTAGCTTTGAGAAATACTTATGATCTTGCTGCACACCCAAAATTCCAATGGTATTCAACCCTTTAAATTGGCCTTGAAAGGTTACCAGATATACGAGGTATGAAACCATGTAGACTTTGAGCGTCTGCGCCTATCAAATTATCCGAAACAACCATTAGGTGCACTTGATGCAGATCGATGTTAGCTGTCTTCAGGAAAACATGTAGCAAGACCGATTTGGTCTTGTATTCATCTTGAGAGAATTGCATTATGAAAACCTTGAAGATTGACTGGGCACATGATATTGTTCGAACAACTTTTCTGCTGTGGCTAAAAATAGCCTCACCAAGGGGTAATTTTTATGAAAATTTTTGAGACGTGGGTTTTCTTGAGAATAATTTTCTAAATGGACCCAGAATGTTAGAAATTCTAAAAAATTACTTTTCTTTGTGCATGCAAGAACCCTTCATAGCAAAGGTTTTGAAGGCAACAAAAGCTTATTTTTCTCAAAAAAATCTAACACATGGGTATTGTAGATGCTTCAAAGCTAAACAAACCCAGTTTGTCAGATTTTCAAAATGGTGACCTTTTTCGAAAACCCAAAAAAAAAGGGGTAGTAGGGCTACTTTCTATGGAAGAATCTGGCATGTGGGTTTTGTGGAATATGTTGTGCTGATCATACCCAGAAGTCTAGATCTCTGAATAACTGTTGTTTTCTTGGACATGCAAGAAGATCTAAGCCCAAAACAAAAGAAATATGAGGGTGAGAAGCTAGAAGTGATGCAGGAGCATCCAGTGGTGTACGGGCAATCTTGCATCACCCAAAAATAGTTAAATTTCAAGTTTCTCAGTTTTTAGATGTTTTTACATTTTTGGATACCCTTAATGAATAATGATGCCTAAGCTTGATAAATAATGGAAGCAATCAACACTTGATTGAGGAGTCAATTTGTCTGATCAGGAGTTCACTGGGGTGATTTCCACCAATTTGGGGACGTTTTAGACATGAAGAGACCTTCAAAATATCTCAACTTCAATCAATTGGACCTAGTTTGACTTTAGGCGTCCAAGTTAAGGAGTTGAAGATTTTTTATCCTTTTTTTGTGACGAAGTACCTCTATTCGATCCTTGATTCTGTTTACTCGATTGATCCTGAAGTCTTGCTGACAGATCCACTGCAGAGTTGGATCAACTTTAAAGAGGTGTGCTCGAGAGTTGCAAAGCTCAAAACCTTAATCTGATGACTCAAATTCTTGGGCGCCTTTTCCCAGGAGGGTGCATTTTTCACCAAACTTAGTCAATTTCTTTGGTGTTCTTCAATTCCTCCAGTTTGACCCTTAGTGCACTGATATGAGATCACCGATGATTGATGAGTCTGGTAATCTTGGTTAAACATGGGATGGATAACCAATTTGGTCCTAGAAAGGATGACTGGCTTCGCAAGTTGTGAGTGTTAATTTAGGGGTCTCAAAAGTATGGGCGTCCCTGGCCTGTAGGGGCGCCTTTAACCTTTTGTGTTGTCATTCTCAGTTTGCAACCTTTCATGAACAACCCTAGTTTGATCTTCGTTGTTAGATGTTTGATTTATCTGTTGAACCTTCTGATGGTGTTATTGTTGAGAGTGATCAAGATAGAGAAGAACTTCCTAGAGGTTATAGAGCTTGAAGATTACATCTGATTGCTCAAAAAATTGGGCACCTATTTTTAGGAAAGTGCATTTTCCTTAACACTTAGCCAATTCTTCATGTCTTTCATTCTGCCTTTTGCTTCCAGTGTTTTACGCTTGATCTTCATTTGTGAGTGCCTAACAGGTCCTGTGTGCTTGCAACTGGATTGATTGCAAAGCTGAAAGGATGCTGGACAGATGCCTTGGAGAAAGCTGTTGTTGAAAACCTTAATAGGTGGCTCAAAATGATGGGCACCCCTAGCCAGTAGGGGCGCTTTTGCCTTACTTGACTACCATCTTTGATGATATTTGCTTTCAACATCTTCCATCTTTGCCTTCGTTTACTGGTGATTGATGAATCAGGTGACCTTGCTTGACAATGTGCCAAAAAGAAAACAAAATTACGAAGGAGATGACTATCTTGACAAAACTTAATGACTGCCTTTGATCTTTTAACTTCATGGGCACCCCTAGCCAGCAGGGACGCTTTTGGCTGCAATTTCATCATTTTCTTTGAAAGTCTTCATCTCTTCGTGTTTCGCGTTCACCATGTAGCTTGACTGGTTTGAGTATTGTTGTCAACGACGCAAACATGTGCATCTTAGCAATCACCTTCACTATGCTGTGTGTACGGGTGTTGGAAAAATGGCTAAAGCATGGACTGTGTAGCCTCTTCCTTGTAGCAAGACGTGCATCTTCCAGACTTAGTCAATTTTCAACATTTTTCACTTTTGAAAATCCCCTCAATCACAGAGCATCTTTTTAGCATTTTTCGCCATGGATTCTTCGTTGAAGCTTTTGAGGCTTAGATTTTGATACTTGGTACTGGCCATCTGCCATTAATGGCTGTGGAGGTCCTAACTTTTCTCCTAAAAAAATGAAGTAGACCCACTAGAGTAAAACAAACTTTTTGGAGATTTTGACTTGACCAGTGTGATCGTGAAGTCAAATTATTGTATTTAAATCATTTTCAATTAATTCTGGAAAGGTTATATTTTTAGGGGTTTTCCTCAAAACAAGAGTATGAAACCCTAATTTTCAAATTTTAAAAAAATTGCGAGTATCTTCCTTGACATAAACCCACAAAAAGCCTATGTTTTGTTTGACCTAAAATTGACTTTTGACAACAATTTTACATGATTTAGACGATTTTGATCAAAATGCCTTATTGAAGCAAAAGTTTATTTTGAGTACAACAGATTTGAAAATTGAAGATTTAATATTGCTCTAATAATCATGATCTAAGATCAAGATTACATAAATAGGATCAACCTAAGATTTAAAAAAAAAGGTTTTAGAGTTAAATCCAATCCATTAAGAATTCAAATTAAACAATAGAATATTATATAATTTTTTTGAAAACTTTCAATTTGGTGTTGACTGCAGTACGTAATTATAAAAGAAACCAATATCTACATATAAATATAAACAATTTCAAAGCTATTTACGAGTTTGACCTAGAGTTGTTGGGAAACGTTTATTGAAGCAGATTGATAGGTAGCTTCACAATATTTGTAGCGCATGCTTCCCAATTTGTCTTGCATCTCTTTAACGGACATATTTCCTGAATTCACTGAAACCTGAAACAAATCGCCTCGGTACTCTACGCAACATAATAAGTTGCAATTGCTGTCATTCAAACTTTATAAACATCCAACAAGATGAAGGTCAGTAGTTCTATTCGCTCTGGTTTTCCGCATTTTATGCTTATGTTTAAGCCGTTCATTCTGAACAATTCCGAGAGAAAACCACAAAGTTTGTTAATTTTTGAATATTTAGCATAATTCGTAGATTAACTATGTAGAATAAAGCTTTGTTTAGACCGAGACAATTATTCTACTCACACCATACTTCATTCATTGTCGGAATAAATAGAATTTTTCTTTAGCGTGGAGAAATTCCTTAATTTGCTTCAATGAACATATCACTTGAGCTGTGAAGACTTAATATTTTGCAAAGCTTAATGGAGCCTGAAATAATTTTTTTTTCATAGACTTGAACGTGACAGATTAGTCCTTTCCGCGTCTCTTTCTTGTGTTTTATCCAAGCATCCACTCATAAATTGAAATCTTAAACGAACACATTGAAATAAAATTTGGAGAAACTATCATAAAGCTTAACAATCGTTGAACAATATTCTATCGAATCGGATGGACTTTGATAGGTACTACACACTAATCTGACCTAAAACACATTAAGAGACAAATCTATTTATAATCATATTTTTTAGCTTAGCTTATGAGGTCAAACCCTCAAATTGAAATCTTATGTAAGGTAAATGGAAATAAATCTGCTTGTGGAGTTGCAGGAGGGAGTCTTATGCACTTAATTATCATCTGGCTTGGTTGTGACCTAAAAAAAATTTCAACCTACACTTATATATAAGGGGGTTCACTCTACTGGGAGTGACCTTGGTTCAATTTCCATGTGGGTAGATTGGCAAGGCTTTGTTTCTTGATGTAGGAGCATCTCAAGGGTTAAGCAATCTTACATGGCTTAAAAAATATTTTCATTAATGTTTGTTTTCCTTTTGTAAGTTTTTCTCTGTTGCTAAAGGTGTTTTTGTTCTTGCTGTAGATTCATTTTCTTACCGCAATCTTCTAACAGAGCACATAGAGTTACAGTTAGCTATTCTACTAGGTGGTACTACACATTCTTCACGAAGCCTCCAAATTGTAGTTGAAGTATCTCATGGGCACCATGAATATGTTTATGTGTCCAATTTGTATTTTGTTGCTTTATTGTAAGTTGCAACATGTTCTTATTGTAAAAGGGGAATATAATTGGACTTTGTGCCAATATAGTTGAACTTTGTGCCAAATGTAAGGTTACCAATATTAATATTGGTCCCAAGGAGGTTCATGGTTGAAGCCACATTAAGTTTTGAAGCTTATATTGTGCTGCATTTTAAGAAGGGGTCATTTTACAAGTAACAAAGGGATGCACCCAATTTTAAAGAAGGATACGATCTGAAATCATTTACTATTGATCCCATGGTCCCTATTACATGTGCATAGTGAATCATACCATATTTTTGGTTGGTGCTGCTTTGATACATAAAAGTTCTCTATAAAAAGTTGGCAGATCAATGGTTGAGGCAAGTAGGGGATAGCGAAGGAGAATGGGATCAGATTGAACATCAGAGGTTAGAGAAGGATTGAGAATCTTGGCATGTACTTGTTATGGTAATTAGTTGTCATTTGAAATACATAGTTTTTGTTATTTCGTGCCATCTTGTTATTCTTGTTTTCTTTTTTAAAGAACTAATCTTTTGTTGTGTACTTTGGTATCTGTTGATTGCTGCTAATTCAATTCTATTACTGATGTGCATCTTTTGGAATCTGTGTTGCATGGATAGATAGTCTTTCATTAGACCCTTGTTCGGGTAAGTTATATGCCCATAGTAGAAGCATTGTGCATTTGTCACATTGTAGGTGATCCATAATATAAATGACTTACGAATGTAGATGTGGTTGGAATAAAAGGGCATAATGTGATAATGAACTCGTTGACATGATTTGAGTTATGCAAGCAAGGCTTATGCCCTTGAGACCATGTAGAGGTGAGGAACTATTGTGGCTGAAGATGTTAGTGATGATGAGGAACTAGATCATGAATGATGCATTGAAGATGCTTCAAGTTTTGATCCTGAACTATGTTCAGGGGATAAATTCACTATGATATTGGTGAAAGTAGGAAGTAATCCAAGATTTGATCTCCCCTATCTAAGAAATACTTTGTGTTTCATTATGATCAAAACCCTAAGTGAGTTAAGTATGCTATCCCCAAGTTGAAAAGACATGTCTTATGGTGGGACTAAGTGCAAAAAGATCAAGTTAAGAAAAATAAATTGGAGATCTCTAAATGATTGGATGGTTACAAAGTTGAAAGGTAAGTTTTTGGTTGCTAATTACACTTTGAATTGCTCAAGAAGTTCTAAAATTTGTGGCAGAGTTAACTATTTGTGAAGGATTATATTGAGGATCTTTATCACCTCAACATCTCATAGGTCATGTTGAAGATGATGTGGAGAAGGTATCTTAGTATGTGAATGGTTTGTGTACCACAATCTAAGATGATATATATTTGTTGCCAATACATTATGTGGAGGATGCCTACCAACTTGCATTGAGGGTAGAGGAGAAGTTATCCTGCAGGTAGCAAAGAGTTCAAGGTAAGGACAAGAGCGGAAGGGGAAATAAAAACAGTAGTGGAAAGCAATCTAATGAGTAGAGAGAGATTATAGAATCCAACAGTAATGCATAGAACTTTGAAGATGAATAGACTTCCAAGAAGGAAGGAATGGGCAAAGGAGGCTGTGGAGAAAATTAAAGTGGAACTTTTTTAGATGTGGAGAAGCAGACCATAGGGCATTTGAGTGTCTAGATTATGTGAGAACAAGGACGCGCTGAGAAAAAAGTACATATTGCACAAGGGGATGAAGAGTCTGATTGTGAAGTGGAAAGCAATCTCAAAAAGGGTGAGAATTTGATGTTGCACAATTATTTTTAAGCTTGCTGAGGAAGACAAAGAACCATGGTTAAGGAAAAGTATTTTCAACACTAAGTGTAAATTAGGAGGAAAGTGTTGTAAGTTGATTATAGATAGAGGAAGCACTAATAATGTAGTGTCCACAAAAATGGTAGAGAAACTAGGTTTGAAACTAGTACAACATCCTAATCCTTACCACATTTCATGGTTGCAGAATGGTCAAGAAATGAATTTGAAGAACAATGCTTGGTTGTATTCAATATTGGAGGTTATTTTGATGAAATATGGTGTGGTGTGATTCTTATGGATGCTTGTCATGTGTTGTTGGGAAAACCATGGAAATATTATGTATGTGCCATTCATAATGGGAGGAAGAACACCTTTACCATCACAAAAGGTGGAAAACTTTTTGAATTGTTACCATTGAAGGTTGTGTAAGAAGTTGTAATGTCATGTGTTGGTAGCTAAGCTTGTGCCAATGGAGGAAAACAAGCTATGCAGCTTTGAGGAGCCAAAGTTTGAAGCATTGTTGAAAGAATTTGAAGACATCATGGATATAGGATGCCTAGGGGATTGTTGCCATTATGCAATATTTCACATTGCATGGATTTGATTCTAGGATCTAGTTTACCAAATAAGGTACGAGATAGGATGAGTCTTGATATGAGTGTGAAGTGAACAAACAAGTGGGAGAACTGCTGAAAAGAGGTTTGAATAAGAAAGCAGAGGCCCTTGCATTGTACCTTGTGCCAAAGAAGGGGGAGAATGGAGCATGCGTATATACTATAGACTCCCATGCTATAAAGTATAAACAAGATCACCATTAAGTATAGGTTCCCATTATTGCACATTGATGATTTGATGGATTGTTTAAGTGGGCACACTACTTTTCCAAAATTGATCTCAAGGGTGGTTACCATAAAAACATAATTTGTGAAGGAGATGAATGGATATTTAGAACCAAGGATGAATTGTATGAATGGCTGGTCATGTCATTTGGATTGATTAATGCACCAGGCATCTGCTTGAGGTTGATGAATGAAGTCCTAAAACCATTCTTGGGTAAGTTTGTGGTTGTTTATTTAGATGATATTTTAATGTTTAGAAAAACTAAATAGGATCTTGTACACCTACAACAAGTATTTGTGCAACTTAGGAAGGAGAACCTATGTGTTATCTTGAAGAAGTGCACTTTCATGCAAAAAGAGTTAGTGCATTTGGGATTTGTGATATCTCAAGAAGGATTACAAATAGACCATGGGAAGGTTTAAGTAATTTTTAAGTGAATAGTACTATAGAGTTCATCAAAGGTTAGAAGTTTTCGTGGTTTGCTAAGTTTCCATAGGAAGCTTATCAAGAACTTTAGTGGGATGTGTGCACTTTTTATGCATTGCATGTGGAAAGGAGGATTTGAGTGGAAAATTGTTGCTGATAAGAGTTTTGAACTCTTGAAAAAGAAGATAACAAAAAATCCTACACTTCTAAATATTGAGAAGGTTTTCCAATTTGATTGTGACACCAATAGTAAAGCTATTGGTGCTGTAATGATTCAAGAGAGTAAGTCCATTATTTAATTTAATGAAAAGTTGAATGAAGCTAAGTAGAATTATTCAATTAATGATCTAGAATTTTATGCTATTGTTCAAGCATTGTGTAACTGGAGGCATTACTTGTTGCCAAAAGAGTTTGTTCTATATACCAATCATCAAGCATTGAGGTTCATTAATATCTAAGCAAAGCTGAACCAAAGACACATGAGGTGGCTAGAACATTTGCAAGTTTTCCAAGTTGATTGTGACACCAATAGTAAAGCTACTGGTTCTGTATTGATTCAAGAGAGTAAGTCCATTATTTATTTTAATGAAAAGTTGAATGAAGTTGAGTAGAATTATTCAATTAATGATCTAGAATTTTATGCTATTGTTCAAACTTTGTGTATTTGGAGGCATTATTTGTTGCCAAAAGAGTTTATTCTATATACCGATCATCAAGCATTGAGGTTCATTAATATCTAAGCAAAGCTGAACCAAAGACACAGGAGGTGGCTAGAATATCGGCAAGCTTATTCTTTTGTGTTCAAACATAGGGTTGGTGTAACAAAGTGTAATGTCCCCTTCTCAATTGTGATCGATTCAGTTGACTGTTGGCCTATTCCGGAGACCTGTAGGCTACTCGGAGGGTGAAATTAGGGTTTCCTATTTTTGAGGAGGTGGTTGTTTGGAGTTTGGAAATTGGATTGCGGATTCTTTCTGGGTTTTCAGAGAGCTTCGCAGTGGTATAGTCTGTTTGGTGTTCCGAGCAACTTCATGAATTTACTATTTTTAGTAAATTCTATTTCTAGCAGTGACTTTGTGGATTTCAGTGCTGTTGACTCTCGTCTTCAACCAGTTCAGTTGGTAATTGGATTTTTGGCCCTTGGATGCTTTTTCTGGAGAGATAAGTTATTTTCATATTATAATGTTATATTTTAATATTATAACCCCCTTGGCCTAGCATTATAACTTTATGTTGTTTTTAAAAAGGAGGCTTTATGGGTGAATGCCTCATCAGGAGATAATTTATATTTAAAGGCCAAATTAAGGGTTGGAGAAGTGGGACGCCTACTTGAGGAAAAGATTAATTTTTATAAAAGTGAAATATTGCCTTATGAGAAATGGACGCCACCTTTGGAGGGAAAAGAGTTGAAATCAAATTTGAAATTTGGGCGCCCTTCTTGAAGCTTCTAGAAGATTCTCCTCAAGTCTTTAAATGCAGGCCTCTTCTCTTCATTTGGACATCTCATATTTTCAATAAAGTTATGCTGCCGAAATGGTGACAGATTTGCTTCGAGGAAAGCACACCTCCTAGCTTGGCTCATCTTCTTGCTTGAAAGATAGCAACTAGTTGAGAGGTTGATTGTAGTTGAGTTTGTTTCAGCATTGCATTTGAGTTCCTAGCATCTTAGTTCAGTTCTTTGCATTTTTAGACATATTTTGGAATTGCTGAATATCATAGCTGATTGTAAGAATTGCTCATATCTCATGAAATAAAAATATTATCATTCTGGGTGTTTTTCCTTTGTTCTTCTCAACCTGGGGCGACCCCTTCTTGGAAGTTTCAGATTTTATTTTGCTGTCTTAGATTTTATCTTGCAAAAATCGCCCTTCTCTGGGCCGTACCATTCTGGTCTGCCTGGCAAGTGTTTAGAAAAAAAAATACTTCAATTTATCAACTGTTTCTTAGTCTAGTCTTCATTGTCATCATCCTAGCATTAGTTTGCATCAAGTCTCATGTCATTCTGGCAAGTATTGAGTGAGTTGTGAGTATTTTAGTGAGTTCTAGTGTTGCTGATTACTTCATTTCAGTCGCTGGTCTGTCATATCAGTCTTGAATAAATGTAATCTGTGAGGAGATTGAGTCTTGAGAGTCTTGTTAAGCATTGAGGAAATCATATTGAGTTTTGCAGCATTGGAGGACTTTCTAATATGGGGTTTTGGCAAGCATTCTATCATATTGTAAGCTGAATAGTAGTACTATCAGCAATTCTCCTTTCTCTCTTTCACTTACTTTATTGTACTTCCTGCTGAATAAGTGGAAGAGGCTGGCTTGCCGCCTATTTACTTTCAGTTAGTAGTTTTAGGGACCCTCTGACCATATGCTCGCCATCACTCGGCGCCATCTTGGTTAGAGTTACTTCAGCTCATCTTGCATAAGATCCTCTGACCATATGCTCGTCTACCCTTGACGCATTCTTGGTTAGAGTTCCCTTCTAGTTCTGCATCTACATTAGATCCTCTGACCATATGCTCACACCTTGCCCACATCGGGATCCTGGTGCACATCCTTGGTTAGAGTTGCTTTCGCATCATTTTGGTTTTAGAGCTAACCTTAACGGGTGCGTGGTGATTGTAATTGTAATTGGAAAAAACAAAAAAAAAATTAGTCCGGTTCATTACACAAAGTTGTAGATGCTTTGAGTAGAATACAAATATTGTTGTCTACGATGACAATTGAATTGATAAGAATGGAGATAATGAAGAATTTATATACTACAGATCCAAACTTTGTAGATGCATGGAGAATTTGCAAAGAACCTTGTGTTAGAGGAAAATGTCCATTTAGAGATCATTTTGTCCAAGAGAGATATGTTTTAAGAAGAAGACAATTATGCATGCTGCAAGGTGATGAGTCCTAGAAATGTCCAGTTTCCTTGCTTTAGTTTCATGTTTTTTATCTTATTTCTGGTAATTTTCAAGGACATTTACAAACCTTTTCATATACTTAAAGTATTTAAATTCACTGAAGATGATATACTATATTGATAAATGATTGTGTGATTTGTAATAACACTTTGTGCCCTTATTTCTGATGCTGATTTTTTTGTTTTGTGTGTTTGATGTTTAATGAGGGTTTTCTGCCTTTTTTTGTGTTTTCTTGAAATATTTGCAAGGAAATAAAATGCAAAAACATAAAAGAATACAAGCAACTACAATAATAACTCCTCCACTATATGTTTATTTGATCATTATTCAATAGAGCAGGTTATTACAATCATACCCGGATTAATTTGCAAACATGCACCTGCTGTTCCCAACTTTCAGCCAAAAAAGCAAACTCATAACAGGTCCAAATCTCCTTCAATATGCTGCCTTTTCGATCACGAGTGTTGTGGCTGGTTTCCTTAGGTCTGGGCGCCCTTTGAGTGATTTTTTATTATGTTTTTTGAGCCCCTCAAGACAAAATCGCCCCTCTTCAAGAGGGCCGACCCCTGCTGCAAATGAAGGCTGTAAATACTCAGCCGTACCTCTTCTTGAAATCTGATTTTTATTTTATCAAAGGCAATCTGCAATCGCCTACCCTTGGACTTGAGAAACTTTGAACCATGGAATCAAACCCTTGGTGCACAGGTACTTGTTGTGACCTTTTCACACATCGCCCCATTCAAAATGGGGACCCCCTAATTTTCACTTCATTCGGGTCTTTTGGCTTGGGTTTTTCGGTCTCTCTCTCTCTCTCTATTCTTTCGTCTAGTGATGTACTTACCATTTGACCTAGGTTTAAATTTTGGCTAAGTTTGGAGCGTTTTCTAGTAAATTAGGGTTTGCAATCTTCAGATTGCTTTAAGGTCAAATTGAGTTGGCTAATCAATTTCTAAGCTTAGCACTGCTGATAGGATACTTCGAGTAGACTCCCACTGAATTTTCATTGAATTTTGACAATTTTCTATTTTTAGTAAGTGTCAATTTGGGGCTTGTTTTCTTAAGATTTTCAAATTCTGACAACTGCACTGCACTTTGAATACTGTGAGTTACTCACTTGCAAAATTTGAGCTGAAACAGACAACTTGCTATTTTTAGCAGTCTTGCCTTCGAGGGTCATTTTTTGGGTTTGCATGTTGAACTTTCAGATGCATGTCTGAGGATTCTTTGTGGGTTTTTCGAGACCTTCGCAGTGATATGACATGCAAAACAGGATGATGACTTTCAATGATTCAGCCTTCGGAGGCTATTTTTAGGGTGTGCATGTAAGTTTTCTCAGCACATGTCAGCATTATCTTTCTGGGTTTTTCGAGAGCTTCGCAACGAGGTAACATGCAAGCGGAGCTGGTCACTTTTCCAGCTACTTACTATTTTTAGCCAGTGCTTGCATGTTGATGATTTTTCTGGGTTTTTCAAGATCTCTCGGGCGGTGTGACATGCAAAATCATCTGACAACTAATTGGTCACCTTTTCAGACGTTTACTATTTATAGCAGTAGCACTCCGGCAGCTGCCCAACGCTTCAAAATCATGAACCTGATGACATGCAATAGAAACGGAGTTAAATGGAGCTCATTCGAGGCACATGCAAGATGAATTAGGGTTTCGAGCTTCAGGACCCAAAATGAGGGGTCAAACGCCAAAATTTCCAAAAATCGAGGTATCCCATCATGATCAGCATCTTTCAAGGAATTCACTGGCAAAATTTGAAGGTAATCGGAGCACTTACTATTTATAGTAAGGCGTTACTGAAATGGGTTATAAATAGAAAGTCAACATCAGGCACCAGTGTGAACAGGCAAGTCTACTGATGAGGATTACAACATTCAAATTTCAAGTCAAACAGAGTTGTGGAAGTCATGAAATTGAACAGTTACTATAAATAGTTAACCACCTCCAGAAACATACTATTTTTAGTAGGTCAGCATGGGGCATTAGTATAAACAGATCAAGCAGGTGATGAGGACCCCATGGTGCGAATTTCAAGTCAAACGAAGTTGCAGAGATACGAAAATCAAACACTTACTATTTTTAGTAGGCCTGTGCAGAGGAATTAGGGTTTCCTAAAATCAAGGGCAAAGCACAACAGTCAGGCAGAAGCAGCCTCCAGTCACGATCAACACCCTTCAGGCAATCAACACACAAAATTTGAACGCATTCTGAGCCATTACTATTTTTAGCAAGTTGCTAAAAATAGCAAGTACAGGCAGGCATCAGGTCCCAAAAGTTCATCACATCACAAGGTTCGAGATAAAGTAAAAGTCAAGCCTTTTGGAGCTTGAAATTGCTTCAAAAGCACGAAATGTGGAGAATTTTCTAAAAATAGAAAGTTAGGACAAGCCAGGGCTAGTCACCCCAAATTAGGCGAAAGATATGAAATTCACCAAGTTTGATCAAATTTGGAGTCCAGCATCAAAATTTGCCCTAGAAGCTACCTGATGATGATTAAAATTTTACTAAGGCATAAACTTGGAGCTCACTCATGCACATGCGCGTTGGAAGGTTAGAAGGCACTTGAAAAGTTTCTAAGTGTTTCAATTTGAAAGCTCTACCCCCAAAATGCGCCCTTGAAGTTTACGATGGGTGGAAAATATTCTAAGTACTTGAAAAGTAAAAGCTTACCCATGAATATGTGCCCTTGCTTGGAAAGATGCCTAGAAATTTGCCTAAGTGTTTCAAAGTGAAAGCTTACCCATGAAATGCGCCCAAGGTGAAAGGTGATGCTTGAAAATTTACTAAGTCCTTGAAACTAGAGGCTTACCCTCTGATATGCGCCTTAAGCTGGAAATTTTAACTAAGTGTTCAAAACTTGAAGTAAGCCCCCTAAAATGTGCCCCAAGCTAGAGTTGGGTTGGAAAAGTGTCTAAGTGTTCGAAGTGAAAGCACAAGGTCTGAAATGCGCCCCAAGCTAGAGTTGGGTTGGAAAGGCGTCTAAGTGTTCAAGGTGAAAGTAGAGAGGTGGAAAGGCGCCCCACTTGAAGGATGAAAGAACTTGAAATTTCCTAAGGCATAGCAAATTTGAAAATTGACTAAGTACTTTAAACTTGAAGTAGAGGGCCTCATATGCGCCTTGGCTGGAGGAGGAAACAAGCATGGGAATTTTTCCAAGTATAAAGACTTGAAGAAGAGAGGGGTAAATGCGCCTAAGTCAAAAGGCTGGAATGTTAAATTGGAAGCTGCCACCCCTGAATGCGCCTTGGAAGAGGAAGGCATTTGAAAGTTGACTAAGGCGTATCAAAATGAAAGAATGACCCCTAGAATGCGCCACCAAATAGATGCATACCCTTCCAAATGCGCCTTGATTTGAGGAGGATGCCTTGAGATTTTTTTTAATGATTAAAACTTGATGCTCCAGGCCTCATATGCGCCCAACCAAGATAAAGTGATCAAAGGATTTTCTAAGGCAATAAAACTCAAGGCTCACCCCTCCATTTGCGCCCAAGTAAAAGAGAAGCTTGAGAAATCTTCTAAGTGATTTGAATTTGAAGAAGGAGCCCCTAGATGCGCCCACCTTTGAAGGAAAGTAGAAGAATTAAATTTCCTAGGGCGTATAAATTAAAAGTGAGACCTCCAAATGCGCCTAAGTTGAGTGGAGAGCTTGGAGATTTGAATAAGGCAAGTAAAATGAAGTCTGAAGTGAGGAACGCGCCCAGCCTAGAAGTGAATTTAAAAAATTTATCTAAGGCATACAAATTTAAAATGAGACCCCCTTATGTGCAGAGGGAGAATTAAATATACTAGGGGGTTGCAAATTGAAAGCTCACCCATAGAAGTACGCCTTGGCTGGAGAGGTCATTTGCATAAAAAATCAAGTGGATTGAATGAGGAAATTTTTCGAAGGCGTTAGAAATGAAATAAAATTTTCTCTAGGCAAGTAAATAAATTAAATTCGCTCAAGCTAGAGAAATAAAATAAAGTTTGATTAAAATTATTTTCCAGAGTTTTAAAAAATCGAATGTCCCCTTTGTTTAGACACATGAGGTTTTTGAAATTGGGAGATATTTATCATGGGGAAAATTTATTTTGGAATTTATTATGGATGGAAAATAATTTTGCCTAGCAATTTTAAAACGATGGAGCTCACGATCGAAGTATAAATTTTTCTAAGGCGCTGGCAAAATGAATAAAATTTCTCAAGTGAAATTAAATAGTGTTGAAATTAAATTTTAATAAAATATACGCCATTTTAAAGGATGAGATTTTTAATACTGAAATGAATTTTAATAAATTTCTCGAAATTACTTCAGTCAATTGAAAATAACTGGTAGTCGAGGAGGGAAATTTTAAATTCGAATGAGGAAAGAATCTCTAATAATAGCTAATTTCTATGACGACGGTATGACAGCTAGGAATATTCTCTCCTAAAATTGGAAAATTTCTAAGTAGTGGGGGAATGAATTAATGGCGACTGTTAAACTAGGCATTTGCTTTCAGTTATAAAAACTTCAAAGTTTTTCATTTCTCTTCACGAAATTGCAGAGCTGAAAATTGTGCTGAGGCTGTGAGTAATTGCTGAGTGAGTGAGAGATTTTTTAAGTTGAGAAAATTATTTTTTTGAATGCTGAAAGCTGAAATTGCTGAAGTTGCTGAGATTTAGAGTGCTGAAAGTTGAGAGTGCTGAGTGCTGAGAAGAAGTAAAATCTGAAGTAGAAGTTTTGAGATTGATTTTTCGAAGTGCTGGAAGTATTATTGCTGCAAGTTGCTAAGGCTTGAAGTTTTAAATTTTGGAGTTGTATTTCTCGAGGTTTGGAGTTGAGGTTTTAATGTTGAAGTTTTTATTTATTTACAGCCAACTCCACTTGCCAGCCATCTCACGAACTTTTTATTTTTAAAGTTAGAATTATAATGCTTGCTTTTTTGTTTTGCAGATGGCTGAAAGTAGAAGAGGAGATGTTGCCAGAACTAGCAGGGCTGCAGCCAAAGCTGGGAATGTTGAAGCTGGCAAGGAAAATGCTTCCAGGCAGGCCATTATTAAATAGTTGAAGAAGTCTTTTATTCCGGAGTCCAAGTTTGTGTCGAAGCTGGGAGGTTTGACTGACACAAACCTCGGTTCTTTCAACCTCAAAGCCTTTAAGAGAAGAATATACGGGCAAGGTGGCTATCCTCCGTCGGTGACTTCGCACAATATGGTGAGAAGCGGGTTGTATGCAGCTGTCGGTTTCCCGCCAGCAGTTCGATGTCCAGAGCTTATTATGGAGTGTGCAAATTACTACAATTCGGATCACCGAACAATTGTTTCTCCAGAGGGCAAGCTGCTGGCAAATTTCATGCCTAATGCAATTGGCGAAGCGTTCGGGATCCTAGCCACGGATAAAATGTTATACAAGTCCAAGGAGAGAGTTGATAAGATGTATGCTACATCTTTTGATAAGTGTGCTAAGAGGATCAACACTACGTGGATGAGGAAGCCCAAGCCTCCTGGCGCCAAATTGCCGAAACAAATCATCTCAGAAGAACTGAAGCAAGAATATTGCGATTTGATCATGATGCTCAGCCGGGTTAATGGCAGCCCACAAGCATATGCGTTTGAGCCATGGATGTTCTACATCAGCGTGGTGCTGGAGGGTAAAGAATATGTGGATTGGGCACAGATGATCAGTGATAACATTAATGAGTAGTTCAGAAATCTAAGAAGGACAAAGACATTTTACATGAGCTCATATGTCATCTACATGCTGGCTCGAATGACAAAATACAAGGGGCTGACATATCAGGAGCCAATTGGGTGTGGGTCCTATCAATTCAAGATTCATGAAGCATGTAGGCAGTTGCATCTGACGAGCACCTCTCACTTCAAAAGAGTGAACGATGCCTTCACGATGTACATCACGAGGACTCTTCAGCGGAGATTGCAGCAAAGAATATCCAAAGAGGCACAGGAGTTGATCAAAGAGTACGGGTTTTGGTTTGTCCAATTCCCAAAGTTCACTTATTTAAGGTTGCCGGGACACCATTCATATGCTTACTGATTACCGAGGTATCCCACAAACAGAATGATAATGCTCGAGTTGTCTAGGCAACTCATTGCCTATGACAAAATTATAAGAAAGAAGAAGAAAGGGGGATTGCAATTTCCTATTGTCATGGGAAATTCGCTTGACGAATGCCCTTCCTTGCAGGCAGCCAAGGAAGCAAAGGATGAATTGCAGTTTTATTTGCTTAGTCTCCATTCTAGCCGGTAAGATTTTGATCCTCGAGGGAAGATTGGAACGGTGTTGGGCGAAGAATATAGGCACAAAGCTCAATTAGAGGATTTTTGGGCGAATGCACAAGATGAAGGTGAAATCAAAATGACGTTCTCCAGATTGCCTCTGAAGTTGATCAGGGAGTGCGAGGTGGTCCAGGTTTCGGATCAAGTTGATGAGGATGCCAGACTTACGCACCCGGACTATGAGTCAATAAAGAACACGCCAATCCCACCACCGGATTGGGCAGAGCTGGAGATCACAGACTTAGACACTTTGTCTATGCCTGTCCTAACTTTCACGAGGAGTTGGGTAGAGGGACATGTTCACAGGTTGAAGAGAAGATCAATTGCCCTCTCGTACAATCTCATGGGCGATCGGAGGCCACCAATGTCGGCAAAGAAGAGGAAGCAAGTCGCCCAACCTACAGAACCACGAGTAGAGGAGCCAATACAGCCTGAGCCTTAGAGAACAGAGGAGACATCGCCCACGCAGTTGTTGGCTCGCTCTTCAAGTGTGCAGGAGGTGTCAGTATTTGCGGATTAGAGGGTTAAAGTAGCTGAAGAATAGGATATGGAAGAAGTTAATCAGCCGTTGTCTAGAGAACTTGATAGTCAGAGTGCCAACGCTCCTGAGGGTGCCGATCAACCAGAAGAAGGAGAAGAAACAAAGACAGACATTCGCTTTGATCAAGCACTTGAGGCAGCCTTTGAGGAAAAGGATATTGCAGAGCCTGACATTCGGGGTTTTGAGGAAGATAGCCAGCGTATGGAGACAGATGAGCCTCAGCCAAATGTTGCTCAAGAGGAGGTTCATGAAGTGGAAGCAACAGAGGAGCAGCCCCTCATTGTCTACGACACTTAGCAAAATGCTCCAAATTGGCTCTCATGCGCGATAAGGAGAGATCAGGGGGATGACATTGACCCGACGGTAGAAATGGAGGAGCTCTTGAATAGAACAAGTGGGTCACCTAAAAGGAAGAGAGCCAGGAAATATTCTAGGATGGAAATTGATGAGGTTGGTTCTCGAACTCTCCATGTTGCCGTTCCGAGGGAGGAATATGACTTAGGTGACGTGATGCCAAAGAATTACACAGTCACTACGATTGAATTAGGGCGTCCCTCCGGAGCACAAGTTGTTGAGGAGGCTGAAAATTCCTTCTAGGCACTGAGGGATAGGCTGGTGCTAAAGGAAGAAAAGTATAAGAAATTGAAGAAGGAGCATAGGGCACTGGTTGGATATGTGCGGCATCTAGCACGTCCGTGTGCTCAAGAGAACCCAATGGTGGAGCTTCCACCTGAGTTGCCACGGGAGTCGATCAGCGGACTCAAAGAAATGAAGAAGGCTATTCAAGAAGGAGATAAGTGGGTAGGCCGTGTCCGTGCTGAGGCTGAGAAATTCATGATTGATCTTGTCTCCTCTTTCCAACTTGCTTCTAGTATCCTCTCTCGTTTGGAGAACATCGAGTAGGCTTGGAATGACACACATATATTTAAGGATAAGACCATTCCTCGCCTAGCTGCTCTGATGCGCATTCCAGTACATACTTTGGTTGATGAAGGGGTGATCTAAGCAGGGGATAGATATGACTTTCCAGGGTGGTATTCGGCTGCGTTCATTGGCAGAGGTTTCTTCGACATGGCAAAGATGGAGGCTGCCAAAATCAGAAAAGCATTGGGAAATATTCACGAAGGCATCCTCAATACGCTGGAAGCATTATTTACCAGAAGACTAACTCCCGAGGAGGTGGAGATAGATGGATTGAAGGGGAGGTTGCAGCCTTTCTTCTCCGAAATGAGGGTGTTTGCTCAACTGGACTTTGAGAATATCTCTACATTCTCAGCCATCATACAGAGCACACAGGAGTCCATTGAGAGTTGGAGAAAGTCTTGTGACTGGCAGGAGTAGACGATTGCTATTCTTGAATATCAGCTCAACCTTACTCCAGCAATTTCAGAATAGGAAGTTGATGCAGTGCTGGCCCGGTTCGTAGCTTACGCGGTCAAAGAGAAGAACAATGGAAACAAAGTCATGGACGAGAATCTTCTGGAAGGATAGTGGGTATTGATTGCCCATAATGGTCAAGGAGGAATCTGCTATTTTTGTACTCATTTATTACGCCACTCCTCCACCTTCTGGCGGTTTTTAGGGCAGAATCTTGTCTAGGGCTGAAGTGGCTTGATTTGAGCCATCCGTTGTAATTTGATCTGGACCATCCATTGAGATTGGCCAGCTATATAAAGGGGAGTCCCCTCATTTGTACACCAGTTAGACATTAGATTAGACTAGAGAGTAGACATTTTGCTAGAGCATAGAGTGACAGTTAGGGTTATAATAGTTTCATTGCATTGTTTGAAGGAGAAGGAAAATTCTCCCTTTGAGAATTTTGCAAGGAATAGTTACGAAGGCTATCATAATAAAAGAGTTTCATTGATTGGTGAATTTATCTTTCATTATGAGCAGTTAGTGAGGTTTCTTCACCCTTCAACTTCAAGTAGGACTTAAAGTTAGAGTAATTCTCATTTTCATGTAAGTAGTTAATTATGGGTGGTTGTGTTTGATTTAAGTGAGCTTCATTAATCCATACCACTAACAAGCTTACTGATGGTAAGTTTGTCCTGCGTGGTCAATTGGAATGCCTTTTAGACTTAACTTCGGTCAAGATTCATGTGTATGTATGCATCGTTTTGATGGTATTTGCATTGTTGAGTCGTGATTTGAACATCTTTTCGCTCCCTTGAAGATTGCACCAACTTTGTCGAAGCTGTCCAACGGGAGGCAAGACAACATTCGGTTGAAGTTCATTGAAGTCAAGCTCAATACCTCTTGCATTTTAGACTAGGACATAATTTTCTAATCTCTACAGCCATTCAATTCTACATATTTCTGGTTAGTTTTAGGAAATCATACCTCAACGCTAAATCATTTGCGCAAAATTCCCTTCCAATCATCCATCTGTTGTTAGCTGCAAGCCTTATGAACAATTGTGTAAGTCCCCTCGTGTAAACAACATATCACAACGAACCTACTGAGGGTATTCCAAAGCATTTCGGAACCTTGGAGTTGAACGTGCGATCTTTCTTGCAATCTTAGCACACAGAATTCTTTGATCAAGAGAGAATGGAGTAGCCTTTGGATTACTTTGTTCTGCTGATTGGTGCAGTCACAAAAATCACATCAAGAGTACTGCAGCGCTACTATTCATGTCACTGTAGCAGCAAACATAAATTTGATTTGCAAATGATTAAATCTTAATCTTCCGCAATCTTCAGATTTGCAAACATATAACCTTGAAACCCTTGAATAATATTTGTATTTCTTCACCAATATGCTCAAATAGAACACCTGATTGATGCCGTCCAGAATACCAAATTCAACAGGTATTTCACTGCTTCAAATGGCTGCAAACATTGAAGAAGAAACGTTCTCCAATGGCACGAGGATTGAAAACCCTTGGCTTTCTCTTCTCAGACAAACTTCATCAACAACAATTGCTCAATCGAATGCCCCCAAAATAACTCCCAAATAAAATATATAGACCTTCATGAGAAATTCGAATTTCTCCAAAAAGGCAGTTTAATAATATTAAAATATCATTTATTTGCATCTTTTAATATTTCCTTCGACTTAGGAGTTGGCGCTCAAAAATTAATTCATTTATTTGGCCCCCTTTTAATGACGTTTTGACCCTCAAGTTATAACATTAAGCTATAACCTTTTAATAAATTAATGTTATTTGAGCCACATAACATTAATAACTTCTTAAATTCATCATTTCTCAACACGCCATCTGAATTGGGGACTCATCTGATAATTCTCCATCCGATCACATGCCTTACTAAAAATAGTAAGGATCCCATTCTATCCCTAACCGACTTACTATAAATAGTAAGTTAAGCCTACTGAGTCCCAGAAACCTTGAATGAAAGCCAAAGTTGATCCACACCGAACATTGGAGTGATACCATCCTCAGAAGACCCCCTAATCCTCATCATTAGCCTATGAGGGTCATGATGATAGGCTAATCTACTGAATATGGATGTCTCACTTTGGAGGGGACATTACATGATCTTTGAATGTGTTGGCGTAACAACTAGCACCCCTGGAGTAAGAGTTGGTACAGACAGCTATGCACACTACGCAATGAGTGCTCTTCAAATTAGGAGGGGAAGCTCCCTCGTTGTGCTTGACAAAAGTGCTTTGAAAAGGGAAGTAAACTAAACTAAATCCTGTCTTTTTGTTTCAGCTGTAGAGGTACAAGGCTTTCTCGAAAACTATATACGTTGCAGCTGAGTATTTTCTGGTTTCGCAGTATTACTAACTACAACTAAGCTTAATTACTTTAATCTATCCAGTTCCCTCAAGAAAACAGAGCATGAGGAAATGGAGCAAGGTTGACTATCTGACGATAAACAAGTGTAGATTCTCAACATGAAGGCAAGGTGGCACGACTATCAGCTCAATCTAGACAAGTTTATTGGAAACAACATCACACGATAAACTAAATACGGATTCTCAACTTGAAGGCAAGGTGGCACGACTATCAGCTCAATCCGAATAAGTTTATTGTTCACAACAACATACGATAACCAAGTGCAGATTCTCTACTTGAAGGCAAGGTGGCACAACTATCATCTCAATCTGAACAAGTTTATTGAACACAAAACAGATTTGATCTAACTAAGGAAAGAATTCACCATTATAATTGCATGAAACCCTATGTGGCATAACAATTCATTATAACAGCAAAAACGCATGAACAGATACAAAAAGAGCAATATTGAGGGCAAGGTAGGCACAACATATATTTCTCTCTCGTGCAAAAGTTATGTACAAATGAGCAAAAGCTCTTATTTATAGACATCAAAAGGTGTAGGGAACCCTAAAATCACCTTGAGTCAACTACAGTCTTGCAATGCATGCAAGATTATTGCTAACCCTAATAAAGCAAACTATACAGTTAACGGAAAACTACCATCCAGTTAACCAAAACATCTAATCTAAAAATGGACAATGTGCAAGCATGCACGTCCTTATTGAAAGCATGTTAACTGGAACACTACCATCAGTTAACGGAAAACCCTAAAAGAAACTCCAAGTGTGTAAAGCTAATCTCAGAATAGATATGCATGAGATGAGATGGCAGTTAACTTGAGAAAGGTAATGCCAAGTTTAACTCTGTGTGTAATGTCTATCTGAGAGGTGGGAACTGAAGTTCTTGTAGTGATCTCGAGCAATCCCCCTCACGAGATTGTTAACTGCATCACTATCTGGAGCTATGAGACTCTGTCGAAGAATGCTATGTTGGTGCAGCATATCCTCACCAGCTGTGATCTGAGACTGAAGTTCACCTCTGCTCCTTGTTGCCTCATCGAACAATGCTGACATGACTGTAAGCTGATTAATCTTACAGCCAATAGTCTCCCCACTGAAAATGGTATGAATGAGTGCCTGAAGCTCTGACTAAACATCGGTAAGCTCAACGTAGGCACCACCCTCAATCTGATATTGACACGGTAAGCGAGAAACTAAAGTTCTCACAGACCGGAGTGCACTAGTAATGTGCTCTCTACTCTCAACCAACTCTGACGCCAAAGTCTCTTCTATCTTTGCTGAAAACCAACTGTGTTTTCCAAGAGTAGATAGCTTCTTTCTGCATCTGTGACTGATCATATGCCACACTCAGGTGAGCAATCATAATCTCATCCCGGGGTCTATTAATCGCCATGTCTCGCTCCTCATCCTGGAGACGAATACGGAGTTCTCGTGCATTGTACCGCAACTGATACAACTCTGTGAGCATAGAACGGCCTCTAGCAACGAACTCCTCCCCCCATTCATCCAAACGCTTGCCATATGCAACTAAGTGATTAAGTTGACTTTGCTCTGCTGGAGGCTCAAGCATCGGCGGGAGTGTGGCGATGACATCTGGTCTATGTACAAGGCTAGAAATATATTGACGAAGCTGCCTAATTTCAGCCTTGAGGGCTGCCTTATCTTCTCCGTCCTTTAGTATTCTATCCCTGGCACTGTCTGTAGCAACCTGTAGGAGATCAACCTGGGTCTGGCGTGTGCTACGACCAAGGTTGACTGTGATAACCTCAAAGTCCTGAGATTCCAACTTGTCCAATCTCTTCCCCTGTGAAGGTATAGCAGTCTCAACGACAATCTCCATGTCAGTATTCCTCTCCACGTGGACCATGTTCTTGACCCTCTTGTCTGGCGCATCCTGATAAACCTGATCAAAATCTGAATGATTAAGAACATAGGATGGCTGCCTCGTCTTCCTTCCTAGCTGAGCTTCGATCCAAGATTGGTCTCGGCTAATGCTACTAGAAGGGTCTGTACTAGCAACAGGAGGTACTGGCGAGAGTGAATATGTAGAGGATCCACTGCGAGGCGGAGAGTCTAAATCCAATTCAATGAGAATTGGGGCTGGTGACTGCTCTAGAACCGGTGTAGGAACTTGAGGCTGAACCTCAGGCACTGGCGGGCTCTTAACTGTTCTCTGAACCGGCTCTGTGACCGGCTGTCTGTCAGGCTCCGTGTGTGTAACAGTGGCAAGCGCCTTGCCCTTTGAATTGTTTGGCACTTGACCTTTCTTAGGAGGATTACTCCTCTTCTTTTGTTTAGGTTTCGACGAGGAAGGTAATGAAGGATTCACCACTGGCGGTTCTGCTCTAGGCACACTTACCCTCCTTGTCTTCTTGCTGTCGAGGTAAAGTATACTGTTATGAATAACTCTACTTGACCTCTCCTTGACCGTTGCGTATTCTTTGGCGTACCAATCAACTGTTGGCAACGGTTGTGTATCAACCTGCTCTCTGAAAAACTGAGGAAGAACTTCTCCCTCATCATCTGATAAACCTCCCACATCTTCTGACAAGAAAACATAAATCTGTGAGAGAGAGAAGCGGCTGTAGCTACGTCTACGAACCTCGAAGTCATCTGCGCAATTTGCCCAGTAATCCTCCATAGAAGGCTCATGATATGTGCTTCCAGCAAGGCGAGTTATATAATGACCTGAAAGATCATAGGCACGTGCTTCAACAAGATACTTAAGATGATATTTCTCGAGCTCTTGTCCTGCAACTTTGGCATCAATTGCCGTCTTGCACCAATACATTCCAAACTGAAAAGGAAAATTGATAGATGGTCTGTGCCTGCGGCATAAAAGACGATGAACATCATGCATCTGTCTCAGGAACTCCTGAAAGATTGTCTTATCTGAAGGATAGCATGGAAGCATAGCTGGATTTCCTGTAAATCCGTATACTCGGATGTAGGTGTATGTCGGGAACTGAATAAACCAATCTGCCCACCCATCCATCACTAGCCGAGATACGAACGTGCAACTCCTGGTCCAAATTTCTCACTGTATAAGTCAAAAAGCCTCATGAACACGCTTGAAATGACGTTTAGCCCTAGTGAACTCAAGCTGATCATAATACTGATAGACTTTCTGAACACTGAGAATGCCCACGGTGTTTAATCCTCGGAACTGACCCTGATAAGCGATCAAGTACACGAGATACGAACACATGTGAAACTCATGGGCAACTAGGAAACCGGTGATCTGCCTGTGGAGAATATCGCTGATGAAGGATGCCCAGTCATAATGCTCCTGCCCAGAAATGATGCGACCAATAATGTAATACATCCAAGGTTGGAAAGCATTCGCATGTGCTTGACATGAGACATGATTCAGGAGTGTGATTAGAATCGCGTACTCATCCTTGTATTCACCACGACCCACATTGTTTGGCAATCTGTTCTTTGCTTGTTTTAACCATCTTTCTGCCATCTTGTTCTGACACTTGTCCACATCAGCGTTGAATGCCTTCTCACACTGCTCCATGGAAATAACTAGATTGTTCGAGTTTTGAGGAATGCCAAAACTTCTTTCAATGTCCAAAGGCTTGAGACTACAAATAACTCGTCCATCAACTGACACTATCTCACGAGTAGTAGAATTGTAATGCTTAATACAAGCCATTCCAAATTCAACACAATGAACGGAGATAGGTATGGAAGTGGCCTCTAATAAACCAGATTGCCCAATATTTTGAATAATCGAAGCTCTGATCTTAACCGGATCTAGAACTGCTTTTGGCAACACTTTGTGAAGATCTGTCTCAACCATCCTGAGGAAGTCATGAGTAAGGACTGTTTTGGTCCTGTATTCGAGCTGAGTGTACTGCATTTTGAAAAACTCACTTGTTGATTGTGAACTCGACTATGTTCTGACAAGATTTTTGGAAAGCTAAAAATAGCCTGCGAGAGTTAAAAATAGCCTTTCGAAGAGTTACTTTCACCGAAAAATCTGAGATATGGGTTTTGTCCAGAAAAAGATTCTAAGACAACCCAGAACGTCAGATATGCGAAAATATGACTTCTACTCGATCATGCAAAGAGTTTTCAGTTGAGAAAATTAGAAACTCAAGAACGAATGTTCTAAAGTTAAAAATTCCTGAAAAATCAAGCGCACGATTTTAACTCGAGGAAATTATATAGAAATGATCCAGATGTTTGAACTTGTCGAATTTGCCAATTTCAGGAACATGCGAATTGGAATTTGAGAGAAAACTAAGAACCAAGGAGGAAAAAGACGTTTTTTGTATGCTCTTCTTCAATGAAAATCGCCCCTGTATTCTTCAAATTACTGATAATTGTGAACTTTTAACCTGCAAAAGAATGTGTTTAATGGAAAAATCGCCTTTGGAAATTGATAAAGAATTCGCCTTTGCTTGCTAAAATTTGCCTTTGCTTTGAAAAAAAAAATGAATTTGCCTTGAAGTTGCGCCTTTGCCTTGAAAAATACGATTTTTGTCTTTTGAGAATATGAATCTCTTGAAAAATACGAATTTCTCTTGAAGCTTGGTAAATAATAAATGAAGGCGTCATACTTAAATAAAGAAAATTCGCACCAACTTATGAACTGCAAGATTTCAAAACCCTGACTGAAATAGAAGATTTTCAATTGGTCGCCCTTCAGTTGAACTGCCACTGACTCAAAGTTCAAAAATAAATAATAATAAAATATTTATTATCATGCAATTTGCAAAAGGCGCCATTTTAGAAATTCGCCATTTTATGCCAAAATATGCAAAATAAATATTAAATATTATTAAACTTCAGTTGACAAACTGAATGAAGCTTTGAGATTCACTGTTAGACTTCACTGATTCCAAAAAGTCATCATCTGAGCTCATAGGCGTCCATTTGCTCAAGATATTGCACTTTTTATTAATTTCCTATTTTATAGCTGACGACAAAGTTACGACTGGCCATCTTCGACACTGATTTCCGGGTGACCGGATGATGCTGAGACTGAACTGGTGAATTGAATGCGAAGCTTGCTGAGCAAAGAAGAAATGTTTGTTGGGAGTCATCATTGCAATCCATCATTTAACACCTCATTAGGCGCCCTTGATTAAATTCATTTACAGGTACTAGACTTAACCATTTCTTCAAACTGCCATTTGACACTTCAAACGGCTGCTGACGACGAACGGTGAACCCTGCTGACAGGCAACCAAACTCACTGCATGCCTGGAGACATTCTGCATCCAACGACTATACGCAAGGCATCTGAAAAGTGCATTAAGGGCCTCAAAAGTAAAAGCGCCCCTGGGCTACAGTTGCACTGACACCATTTTGACAAAAGTACAACTCTCAACCAGATGCCCTACTTCAACCTCTGATATCTGGAGCTGGGATAACCCGATTCGAGCACTGTCTGTCTCAACGCGTAGCCGGAAGGACTTACAAGAGACATCTCTAGAGGTGACGAAGCAAGAAAACTGCTTCTAAGACCTCAAAAATGCAAGTGCGTATTTTATTTAAATTATACGCTCCATACTTCGCCATTTTCCGGATGTCTTCACTTTTCAACACTTCGTCAAAGACCTCGCACGTACGAGCGTCTGCCAAATCTCGGAAGCTGATGGCTGGGCTTGTTGAATAGATAAAGTAATTACGCTCAAGTCTCGTGAAGACTTCGAACGCGAACGACCTCATCTGACAGGCCTAAAGGCTAGGCGCCTCTGGACTGTAGAAATACAATGAAAATTTTATGCCAGTCCGCCCGTGAAATTACGTGCTTGGTAGAACCTCTGCCACGATCACCTGGAACGTCGGATTAATAGGCAACTTGGTGCAACGCGAAGCTGGACTAGAGTAGTACTGATGTCAGGAAGACCTCGTCAGCAAACTGGACCATTTTAAGGGTCATTTTGACAAGCGCCCCTGAGCTATAGTTGCATTGGAAACGCAACGAAGAAGCTCAAAGATGTGAAATCTCCATTATAAGCTCATCTTTAGACGTTGGCTGTCGGAGCTTTGGGACTCGGATGACTGCGTTTGATAGCTCGTCGGATAAGCAGACTAGTCATGAAGAGATTGACTGCATCAGCCACCAGAAGTACCAAGATCCACCCCCCCTTTAAGAAGGGCGCCCTCAAGCTACAGGCGCGCTTTTGCTGAAAAAGGACAAATTTCTACAATGTGAAACTTTGGAAATTTCAACTTCTGTCGCCAGTTGCCGGAGTTATGGGTCTCGGAAAGCTTCGCTGGATAGCTCATCGGATAGCCAGACCAATTCTGAAGAGTTTGACTGTATTTATGAGTACTTTCAACAAAATCTTGACCTTCAAAAAGAAGGGCGCCCCTGGGCTACAGGTGCGCTTTCTTGCTTTTCCTTGAAAAATCTTCAAAAATTGACCATTGAAATCATCATCTTGATCACTGAAATGACCATGTGCAACGTGAAATGCTGTCGTGAGACGCTCCTCCATCGTGAAATGCTCCATTCTGAGTCTCTGATTCAGGTTATGATCAATAAAACTGACTTTGACTGACAAAATATTGACAAAAACTCCATGCTTGATATTGCCCAAAACTGTATTTTACATCATTTAGCAAGGTTTAGACTCTTTTATGCAAAATGCCTTGATGAAGCAAAAAATTTGGTTTTGGGTACAACAGAATGTCTATGGAATTTAGTAGTGTTTTATGATTAATTATAGTTGTTAATGATGAAAAATGCCTTTGGAATAAGACTAACCCCTGCAGTGAAGGACTTGTCAACCTGTAGCAAAAGGATTTTCAACCCACAACATAAGGATGTTTGTCCACCACAGGCAGAGGACGTGATCAACTACAACACGTGCATTTTTCCCTGAAGCTGATGTATGTGATGGTCTGAGAATGTGAACATGAATATTCATGAATCACTCCATCTTTTCAGTTCCTGTTAATAATTTGTGGAGGAATGTAAGAAGCCTTGCCAAATTGACCCAATTTTCTGATTTCTATGCTTCGGAAATTTCGTCAAACACTTTGCTTGAAAACTTTCTGACTGCTGTTTATGGTTTTCTTTTTGAATTTTGATGCAAATGAGATACCAAGAATCTAAAGGCTTCTAATTGCAATAATTAAAATGGAACAGAAATGCAAGTAATGTTTCTTTTGTTTCCTCAATGCAATAATGAGACTGAAAATGCATTCCAATACTTAGCTACAGCAGAAGGACATTTTGACAAACATGTCATAAGCAATCTCTAAACTGTTTACAATATTTTCTAATGTCCATTCAACTGCTTAATGCCTTTGGTAGCATAGGCAATTACAAGCAAGATCACAATAGCAAATCTGATGATGTACAGGGATGTCTTTATGACAGCAATACAATGGTTCAGTCCCTAGTGTAATACCAATTGCAACTGACAAATTATACTGATGCTGTAAAGACAGCAATTACATTGCTTGAGACTACCAAATTATACAAAATGAAAATACAATCATAAACACTATATGTGACGAGAATGAAGAACCTGGAAATAATGAATAGCGACCTCCCTTATGCCTGGTGCTGGAAAATGCTGAATATTCGTTCTTCAACCATCCCAAGTATTTGCCAAAGATGTTACTCGATATCACTCCAGCTGGCGGCAGAAACTTAAATTGTCAGCTCAAGATATTTCAGTTCTTCTTCTATATATCCCACGACTTAATTCAGGCAGCTCCTGACTCTATATTCGTCTTATCTGATCCTGATTAAATGAGAAGCTCATAATACTTGGCTAATATCGGTTCCTCTGCTTAGGCATTACTTATCCAATTCTCAAACTCCACATTAGATGTTGATTTGTCCTTTCCTACCCATTTGTCTTATTTGCCGAGATGGCGAATTTCTGCCTTTTCCCTGTGTGCTTTATTCTCCAAAAATATTATCGATTCTTGTGTCTTTTTCTTGTTTGTTTTTGATGGCAGCTTCCTTTCAATTCGAGTTTCACTTTAATCCCTTGTCTTAATTCACCAGCCGAGTTTGTCCTTTTTTGGACTTGAATTCGAATAATTGCCTTATTAAATTGCTGCGCCCTGCTACAAGACTGCCCACGATTTTCTCACAAGAGAAATCGCTCTCAAGGAAGTGAATTGATCATTTTAGTGCCAATGAAAAAACAGAAGTCTGACTTCCAAAGGTGGCACATATGAGATTTGGAAAGCTACAAAATTCCCCAGTTATTGATTCGATCTCCCAATGATAATTCTGACTTTTTAAGATGACCGAAGAATACTCAAAAACCCAAGAAGATTGGTCTTTGTAGAGTTATGCGTAGATTTTTTGAAAATATTTATGAAATTGACTTGCATAAAGGTTTGGATATCTTAGTGACATTCAATATTGCTAACCTATACTTTTATCATAGATTTGAAGATATTTCTAGTAGCACACCATTACTGCATGAGCTTGATTGGACATTTATTTTTCTTGTTTTTCTTTTCAATTTTTTTCTAGTTGTAGGGTCTATTTTTTTAAAGAAGGATAGAGGATGACTTATGCTTTAGATAGTCAAGGGATGTTGGATGCCCTTCACTTGCCGTACGGATGGTAGGATGTCCCTTGATAGGGGAATGCCCTTGAGGATGGTCATGACCTCTTGCATTTGCATGGTTTTCTTGGGATGGGCACTCATGTGGGTTTGGATGTGGGGGATGGTAGGGGAATTTTCAATCCTGTCTCACTACTCTCATCATGTCCCTGTTTTGTGGAATGGCCCCAAAACCCTGGAGACATGACCCCAAGGAACATTGGTTATAGTTATAGACGACTTCAACAATTATGTTTAGTAGTTGCAGTGAAACAAGTTTGAATTACATGTATATATGCTTCTATGTAATTGAGAAAAAGGTTAGATAACTGTAAGAATTTTCTAGAAACCAGATATTTAAAAATAAATGGAGGAGCTCTGGTTGAACATACAATTGTATGCTGATTGAAAGAGATTTGTAGAGAAAAACAATTTCGTTTGGCTTGAATTTTGTGCACAATGTTTGTCTCTTTGACTTTGCTAATTTCTGTTAAATGCAATTTGCACACTTTTGAATAACAATGAAGACACCAATTAACATAAATTGTAGGAACCACAAGGAAATGATAGTAGTAATTTGCACTAACTTGAGGAGACTGCAAACCATTAGGTTGACTTTGGGTTCCATCAACATATTGTTGACAGTATTGTATTTGTTTTTTTGATATCGAGGATCTATTATGGGGTCTCATCCCATTATGCAATATAGATAAAAACACCAAGAATGTGCACAAAATCTTATGCAAACCCCTGCAAGGGTGATAGGTCCAACAAGAATAGGTTAAAAGTGCCACATTTATCTACCATTCAAGCACCACCCAAAGAACACCAAAAAATTACCAGCACTGAGTATCATCTCAGACCAGACAACTTATACTAAGGCAACAAATTGTAGCATATAAACCGAATGAAAAACCAAATCTAGAAGCCCTATAGTGATAAAAATCCTACAAAAACCATATCTCGATCATACTAGAAGCAGCTATATATTAAACAACCCCCAATGAGAAACACTTGCACCTCCAGGAATTGAAGGCTAGCCCTATTAAGCACACTTTCACCTGAGACAGGAACCACCTTGACCATAATAGGAGAAGAGGGAGACTCCAAACCAGCTAAACAAATGCCATCAATGAGTTCTTCGATGAGTAGATCGTGTCAATTAGTTATTTGCAAAACTATCAATTGCTCATGATGGTGAGAAATCAACTTATGTTTTATCATCTTAAATACATCCTGATATAAATCTTTAAGAATACCAATTCCCCTACTAAGTGTGTTGAAATCTGCCATGGATACCTTGCCCTTAGTCTACATAGGAACAAACATGCTAGAAGATACTCCATCAAATCCTCATCGCTAACTGCACTAAATGATAAAAGCTCTGCTATGCATTTTCTCACTTCCACATTACTAACCACTTCCTCCAACTTGTTATGGAAGTCCATTATTATCGTGGCCCTCAACCATATAATGCCTGCATCAACCACCCCCATCTAGACCCATCACTACCTTCATAAGATTGAAAGCTTGCACATTTATATAGTAAAATGTCTTCTTCAACCTAAAATCAGATGCATAACCTTTCCACAACGTTCTCTTAGTGGCCTTAGCACTTTTAACTGCCATTGTTAAAAAGTCAAAATAAATCCAAAGATATCCCATGTAGTGCATCTCCACAAAAAACCACACAAGAGCAAACCAAACTATTGAATACCACCATTGAAATAACTTCAACTAGCAGCATTTAAAACCCTTCCTCATGACAACAAACACCATAAAAAAATTGCACGAGTGTATACATGAGATACAAGATATCAAGTAGCAATCATAAATAAGCATATGCATACCACCTCCATCTGGGATTATAACATACAAATAGAGTCTTTGGATGAAATATTAAGACCTCCCCAATCTCTCCATATTAATGATAGATGATAAACCTTCCCATCCCTTTATATTAATACTTTCAATAGTAGTTAATATTGAGCAATCTATCTTCGTATAGGCTAAAAGATTGGCTGCCTTATTTTGTTCATGATAACAATGACTTATGCTCAGCATTTCAAAATTTCTTGTTCTTTTCTTCTAAATAGGCTCTCATTCGCTTGTTTGGCCTATGTGTCTTTTTCAGCACATTTATCACCACTTGAGAGTCACCTTCTATCTCAGTCTCTCAAGAGCCCACCTTATATGCCATATTTAAACCTGCAATCAAAGCCTCCCATTCAGCAGCGTTATTGGTTTTAGATCCAAGATAATGAGGCTCCCCTATCAAGAAAGCTCCCTCCTATTTTGCGGTAAATACCTTGCAATAATTAGCTAGGATTGCCCCTTGATGCACCATCAAAGGTCAATTTAGTACCAGCCAGCAGAACTTTTCAACATTGTCTTCTTTCTAATTTTTTACATTGTCTTAACCATTTAATATTGCATTTGTTAAGATCTAGAAGTGAATGGTTATTGCAGTTGAGTCTTGATTTGGAAATATTTAATGGAAGTTTTAACTTGGCTTGTACATCATTGGAAGAGGTAGTTGCAAAGAAAGCGCATTTTAGTCACTAATTTAGTAAACAATTATTCTTGATGATGCAAATGATATATCATTTGAGAGAAAGGAGTTTTGTGGTAGACATTAGTTAGTGGTCAATGATTCATGTGCGTTTGTACTTGATATTCATTCTTTTTATTTTGGTTGTAGGGAATAATTACAATTTGGGTTTCATCAAAAAATTGCTAACAATATCACATCTGTTAAGGTCTAGAATGAATGGCTATGGCAGCAAAGTTTTAATTTGGAAATACTTCATGAAAGTTTTAACTTGGCTTGTACACATTAGAAGAGGTAGTTGCAAAGAAAGTACATTTTATTCACTAATTAGTAGACAATTGTTCCTGATGATACAAATGATGTACCATTTGAGAGAAATATATGTTATGGTAGACATTAGTGGTCAATGATTCATGAGAATTGTAATTGATATTCATTCTTTCTCTTTTGGTTGTAGGAAAGAATTACAATTCCAAACAAGTATGGGGAGATGTTAGTAGGAATTTTGGATGATACTGGATCGAAACAACTTGTTATCCTTTGCCATGGACTTCATTCATCTAAGGTTACAAAGCATATGCTATTTTTGTTGTATTTTTTTTCATTTTTTCCATATCAAATACTAAATATATGTTTCTACTCTCACACCTTAGTTTATATGGCATTACTTTTAAGAGTTATGATTTATTGCAAGCTTAAACTAAAATTTACTCTACTAATTGTAGTGGGGTATTATTTCTATTCAGACTTAAATTTTGATAAAGCATATGGATGTGTAATTAATACTAAAAGACGTGTCTCATTGTGCACAATTTTTAGCAAGGGTTAAATTTGTAAAGAATTATTTCAATAGTTTATATATAATTTAATCTAACATATGATAATGATAGGTGGTGAAGCTAGATATTCACAATCTTTCTAATGAAATGTACTATATTGCACTTGAGAGGTTTCTTAAGTAAAATTTAAGAACATAGCTTTTCTTGACAATCTTTAATATCAGATTATCTATATTTTGATTGCAATATTTATATTTTGTGGACAAAATCGTTGAGAGTTATTATCTCCAATAAATGGGTATCCCCTACTACAGGTTTTGGTGCCAATGTTTGGATGCTATCGTATTTGACCTTTGATCTATACAACTAGAGATAATGTGAAGAGATTAGAAAAGCATCCACAAACAGTTCAGGTTTGAAATTATGTGGATGAAAAAACCTGGTTTTCACTCCATTGTCTTTTAATGGCGAAAGGAATCAATCAAATCGAAGGTCACAAAATGTATAGATTCATGGGAAAACTTATACACTTGAAACAATGATTAAAGCATAAAACTTAACTATATTTGACAATATTTTCTATTGACTAGCTAAAACCCAAAAAACAAATCAGGGACCTGGGTTATTTTTGAACATTTTTGCTAATTAAGAACAATGAAAAAACTAGGAATTTGTAGTGGCCCAAAATAGAGAGCACTACTAAGGACTAAGGTCCAGGGAAAGTTGAATGTTACAGGGGAATATCAATGCAAGTTTTTTTTCCTAAATATGCTATAAGTAGGCAATACATGAACATAATTCAATTTCAAGCCATCAAAACAATAAAAAATACCATTTTGAGAAACAGTTCTGACATCAAATCCTTTGCCACTAACTATTTCAACTTTTAAGTATCTAATCCAAGAAAAACGCTATTAGCTGGGAAAATAATTCAGCCCAAAAAACATTGCTTAAAAATTTCCCTAAGCTGATTGAACAAGTGGAAAATCAGGCCATAATGTGTCTAGCAACTATCAAGGAACTTCATCTAGAACATGGTGAACTTGCAAACCCTTGAAGCGACCTCCTGCACTGGCGATGGAGATTCCTCTTGTATAGGGGACAGTGATGGAGAGACAGAGGATGGCGACAGAGATAATGCTGATTTTGCAGATGATGAGAGGGTCTCTTGGGGGCAGTTTCATGATGAGGAGGATGAAAACTTATTGATATATTACTCAAAGCTTGCCTCCAAGGCCGAAGTGGTATGGATGTTGGGTTGGATGAGTTCTTTGATGGATGGAGTGGCTTGGATGATGACAAAGAGAATGTTTCTCTCTTAGAGCTGTGGCTGGAGGCTCAGGGGCATGCTAGGCAGATGCACTTGGGTCGGAAGGTTCTGCTGGTGGTTAAACCTCGTCTCTCTGAGTCTTGATCGGGGGATCTTGGTTGCTCGCTCAAGAGGGGCTTTCTTTTGCCCTCTCCTGCGATTCTTGAGGTTCTTTGTTCTTCTGCCTCTATTCAACTAGGTTTTTCTTCTCCTTAGTGCGTTGTGCTGGACTTAGAGGCCTTGCCCTCTTGCCTTGTTGCAAATTCTTGTGTGATAGTTGTTAGGTCTTTTCCTTGTGATGGAGTGTGATGTCCCTAAATTTTATACGCCCAAAAGAGGAATTAGTCTGATTAATTAAATATTAAAATTGTCTTTATTATCTTAGAAGACACATTAATTATTTAGTTAATTAATTAATTAATATTTATGGCTATATGAAATGTTATGATTTTGAAATTTAAGCTTTATAAGGCCATTTATATTTAAATAATTCGGTTACAACAACTGAATGTTGAGGGCGAAGATTAAAAGGAGTGTTGGCAGAAGGATTTAGCATCACAGAGAATTATATTTGGTTTTTTACATTGAGATCATTGGGAAACGAAAACTTCTCAGGGATTAAGGGGCCTGGTTGGACGGAAACCCAACCTTGGTCTTTAGATTTTCTTTATTTGTTATATGATTCAGAGAAGAAGCCGATTAATTCAAGAGTCATGGATTCTAGAGATTCTGCCAATGCCGCTACAATATTGCTAACGTTCAACATTCCACATCACTAGAGCTTCTCAAGTTCGATAGCGGTTCTCCAAGATTGAACGGGACTGTGTTGATGATTATATACTCCCGTCATTTCCTCTTATGATTGCGGGAATAATCATGTGCTGGTGCCGATACATCTTGTAGGAGCATTCATTGGAGACACGGGAAGACAAGGTTCAGGCCTGATGTGGATGTGGAGTCAGGCATATGCGTTTATGAATTCCCTGTTGACGCAAATACTTAATATTGCTCAACATCGCTTAGAGCATTGCATATGAAAATTCCGATATCGGGCAGGGTAGTCCTGAAATGAAGTTTTGTATGAGCATCGACGGGCTGTGAGGAGATGATCATTCCATCGGGTCTCCCACTCTACTACTCCTGAGTCATCACGACTGGCAGCGCAACTAACCTTAATATATGATATCTGGATTTTATTGACATTGCCATCCATTGTATTTCTCTGAATGTTTTCTCGGGAAGAATCTGGAAACGGTAGATACTTTAGCGATTGGGATTACTGATGACGGGAATGCCAACAGGCAATCGAGTTTATGATTGGCAAAGGAACGACAATATAAGAAGGCAAGTTTGTGAATATAATAAGTGGAGCGGTTATTTCATGCTAGCGCCGGAAACATCAGTATGATCGGGATCGCATATATATGGACAAATGGGCATAAAGAATTGTTGGTGCGGACGTATTCATATGTTCTGGGAACATTGCACTAAATGTCATATGTGTTGTCCAAGGATGGAGTCGGTCTGACACTATATAGCATAGCATATCCGCCAGCATAGAAGGAGTCGGGTAGTTGTTGAAGTGAAATCATTGTCTCTGCTATTTATCATTGATACACCGGGCTATTATTCAGAATATATTAAGTTGGGCTCTTCATACCTGTGCCGTTGTGTGCATCAATATTGCTACTAAAAATACGGGGTTTATATTCAATCTGCACATACTAGAAGACAGGGATTTAGTTTGACAAATAACATTGTCACACTTAGAAAATCGATAATAATCTTGGCTCCGGGAGTTGGGGTTATTACAGTGGTATCAGAGCCACTATCCTGCCAACCTGAGGGTTTTTAGCTACAGCTACATCAATGGATAGAATTCAGAGCAGAAGATTGATTCCTACCTTTCTTACTGACTCACCAGCAAAGGGAAAGAAACTTAGTTTGGAGAAGCATTTGGAAGACCTTGCTCAATTGCAACAAAAGATGGCTTGTGGTTTTGCTCAATCACAATAGAAATTTAACCGGAATTTGCAGCGTCTTGCTAATTCGTTGTCAAGAGAATCTCAGCAAACTAATGACTCTTCCACACCTACAAGTAAAGGAACTCATGATTTGTTTGCACAGGGAGAATATAGGGAGGTTTGCAAAAATCTTCATGAAGAATTTGAGATACATGCTGATGTATATGAAGATAAAAGGGAAGGCTCTTGTAATGATGAACACTTGTTTGATCACAACTCCATCCAATCATTATTGGGTAAAGATTGTAATGCATCCACAAGCGAGATGGTTGAAGGGTGTAATGCATCCTCAAGTGAAAAGAGAAATTCCAATGTTGACAAAATTTCTACACTTGAAGACAGATCAGAAAAGTTAGTGCATGGCAGCCTTGAACAAAAACCTCTTGTAGTGGAAGATTTGGAAGGTCAATTTATGAAGGAAGAAAAGATTGTGAAAACGTTATCAAGGATGGATGATACTCATAAGCATGTTGAAGACCTCATTAGGACAGCCCAAATTGAGGAAAGGCGAATAGGAAAGATAACTGGTATTTCTCATACACATTTGCAGTCCATCAAAGAAGCGTTGGAATTCATAAAAGGTGACTACTTGCAATTACTAAGAGATAGAGACATGGCTGTCAAATTGGTGGAGGACAAAGATAGGGAAATTGTTGATCTTCGCCTTCAGTTGAGTACGGTTCATAATTCAGTGTGCAAATCAGAAAATCAGTTGTGTGTTGCAGCCACTTTGTAAGAGCGAGAAGTCAATGCCAGAGACATGGAACCTGAACAATTTGATGAAGATGGTTTGGAACAAGGAAAGAAAGTAGATATAATGGCTATAGGTGAGGTTTGTAAAAATCCTTGTGAAGAATTGGATAGACAGGCAGATTCGGGTCATGAAGGCAAAAGGATAGAATCTGGTGTAATCTTACTAGAAGAACCACATGTGGCAATTGTAAAAGAATGCAAAAGTTTTATGGTGGGTGGCATAAAGATTTCGACTGATAAATCTTATGAAGGCATGGGTTTTATCGGTGCTCCTTTGGTTGATCACAACCCTGTCCCATCATTCATGGTGGAAGATGTGAAGGAAGAGTTTGTAGCCTCAAGCAATAGGCAAGGTACGGTAGCTCACGGAGAGATTATTGATGAGCATGAGTCTGATTTCTTGAGTTTGGCCGGAAGTTCTTTGTCATCACATGAACCTTACAGTGAAGTCATCCATGAGAAGCTTGATGAATTTTCAGATTGCTCAGAGTTTGATTTTGTATCAGCAATTGATGAAGAACAAGGGGCTGATTTGGATACATCTTCAAGTGTGATCATTGACTCTCAAATTGGTGCCATTCCTACACATGTTGAAAAATCAGAAGTAGGAACACAAGGCTGGGAACAAAAGCCTTTGATGTGGGAAGACTTGCACGATCATTTGGTGATGACAGATAGACATCTTGAAGACCTCAATTGGGCAGTGCAAAAGGAGGAAAGACTAAAAGAAAATGCATTTTCTATAGCAGCCTCTACCAGGATGCAAAAAGTAAATGCAAGTTACATGGAATGTGAACAAATTGATGGAAGAATTGAGGAGCTTCATGAGGAAACATCTTGCACCTTGATGACTTCATTTGATGTTGAGTTATGTGAGACACTACCACTTCTCGCTTGGAAGGGCCAGGAGGACGATCAAGATTTGGAGGTGTTTAGTGACTCCAAAGAAAGCATGGAGGAATCCCAAATGCTGGTTTGGGACAACAACAATTTACTTTCCCATCCTCACAAGTATGTTGTTTATGGTCATGAAGAAGTTAATAATATATATTCAACCATTGTTGACAACCCTCTTTTTGAGTTGAGTGCTGACTTGACTTTAGATAATCCACTCTTTGAGTTGGATGATGAGGAGGCTCTTGATCTTGATGACGCAAATGATATGTGGGTTTTAGGTATGGGATGTGATTGTAAAGATGAGCATACAATTAGTGGTCCAACCACTAATATCAAGTCTTCATATGCACATAATGATTTCCATAAGGCAGATTTGGTTGAGCCTTTGATTTTTCATGATGAGTTTGAGGAATTATCTTTTCTAGAGGGTTGCATGGTAGCGTGTATGTCCTTTAGACCGGCTTATGAAGGAGTATGCATGAATGGTGGCATTGCTGGTTCATATCTGTTTGAGCACGCAAACACTCTTGGAGATGAATCACTACTCTTATAATGCATATGGAGTTAATGGGGCATGCATGATCATAGTTTCTCTTGCTGAGTGGAATTTTCTTTTAGCAGTTGGTTGGAGAAGTTGGAGGGATTTGCATCGTCCTTTCCTTCATGGAGGTAGACATAGTGATGGGTTACTATCATCATCTGACATTAGAGGTATTTGTGACTTCTTCTAGAGTGAGATTCTCAGTTGGATGTATGATGTTTGGGTTTATAACAACACATGGCAGATCGACATGATTGATTATGCACCAAGGATAATTTGGGATCCTGGCCTTGACATGATTGATGCATTGTTTCTTCTGGATCTTGTTGTGTTGCTTCACAACTTTGGGCATGACGAGATTATCACAGTGTGGGATCCAAGAATTTGTTTGGCAAGCAGAGTGCTTCACAAGTTGGTGTGCTATGATAGAGTTATTACAGTATGGGATCCAGGGATCTGCTGGCTGGATCGAGTGCTTCACAGGTTGTTGCGGCATAACAGGGTGACTGATAACAAATTGGTGCAACAAATTGGCAGAGCAATGTTTTTGAGATTAGTTTGGGATCCGGGTATTGTCATGGTTGATTACATTGTCCGCATGGATCTTGGCGAGTTGCTTCATATTTTGTGGCTTAATGGTTTGTATATCAGAGTGGAGCAGCGGATTGGTATTCGATTGCTTGGGACAAGCAATCTTCGGGAAAGGAGGACTGTGATGTCCCTAAATTTTATACGCCCAAAAGAGGAATTAGTTTGATTAATTAAATATTAAAATTGTCTTTATTATCTTAGAAGACATATTAATTATTTAGTTAATTAATTAATTAATATTTATGGCTATATGAAATGTTATGATTTTGAAATTTAAGCTTTATAAGGCCATTTATATTTAAATAATTCGGTTACAACAACTGAATGTTGAGGGCGAAGATTAAAAGGAGTATTGGCGGAAGGATTCAGCATCACGGAGAATTATATTTGGTTTTTTACATTGAGATCATTGGGAAATGAAAACTTCTTAGGGATTAAGGGGCCTGGTTGGACGAAAACCCAACCTTGGTTTTTAGATTTTCTTTATTTGTTATATGATTCAGAGAAGAAGCCGATTAATTCAAGAGTCATGGATTCTAGAGATTCTGCCAACGCCGCTACAATATTGCTAACGTTCAACATTCCACATCACTGGAGCTTCTCAAGTTCGATAGCGGTTCTCCAAGATTAAACGGGACTGTGTTGATGATTATATACTCCCGTCATTTCCTCTTATGATTGCGGGAATAATCATGTGCTGGCGCCGATACATCTTGTAGGAGCATTCATTGGAGACACGGGAAGACAAGGTTCAGGCCTGACGTGGATGTGGAGTCAGGCATATGCGTTTACGAATTCCCTGTTGACGCAAATACTTAATATTGCTCAACATCGCTTAGAGCATTGCATATGAAAATTCCGATATCGGGCAGGGCAGTCCTGAAATGAAGTTTTGTATGAGCATCGACGGGCTGTGAGGAGATGATCATTCCGTCGGGTCTCCCACTCTACTACTCCTGAGTCATCACGACTGGCAGCGCAACTAACCTTAATATATGATATCTGGATTTTATTTACATTGCCATCCATTGTATTTCTTTGAATGTTTTCTCGGGAAGAATCTTTAAATGGTAGATACTTTAGTGATTGGGATTACTGATGATGGGAATGCCAACAGGCAATCGAGTTTATGATTGGCAAAGGAACGACAATATAAGAAGGCTAGTTTGCGAATATAATAAGTGGAGCGGTTATTTCATGCTAGCGCCGGAAACATCAGTATGATCGGGATTGCATATATATGGACAAATGGGCATAAAGAATTGTTGGTGCAGACGTATTCATATGTTCTGGGAACATTGCACTAAATGTCATATGTGTTGTCCAAGGGTGGAGTCGGTCTGACACTATATAGCATAGCATATCCTCCAGCATAGAAGGAGTCGGGCAGTTGTTGAAGTGAAATCATTGTCTCTGCTATTTATCATTGATACACCGGGCTATTATTCAGAATATATTAAGACGGGCTCTTCATACCTGTGCCGTTGTGTGCATCAATATTGCTACTAAAAATACGGGGTTTATATTCAATCTGCACATACTAGAAGACAGGGATTTCGTTTGACAAATAACATTGTCACACTTAGAAAATCGATAATAATCTTGGCTCCGGGAGTCGGGGTTATTACATGGAGAGGGCATTTGTTTGGGGTTCCCACCGTAGGAGGTGCCTCTAGTTTCTCCCCCTGATGCTTAGGCTTGCTCGGTAGGAGCTGCGTTTTCTCCTCCCTTGAGTATGGTTCAAACTTATAGTGATAAGATTGTCTCCACTATTGTGGAGCCCCTTGTTCCTATCCCTCTCTTACATGGGTCAGTTCTGCCAATGCCTCCTTTTTTTGGTAATGTTCCTCTTTCTGTTTCTCAGGGAATGTTTTCTCCTCCTGTGAATCCTCAGACTCCTTTACCTGTTGGGGGTTGTGAGTTCTCTTTTGTGGTTGCTATGGCTTTCCCTTGTCTTGGTGTGGGGCCTGGTTCAGGGTTTCATTTTCAGAACTATTCTTTCTCTTCCCAATGAGTGGGTGGATAGAGCTACTGTTGGCTTGATGTCTACACTTATTGGGAAATTCCTCAGTCATAGACCCAACATTGATCTTATTCGTAATTGGGCTTCCGATTGTTGGTTTGCTTCAGGTCTGCTGAGTGTGAAGGCTCTGATGAACAGATTCCTCTTATTCTCCTTCAAATCCAACAAAGATTGCTCCCATGTTCTCAAGGAAGGCCCCTAGTTTTATGGTAAGAATTTTCTTCATCTCAAAAGATGGTATGTTGGTTTCAATGCTACCAAAGTTAATTTGGTTCCTGTATGGGTTCATCTCCCAGAGCTCCCTTTGGAGTTTTGGGATGAAAGTATCATTCTTGATATTGCTGATGCCATTGGTCAGTTTATGACCATTGATGATGTCATAAAAGCTAGAACGAGTTTTCTTTATGCTAGACTTTGTGTTTGCGTTGAGGCTGATTCTGAGCTGCCCAACAATGTCAAGATGTGCTCCAAGCTTGGGGTTTGGGAGCAAAAACTTCATTATGAGACCTCTTGGTGGTACCACTTCCACAATACTGGGCTTTTTTCATTGTGCCAAGATCTTCATAAAAAGATAAACTCCGATGGTCCTCAGCCCCAAGATGAGGAGCTGGTGTTGGAAATGAAAGAGGTTAGGATTGGCTTTGGCTGTCATCATGAAATCCTTTTGGAGGAAAAGATATTGCTGGACCACATTGTTGAGGAAAAAGGAGCCCCTCACAAGGTTAAAAGGAAACTTGATGCTATGCTCATGTATACATCAGTTGATTTGGATGGTGGAAGGATATTACACTCCAGTCATGTCCCTTTTTTGATGCCTTTGGTGAAATTTGGGTTCAAACCGCCTTGACTATCTTTGCTTGAAGTTTTGGGTCCTTCCAAAACTTGTTTGCGGTTCCATGCTCTGGTCAAATTGCATTGCTGGTCTTTGCTGTTCTATTGTTTGTTGCTGGTTTTGTCTCTCCTATTGGGAGACTTGCTTTGTTTGCTTCTTTTTTGTCTCACTTCTGGTGAGATTCGTCTTGCTTGCCTCTAAGGCTATCTTTTAACGGGTCTGGGCCCTTTTCCTGTGTTTACCTAATCAAAACTATTAAGGAACTTCATTTGTTTGTTTTCTCTTTCCACAAGGACAAATCTTAGAGCCCAGATGATTTTCCTGTGCCTTTATACTGATCATTTTGGGATTTGAAAAAGTTAGAGCTACTGTCTATCATGGAGGATCAAGGCACAACAAGCATTTGCTCAAACCGATAAATGCCATCAAACTTGTCCGCATACCCAAATAGGCTATGGCTAAACAATTGGACTAGAATAGGCCTGTAAGTATACAATCTGTCCAAACTTATTTCCCAAAGATTCAAACCGTTATGACACTAAATTGTATGGGATACCCAATTCCCTTTTGTCCTAGGTTAGCAAATAATTCATAATTTCCAAGCAACTCAAGATATTATTCATTCCCTTAAAGCATAGGATAGGACTGGTGTCATTATGAAATTGGATATATCAAAAGCCCTAGACAAGTGCAACTAGAATCTGGTAGGACATATGATGGCAGCCTTTGGTTTCAGCTAGCAAATTATCAGTTGGATTAACAGTTGTATAACCTCAGTGACCTTTGTCATCTTTATGAATGGAAAAAACAGCCACCAATTTCCTACTACATGAGGACTATGACAAGGGGACTCCTGAGCCTTTATCTATTTATTGATGAGAGAACTCCTCAGCAGGTTGGTCCTAAAATATAAATAAGCCAGAAGAATTCATGTTCTTGCCATAGAACTAGGGTAGTGTTGGTGTACGTTTTATCATCCACCGAACACATAGAATAAAATGTCCAAAGACACTCTATCCTCTCTTGAAAAACCACAGCGTATGCTAAGATTGCTAGAAGATCATATGGCGATTCCAAGGTTTCTTTTGTCAGGTCTTGACGTGTGGATAAGCTCAATGGGCGTTGTGATTTGCTGGTAATAAACAAGGGGACTTACGTAAAAGAGATTTTCACAAGTTTGGGACTTAGGCGGATTTATCATTAAAGGCTTCTCAATTAGGACTTCAATTTGGATCTCAAAAAAATGGCAAAAGGATAAGGGTTCAGAGAATCTATTCTACGCCTAGGAATTTGAGAGATAGTAAAGATTTAGGCGATAGGAAATAAACCACACTTTGTTTCGCCTCCTGCTGGACAACATACTCAAAGTGGGTGCAATCTTCAAGGGGTGTGATAATGATTTTCAAACCTCGAATGAGGCTGAAGTTAAGCCTCCACGATTATAAGCTCAGGCTAACTTTACGCATCGAATGCAAATCATCCATTCGAAGAAAGTATGAGCAATACTTCACCATTGAATCGATACAATCAATCTCTCATTCACTTAACCAACTTTCAAAGCAAATTCTATTTAGCTTAATTCTAACTTTAATCTATGGCGGAAGAAGATATGCAACCTCGCTTACTATTTGACAATAAAAGTTATTCAAAGCAAATCATGCATAAGAGCTTTTATTATTCGAAATAGTCTCAATGCAACAATCTCATCTTGTCTCCACACTTTACAAATGAGGCGAGCTCAATTTATAGGCTCCCCAATTACAATTCAGTGGCCAAGATTGATTTCAAATCAACGGCCGAGATTACAAAATAAAACCCTAATTAGGGTTTGTCACTTTCGACCAATGAGAAAATTTTATTTGAGGACACTTGTCCTTTTGCTAAATATAAACCAACAATAAAATAGAAAGTTGTTGCATGTTGATTCAGAACAATTTGATTGGTTGGAAGATGACGAGGCGCCACCTCAGCGTGCTGGATGCCTTTCTTGGTTGCTTCGTTTTTCTTCCACGCGCTTGCCTTAGAATATTTTCCTTGCCTATGACTCTGTTCGTTGTGCTTGTTCCTTCCTAGCTTTGATCTTGGATTCCTTTTGAGACTTCGATTTCTTCTTCCTGCTTGTACTGGAATCTTTGAGGTTTGGAAATCTCCCCTTGGAGCAGGTGTTTGGACTTGAAGTTGGTTGCTTTGAATTTCCTCCTGCTTGAACTGGGTTGATGTTATTACTTTGGATTTCCTCTTTGAATTCTCCAATTTGTGTCGAGAAATTGTCTAAGTATGGAAATCTGTATGGAACACTCTTATTGTCACCATCTGATTCTGATTGGAAGCTTGTCTTTAATTCTTCAGGAGATGAAATCCCTCAAGAAGTTGTCCTGATTGCTTCTTTCGAGTGTCTTGAATTTGGATAAGAATGCCCCTGTGCTTTCGCCATGATGGAGGAAATTGGAATTTTCTCTGTGAAGTATTTCCCATACTTAGCAAAATTTTGGCTATTCAAGTTCATTTTGTACCACCTTCACACGGACTATTCAACATTTAGCCAAGGTTTTGGATGAACTTTTCTTGTGGATTTTTCTTCAATTTTGAATTTGGCTTGTGCTATGTAGGACAAATTCCATCCTTGGACAAATATTTTATTCACTTCCTCTTTATTTTCCTCTTCATCCTTCCTGTTTTCTGTCCAACACTTAGTGAACTCTTCTCCCCAAGGTATCAACACTTAGCCAATTTTCTCATCCTCTCCTTGGGTGGACTTCACATGAGCTTGGACGTTTTCTCTCTCGGCCTAAGTCGGATTTCAAGCCACTTTGGACAAACATATCTGGGGAGAAGTCGAACTTTCTCTAGTGCTTACCATCTTTTCTCTTAAATTGGGGCGAACTTTCTCAACACTTTGACATTTCTTTTCTTGGTCTAGGTCAGACTTTGCATCATGTTTGCCATTGTACTTGGCGGATCTTATGGATGTTCGGACATACCTTCTCCAAGCAAAGTCGGACTTTGTAAAGGTTTGGACATGATGTGCTTGGGAAAAGTCAGACTTTCTTGTGCCGTCCACCCATTGAGCAAGGTCGGACTTCACTGGTGCCTTTCCAAATTTTTTTTGAATTTTTTACTTAGCCAATTCTTTGAGTCTCCTTGGCTGGGCGGACTTCATCAAGCTTGGGACAAGTGCATGGCGGACTTTGAGAACTTCTTTCCATTTACCTTCCCAAGGTAAGGCGGACTTAGAGATTTCTTGCCAAGAGATAGGTTGGACCTTCCACTAAGCTTGCCATTTTTCATCTCCCTTCAGGCACTTCATGCCTTAGAATATTTTCCATCATGATTGAGGGCGGATTTTGGACTGTCTTGGACACTCCTCCAGGTGGACTTTGCACTTGTCTTGGACATCCACCCTTGGGCAGACTTTGCTTCATGCTGGACATCTTCACCTTGGGCGGACTTGAAGCTTGCCTTTCCATCCATTATTTTGTCCAAGGCATTTTATATTTCTAAGTATTGGAAATAAATTATTAAAATATTAAAATATTTTAATTTATTCCAACCCGTTCATTTTGGACCCATGGCTATTTCAATTTTCTCTTCATTTTCTCTGGCTAAAAGTTTACTTTCCAATTTTATCCCCAATTTTGTCTAGCCAAGTCAAAATTTAAGCCATTCCGTCGACAATTGTTATGCCAGATCCTTATTTTTCCTTGCCATGGCGAAATTTTTAATTGCACTGAGCCTATTTTCTTCTGCCAAAATCAAATTTTCTCTTGCTCGGATGAATTTCTCTAGGCAAAGTCTGTGTCTGGATGTCTTCCTTAGGCAAAATTCCATGATGCTTGACAAATTTTCATCTCCCTTAGCCAAGGGCGGACTTTCCTACCTCTTTGCCTTGTGCATTTTCCTCTGTATACTTGGCCAACTTTATCAACTTTCCTCTAGACATCCATACTTAGGCGAATTTTAATCCTTCTTCTCTTTTCATGTTAGGCGAACTTCATTTTCTTCCTTGCCATGTCCCAAGCGGACTTTCCCAAGTCTTTTCCATCTTTCACATGCCATGGCGGACTTTCTATAGCACTTGCCTTTCAAACTTAGCACTTTACCTCTTGAAAATATCAAAGTACTTAGCCAAAATTCTAATTTTTTTTCCATCTTTTAGGCCCCTTTACTTAGGCAAATTTCGGATTTCCATCTCAAGGCACCAAACACTTAGTAAAATTTTCAATTTTTCTCCTTCCTTATGCCTAGGCGGACTTCCCAAGCATTTTTCCAAGTGAGGGGCGGACTTTCCAAGGTCTTTGCCAAGGTGTGGCGGACTTTGCAAGGTCTTAGACATTTTTCTTCAAGGCTGGGCGGACTTCAAAGGCATCTTGCCAAGTCCCACTTTTTAAGGGCCGACTTCAAACTTCATGCTGCTTACCTTTTGACCAAGACAAGGCGGACTTGCAAGGGTCTTAGCCATTTTTCTTCAAGGCTGGGCGGACTTTGGATGATCCTTGCTATCTTCTCCTTATGGCTGGGCGGACTTTCCATAGTCCTTGCCATCCTTTCTTTAGGCATGGCGGACTTTAGATGAGTCTTGCCATTTTTCCTTCCGTCCCACATTTTAAGGGCCAGCTTCTTCTCTTTGAACATGGCGAATTTTCCAGACTTAAGCAGATTTTCATCATGAATTTCATTCTTTTTTGGTCAATTTTTGGTGATTTTCCTCTCAGATCTGACTGATTTTTCCAGAATTTGATGCTTTTCAGTTTGATTTTCTCAGATTTTTGACTGATTTTTCCATGCTTTTCCAGATTTTTCACTTGATTTTTTAATTTTCTCTTTGATTTTTCAATGATTTTCGATTTTTTGGTTGATTTTTGGATCTAAAGATAGAAAGTTGACTTGTTGACCAGGGTTGACTTTCTAAAAATAGAAAAAAGCAAAATCCCTAAAAAATAGGGAACCCTGTTTGGTCCAAAAATGCCAAAAATGAAAAAACGAAAAAGCAAAAAAGCAGATTCCCTAAAAAATAGGAAGTGTCAGAATTGGCCGAAAGCACAGGCGATCCTCGTCTCTCGGGCCTTCTGAGCACTTCTGTGACGTTTAGGCACTGATTCAAGCATGGATTATTGACTTGGCTCGGATGACTCTTAGAAGACTGACTGGAAACTCTCAAAATGACGACGTCTTTGTAAAAAAGACAAGTGATAAGCAGTTGCGACGCCGAGGCAAAAAGCGAAAACAGGGGGTCCCCATTTGCAATGGGGCGATGTGTGAAAAGGTCACAACAGGTAGTAGCATGCAAGCTTTTAGTTTGCATATAACATTATCATATTCTCTCCATGCATCATGAAGAAAACAAAAAAAACAAATGAAATGATCTGCATATATAAGTTTTTCTCAGGCCAACACATCAGCAGAAAAAAAAATCAAGTGTGATTTTTGCCAAATTGACGATGCAAAAATAGGAAAAAAAATCATAACCACCTTGGTTATTAGGGAAGAGAAGCTGTAATTGTATCTTTTCTTTGCCACTATAACTGTCATGACTTCCCTGGAAATAGTTGGACCATTAAATGAATCGATGCAACCAGATAATGGGTGTCCGAACTCCTTTTAATCCAGGCATCACTAGTTTAGGAGGCATCACTATCATTTGGTGAAGTCCTATGCTTCATATAATGCCCTTGAAGGATACATGACTCACACCTGTAGGTGTGTGGTTGGAAAGAGAGGCCTCAAATCTCCTTAAAAAGAAGCTGCAGCTAACCTGTCAGGCTTCCAATCTTCTAACAAAGGCAAACGACTCCTACTCACCACGTCTCCCTAATCAAGATTTCATTACTTCCATACCATCAACTAGCAAATTACTCCAAACATTGAGCAATTAGACTAGTGTGCAGATTAAACATCTCTAATTTAACCCCCTTCCAAACCATGGTGTCCACATACACATTGGTGACCAGCATTTTATGCTTAGAATCTCTAATGGAGATGGCAGCTCGAATGATAGGAACCAAAGTCGGGATAACTAACACACAAAATAACTAACCCTTTGCCAGATAATTTCTTATTCTACACGTGTTTAGCACAACTGTGAATACTGTTTGAATCCACCATTGCGTTGAATAGGAAGAAATCCTTCTTTGAAACCAATTTAATATCCCTTGCTACTTCTGATCTAAATTTGCCCTCAAGGAATATCGTAAGGGTTACCAAAATGCGAAACAAGGATCTTGGTTACTATTACCTTCTACACTTTAGGATTTTTCACCTAAAGGAGAGGGATGAACCAAAATGTCAATGTTCACACTTCTTAAACCACTGTAGAATTCCTTACAAAATCTGGCCTAAGTTTGCCTCAAGGAATATTATCAAACACTTCACTTACAATCTCTTAACTAGCTATTTCTGAGTTTTCAGTTTGCTTGCTTGTCTTCAAATGGCTTCAAATGAAATCTAATACCTTGCAAAATATCTCTACAATATCTAGATAATGAACTAGATACAAATGAGTTGGATGGTTTCTTCGGTTCAGCAGTTGAGTAGCCCATGGTTGAGCTTGGATGGCAGTGACGATTTGATCCTTGGTGATGATTCTGTTGCTACCTCCATACTCATCTTTCCTATGTTTTCAGTGGGATTTCAGTTTGAGTACCGCTGCCCTCACTTTCTTTCGTTGGTTATGATGACATCTTTTGATGAGCAGACTGATTTTGAGTTTGGGTAGGCTTTGGGGCACCTGGCTGTGATTATCTTTCCGAACACGCTCCACGGGGACGCATCCCCTGTGTTTTTATGCTGTTTCTCGTATCAGGTACGAAACGGGGACACGGGGACGGCCAGGAAACGTCCCCTAGCCGTCCCCTTTTGCCCTCCAAGTACCCGGTACTTCCAGGGGACTTTTGGCAAAAGGCAGGGGACGTAGGGTACTTCTAGAAGTACCTGAAACTTCCCAGCCGTCCCTCATTCGTACCGAGTACTTCTAGAAGTACCCTATGGCCCAGCAGCAAAAAAAACACATTTTTATAAAAAAATTAAAGTTTTTTAAAATGAAAAAGGCATGGGCGGGCCCACAAGGGACGCCCCATGCCACTTAACCTAATTTATGCCTTATATATGCCCTAAAATGAGAAAAAGCAACTCATTTTTACATTTGGCTTGTGAAGTGAAGGAGAGCAAAAGAAGAGCAGCTGAGTGAAGGATCGCCAGACTAGTCAGTATTGTCAGACTCCAGCCTTACGTTGGGATGTTAATCCCAAAGATGCTATGCAGATTGAGGAGAATGCACATGAGGGATTGGTTGGGGTTCCATTGGTTGAGGTAGATCCTTCTATTGACATGGACACTGACACTAACTTAGACTCGAGCTCTAATGGCAAGGGCGATGCTGATTTAGACCTACCTTCTGCTGATTAGGGATCTTGGACAGCGATATGTTTTCTTAGTTTTATGTTTAGCATGTCATTTCATAGTTGAGACTTGGAGACTTTGGGCATTTTGGTTATAATTATCAGACTTTTATATGATATGTGTGCACATTGATAATGAAAAGCATTTGAATTTTGTTAATTTGTTTGTCGATTCTCATGTGAAATCTCAATTCAAGTCTAATGATATGTATTAAGCTTATACAAATGTCTAGAATGAATGCTTTATCAATGTTATGCTATGAACATTTGAAATTTCTATATATTTTTAAAAAATTCCCTATTTTTTTATCAGCCGTCCCCTAAAAAATGACCCAAAAGTACCCCTGTACCGAAAACTCGTCCCGCCGTACCAGGTACTCCCCGTCCCCGAAACCCCGTGGAGCATAGGACTTTACCCATTTGTTGTTTCCACTCTGGTGAGTGATGCTCACTGTAGTTACTTTATGGAGATGATATGCATTATTCTAGATGATGTCTTAATGATTGTAGTGCTTTGGGTGCGTTGGTGTGTTTTGGACCATTCTTTTGACACTTGGAGGTTGAGTGTTGATGTTATGATTTTGGTTTGCGTCAGCATAGGCTTTTCCTGGTTGGTAGATTTCAGATATATGGTAGTGATTGACTTGCTCCATACTTGGGGTATCTTGAGGTGTCATGCCGAGGTTTATTTCTTATGGTTGAGCAGGGTTTTTCTCATGTTGTCTAGGGTTGTGATTGACTGTGAGTTTGTTGATGCAATCTTCTCTGAGTTGTTTTGGTAGGATATTTTTCATGGCATTGACTTTAGACCTATCAGGTTTTTCAGTATGGGCTTTGATGATTTTTTATTCCTTGGGGGTCCAGGATAGGGGAGCGTAGTTTGGGCACGTTGGTTCATTTACGATCAGTGTGGCATGGTGTTAGTATGGTGGTTCCTTTTTAAGACTAACTTGGAACTCGAGAATCACACCATGTTGTAGTTTAGCTACCATTTGGGATGAGAGAGCTAGTGTTGATTTTCTTGAGTTTACTCTTGTGGCATATTAGTTTGGTACTCTCGAGGGGCATTCTTTTGAGGAGTTGGTCGAGTCTATGCAATATTTGATTATGCTTAATATAGGAGGTTGTTAGGAGGACCCATGTGTTGGTACCTCGCAGGACAGAGATTTGAGCAGTTTGTGCTACAGACCTCCTAGATTTACTTGGGACCCTGGGATCATTTTTGGTTTCAGTGTGAATTAAATTGTTGGTTGCAGGGCTTTACTGGCATTGCTTGAGGACAAGCAATCTTTGGGAAGGGCGGACTGTAATGTCCCCATTTTCGATTTCCTCTTTCGGATTAGTCTGGTTTTGACACACTTACTATTTTTAGTAAGTGCTATATTTAGTAACTGGTCCGACAAGCAGAGCAATGTAGTGTTTCTTGTTTTGGCAATGTGTGGAAGTTGTCCGATGAGCTTAATTGCTTGTGTTAGTCCTTTTTGTGAGGTTTTTTTTGGTGTTTTAGTTTGACTTTCTATTTATAGCAGTGGCCAGCTTACAGTGCTTACTATTCTTAGTAAGCCATAGGGCATCTCAGTGATCTTCAGTTTTGTACCAGTTGATGTTTGGTGAGTACTTACTATTTTTAGCAGTTGCTATTTATAGTAAGTCTATCTCGGGAAACTGGTCTCAAGCCCATTGTGTCCTTAACAGTGTTATTTCTAAGGTGGCGTTGGAGAGCCTAAGGTTGAATTATTTAATAGTTGCTTTTAATTAGTCACTTAAGTTATTTTATAAAATAACTTTATAACTTAAGTGAGGGGGTAAGTGGTCATCAAAAAAGTACCTTGGTGCCTAAGTGATAACTTTAAGTAGTTTTAGAAGGCTACAAAAGTGCAAATAGTTTCCTTATGAGCAGTACGCCCCTTTGAGGATTATTTGATAATGTTTTAAAGTATAAAGCAAAAATATTAAAAGGTTTTTGGAGGGAAAATGATTCAAAACCTAAAGTTGCCCTAATTTCCCTCTCACTTTCTATAAAGTGACTTTTTGGCTCTCATTTGCTCATGGATGTTTTGGCTACTTATGGAGATGTTGCTGGTTTTTTGCCAGGAGGTTCGATATTGGAGTTGAGGACGAAAACCCTCGTTATCTAAGACCGGTTTCGGCAGTGCAAGACCTGCCCTAGCAGATAGAAGGGTGGTTTCAACTAGAAATCACATTTGGGCTTCAGTTTGCAGATTACAGGCTTGAGAATGAAGATTTTTTAGTTCTTTTGAGGTGTTTCAGTTTAATTTTTGGAGTGAGTTTGTATCTCTTTCAGTTTGGAGTGGATTTCTTGAAGTTTGGTGTGTTTTTATCAATTTCTGGGCACATTCATTTTGGACCTGAACCTGGTTATTAGCTCATTCTTCCAAAATGGTTTAGGTTTTCCAAATGGGTATTGGATTAAATGAAAGCTCTCTTCAAGCTGATTCTATCAAGTACTATTTCACATTTTTTGGAGCTGTGTGGGATTTTTAAGGTCAAGTCGACCTTCTACAGGGGGATACACTTTGCTGGGAGAAACTTTCAGTTATAGTCTGCTGGTGTAGTCGCTGTTCCAGCTTGCTATTGTGGACTGAGTTGCAGTGATTCAAGACGTGGAAGCAGGGAGTTAAGAGCCAAAGTTCTTGGTGCTGTGTGTATCTCTTTGAGAGCTTATTTCGGCTGGTAATGCTTTTGCCAGGTCTGATTATCTCCATCAATCTGTTGTTTATCATTGTAAAATCTGAACCTATCTGTTATCAGTATTCTGAGTATTGAAAAGGAGAATTTCTGTTATTTACCTGAGCAATAAGGCTGCAAATTCATTGTTGAAAAGTATCTTATTTCAAGCAAGCTTCTAGTTTTTCTGTTCTATGTTATCTATCCATTTGCATGTTGAAAATATGAAAAACTCATGAAAACACAAAGGTAAGCATACTCAGAAATTATAACAGCAGTGGTGAAGTTTTCAAAAAATATATTTGGGGTCTTATATTACACTCATTAACATTTTTTATCATAACCTGTTTCTGGAATCTATTATGATATTACTTCTTGAATCTACAATTTTATTCTTGTAAGCTATAATGATTAAATTTTGTATGACATTGCTATTTATTTGATCCAATTTTCATCTTTGCAAGTTTAACTATTGTAAAATATTTGATCCAATTTATTTTTTCAGGATGATAACATTTTGGTAAATTTGGCATCTGCATTAGCAAATAAAGGACGCAGTGTGTTCTGCTTTGACTTTTCTGGAAATGGGTAAATTTTAGAGCTATGCTATTTAGGTTGTGTTTAATATACAAATTCATTCCTTTCTGTGATTGATTTTTTCTTGTAATCTGTACTGACATTTTCTTAATATTGAAGCAACAGGGTGAAATTTCTTGCCCCCATTTCCATTCCTCCTTACAGTCCTTACAGTCTAGTCCAAAGAATAAGATACACATTATATTCATTCATCACTGAATTATTTTGTTATATCAGTATGTTTTATTTTTGAAAGGGGATTCCTCTTGAAGGTGAGATTTAATCTGTAAATCTATTTATAGAATATTTTTTTCTATCCAGAGTGATTTTCATATCAGAATTGGGAAGATACGAGCTGATAACATTTGAGAATATTCCATCTATTTTCTCAAATTTATCTTTTGTATTTTTATTTCTGATTGTTCACAGGGACATGATTCTAGTTTGAAATCCCATGGAAGTTACTAGGTCAATGAATAGCCTCCAAAGAATGCCAAGGCCTCATATTTATAAACTTTTCCCTCCAATTAGGGTGCCCAAGCTGAAATTCACATTCATCTTTCCAAACTTGCATTTGCATTTCATTTAAACTTCGTTAGCCTCCTTGACTTGGTGTCCAAACATGAGGGAGATAATTTTATCAAAATGCAAATAAAACATGAGTTTGGCGTCCCAAAAAATATAAGAGAAATTCACTTTATAACTTAAATACATTCTCTCAATAAATCGTCCACATTGCTTATAATATAATTTTCACTTCAAAACATTATTTCATCAAATATTAAACTTGCCAAATCGAGCACCACAAATGCTGGAGACCAAACTGGATATACTGCCCTGCTGTAATGTCCCTGTTTGAATAATATCAATTTTGGGTCTATTTGTCTTGAAGGTCCAGGTGTTCAGTTAAATCAATAGAGAAATTCTGGCCGTGAACAAATAAGTGTGTATATATCTGCTAAAATGGCTATTATGGTAGCAGCAGGATTGTAATGTTTTGCCACAGATTGGGTAGGTGATTTCTGATATGACGACTGATGCAAGGGATGCTATTATAATAGAGAGGAATAATTGCTGCTCAACCGCAATCCTCAAAGTCAGAATATGTCAATGTTATGACATCGGATGTAGTCGCTGTTCTTGATGTGATTCCCTTAAGTGTATGCACTGAAATTGTAGTAAGTTGATGCCAGTCTTTGGATTGCTACTCCTGAGCTCTACCAAATGCTGATGCTATTCTATGATTATGGTTTAGGTGTACTCCTCTATATTTAAAGGCTGACTGATTCCCTTGAGCAATCACTCTGATTTCACTTATGTGTAACCACAATTCCCTTGACCTGTTATAGTCGAGAAACTAGTTTTGTACGTCATTCCATGATGCCCTGTTTTGGATCTATCTTTCCTTTTATAACTTCATTTGCCAACAGTCCCGCCCTTTGTTGCCAAGAGATATGCCCTTTGGCTTCTAACGCACTGATTAATTCATCATAATCGTTCTTTAATCTTTGCTTAAGGTTTCGAATTAGAGCAAGTGTGTTAATCGTCCCTAGGTTGGTGGTAGACCCCGTCAGAGAAGCCACTCCATAACGGTGAGGCCTGGCTTGTGATTTATTAAATTGTCCTCTTCAAATGAATTTGGCGTTGGATTTTAATCGGCCAAGAATCATAGCAAAAATACTATTGGCGGACGCATCCAAAATTGTTGTCATCGATTTTGAGGATCTGAACTATCGATGAAGCTATTATATATTGCTGAAACCACCAATTATTGCTCCAAACCTATGTTCCACGGCATTTCGGGGACGAGGATGAGGGGACGAGTTTCAGGGACGGCAGTCCAAGGGCAGATTTTTGGGGACGGCGGGGGGACAGTGATATAGGAATTTTTCAATATACATATATATATATGTATGAATTTTTAAAAATATATTATATATAGAGAGAGAAAGAGAGCAATTTGAAATATCAAATATGTGCAACAATATCAATATGACAATATGTGCATAGATAGAGAGTATAACAACGATATTTTCCCCTGGTCGTTTCTGCATGTTTACCCTACCCATGTGTGCATTGCAAAGTCAAAAAAAATTTCTATAATACTTAAAAGTTAAAAGTCTTCATTTCAATTTTAGGTTGAAAGACTAAAGTAAATATAATAATATTTTATTATTTAGTTAATGCCATTCGAATGGGGATAAAACATTTTTATCAAATATAATGAAAATTTTAATATTTCATTATAAAACATTTAATATTTAATATTTAATTTTTAATATTTGATAAAACATTTAATATTTATCAATTATCAAGCAATTTTTATTTAATTTGACAATAAAATTAAATAGTTTGTTTAAAAATTAAATGTTTTATCAAATATAATGAAATATTTAATATTTAATATATATCAAACAATTTTTTATTTAATGAAATATTTAATATTTATCAAGCAATTTTTATTTAATTTGACAATAAAATTAAATGGTTTATTTAAAAATTAAATGTTTTATCAAATATAATGAAATATTTAATATTTATCAAGCAATTTTTATTTAATATGCTAAAAATCAAAACATTTTTTACTTTGACAAAAAGGGGACGCCTGGGCATCCCCGATACAGTTGGGGGATTCCTAGCTGTCCCTTGGCCGTTTCGGGGACACCTAGGCATCCCCTTTTATTTTCCAATCGTCCCCTTTTCTGGGGATGCGTTTCTTGCCGTTTCCCAGTTTTTGAAAATTAGGGGGCACGCCTGGGGGATGTCCGCTACTGTCCCCCCCGTCCCCGAAATGCTACAGGGGACGAGGACGTAGGGTTTGAGGGGGGGGACGCATCCCCGTGTAACACAACTCCAAACATGAGTATGCTTATTCCTTTACGGGCTTGTGTTAAGAGCTGATATATCTTTTGAGTATATTAATATTTATAATGTTATATGCAATATTTATAATTTTATATATAGTTTTAATATTTATTATTTAAATTGCCAATATTTATAATATAATCATTATAATATTATTTTATGTTTGTATCTATATTAATTTATAAATATTTCTTTATTATATTAAAGTGATTATAATATTTAAATTATTAATATCTATATTTTAATACTTATAATTATAATATTGTCTTGACAATTATAATTATAATGGTATCGATTGGTTAATATTTTAAATATGCTTTTTATTATCTTAGGGTCACGTTTCGAGGACATGACACCTGCCAGATATAGCCATTGTACCAAATTGCTAAAACACAGCCAGAAATAACACTTACTATAAATAGCATACTGCTAAAAATAGTGACTTCAAATGCATTTTAACCACATTCTGAGCAGCCGTCGAAACTTACTAAAAATAGTAAGTCCGAAAAATTTGCCTGACGTAGATGCATGTCATACCACTGCGAAGCTCTCTGAAAACCTAGAAAGAATCCAGAAACCAAATTGCAAAACTTCAACATGCAAACCCCTGAATCCACAAAAGAATCCTTTCAAGCAGCTAGAAACCCTAATTTCCACTTTTGACTAGCCTACTGGCCTTTGGGATAGGCTAACGGCCAAGTTAAAGAATCATTGTTGAGAAGGGGACATTACATGGAGGGAAGATTGTAATGTCTCCTTCATAGGCGTGATCAATTGGTGGAGACCCTTAGCCTATTTTAATTTCCATAGACTAATTGGTGTGTGGTAAGAGAATAATTCATTAATTAAATTAAGTTGTCTAAAGTCACTCATTTTACGGGCAACTTATATTTAATTAATTATTCTATTAGTATTGGACAAATATTAAAAAAGTGACTTTTTGGGGGCCCAAATGTAAATTTAAATTAAAAGAAATATCAAAAGTCACTTTAAGATTAAGTTGTTTAAAGTCACTCATTTTACGGGCAACTTATATTTAATTAATTATTCTATTTTTATTGGACAAATATTAAAAAAGTGACTTTTGGGGGGCCCAAAGATAAATTTAAATTAAAAGAAATATCAAAAGTCACTTTGAGAGGGAAATGGAATATAATATTTCATATATAAAAAAAGGGATATAAAAAGTAGAACTTGCAAAAGAAAATTCACTCTTGACATTTTAGTTTAAAAAATCCCAACTCTGGAGATTGAGCACTGTTCATCTTTTTTGCCCTAGGATGAAACCCTCTTAACCAATTTGTGAGTGGGTTCCTCCGAAGTTCACTTGTGTGCTCAATGCTTGTGGATTTTTAAGGATATGGTGATTGATAAAATTATATTATTTTTAGTTTTGAATTGAAAGATTGAAGATTTTCTTGGAGATATTGACAAAGCAAATTATAGAGGGTTTTTGAAAGAAAAGACACAAGAATTACTAGCTACAGCACCCGCTATAGTACTTGCTGCTGTTTAAAGGAGGAATCAATATCTTTCCAGCTGTATAATCACCTTTGAAGGCGCTACTTGTGACTTTGGTGAATTTTTGATGCGAATATTAGCATTTGACAAATTTATGGTTTTGTAATGAAAGATGTATAAAATGTCAGTTGTCTATTGCATGTTTTTTTTTAATGTGTAAACATATTAGCTGTTGCCACTATTGTATTTTGACATTAAATACCAACAAGGGTTGTACTGGCCAATTGTTTGCGAAATTGTTAATGAAAGGTTGATGCATGACAACTATTTGTTAGAATGTCCATGAATTGTTCAATGTTTGCAAATATTTGTGAATATGGCCATGATAATAAATAAATAAAAGATAGCTGCAGCTGTTTCTAAGCACTAAATTAAAAAGTATTGATTGGTTCAGTGTTCAGCCAACTATTTGATGAATTGTCTGGGAGTTGAAGATCAGAAAATTTGCAAGTTTTGTAAATGTTTATCAAATCTTATCAAAGTTGGATCCTAAAAGACCTATGGAAATTCTAAGTCTGAAATTCTGTGTAAGAATTCTAAGTCAGATTTTATACTTTTGTATTTCGAATGTGCTGATTGCAGAACATTAATTAATTTCAATGTTTGCAAGATAGAAATGATTTCCTATTTATATCATGGGAGAAGACACGCTCTAAGGAGACGCGTCTCATGAGAGGACGTGTTCCTTGAGTGCGAGGGTTCCCTTGGTAAATTCGGTAGTTAATATTTTACCAATTATCATGCTTTTAACAAGCAGCAATCAAAGATTCGAATAATCAAGATTCAAATAACTTATTTGAAGACATTTATATTTAAGAGTAGTTCGATTAAATATAAATGATGATGATGCATAAATGCAATCATCATTTATATTTGACTGATGCTATCTTAAATCAACACTCCCTCTTAGCTAGGGAAGATATTTCAAAACAAATAAGTGGAGATATCACCTTCACACGTGATATCGAAGATATGATATGTTTTCTCAATATTGTCAAGTCACATGACATTCTTCATAACACATCATTACGGTATGTGTACTGACATCAAGTCACATGATGTCTACCATAATAATTCATGGCATGTCCACGGATATATAATTATCCACCATGATCATCTCTTAAAGATCACAATGATCTTCAAATGACATCAAGTCCCATGATATCCATCAAAGTGTCCAAGAGATACTATCATGACATGTCCACAGATATCAAGTCACATGATATCTATCATGATAGTTCAACTCATCATTGTAGAGTCGTCACTTAACAATGTCACATACAAGTGTTCATTATTAGAAAGATCGTCACCTTTCAATAGTGTACACAGGGGGAGCGGGCCCATAAGGTCATGGAGTTACATATATGACAAAAGAGTTTACACATTAAGCATCTTTAAATATATTAGTACAACTTCTAAACAATTTGAATTTCAAACATAATATCAAATTACATTTCAACCATACCAAGTTTCTTCCTGAAGTGTTCAACCTTGACTCTGGAGAGAGGTTTGGTGAGAATATATGCAGTTTGATCATTTGTACTAATATACTCCAACTGGATTAGATTCCTTTCTACCATATCTCTTACATAATGGTAGGGGATTTCAATATGCTTAGATCTATCATGGAATACTGGATTTACAGAGAGCTTAATGCAACTCTGATTATCACAATAAATGATAGTAGGATTCAAGGGTTCACCAAAGAGTCCCACAAGCAATATCCGGAGCCAAACTGCTTCTCTTGCCCCTATAGAGGCTGCAATGTATTCAACTTCTGTCGAGCTTTGTGCTACTGAAGACTGTTTTCTGCAGATCCAAGAGATCATAGCTGATCCTAAACTGAAGCAACATCCTGATGTGCTTTTCCAATCGGTTACACTTCCAGCCCAATCTGAATCAGAGTATCCATGTAGGTCTAGTTGGTCATTTCTGTAAAGAAGACCATATCCAATAGTGCCTTGAAGATATCTCAATATATGTTTCACAGCCATAAGGTGAATTTCCTTTGGCTCACACATGAACTGGCTTAGAGCATTCACTGCATAGCAAATATCAGGTCTGGTGTTAACCAGGTACATCAATGATCCAATCATTTGTCTATATAGGGTTGAATCTGCACACTTAGATTCTGCTGCTGCTTCTTTCAATTTGTGAAGGTTGGTTTCCATAGGTGTAGACATGGGTCTACAATCCAACATTCCAAATCTCTTCAGAATATCAATAGTATACTTTCCTTGGTTTAGTATGATGCCATCTGGTTTCTGCCAGACTTCCAAGCCTAGGAAGTAGTGTAAAATGCCCAAGTCTTTCATGTCAAACTTTGAAGTTAGATCCTTCTTTCCTTGAGCAATGAGGTGATCTTCTCCTGTTATTAGCAGGTCATCAACATATAAAATAATTATTAACATATCACCTTTAATTACCTTAAAGTAAAGATTTGGGTTTGCATCATTCTTGGAGAATCCTAGTCCCAAGAGGTAGCTGTCAATTCTTTCATACCAGGCCCTGGGAGCCTGTTTAAGTCCATACAGTGCTTTCTTTAGTCTGCATACATGTGAGTCAGGTTTATGTATCACAAAACCTTCGGGCTGTTCTAGATAGACTTCCTCTTCAATGGTTCCATTTAGGAAGGCAGTTTTTACATCCATTTGGTGGATCTTCCAGCCTTTAGCTGCTGCAATGGCTATCACTGCTCTCACAGATGTGTAACGGGCAACAGGTGCAAATGTTTCTTCATAATCAATGCCTTCCTTCTGTGAAAAACCTCTTGCCACAAAACGTGCCTTATGTTTTTCTATACTGCCATCAGCAGCATGTTTGATTTTGAAGAGCCATTTAGAAGAGACAACAGATTTCTCTTTTGGTCTAGGCACTATATCCCATACATCATTCTTTAGAATGGACTGATACTCTTCCGTCATTGCGTCCTTCCATACTTGATGTCTGAAGGCTTCTGAAACATTGGTGGGTTCTGAATTTATGATGTCATTCATTAGAGCAACTTGAGAACCGTTTGGGTCTTTTACTCTCCCTAAACGTTCCTTTGGGTGTTGCATGATTCTCAGCTTCTTTGATCATCTTTCTAGCCCAAAGTGGCCTCTTCTTGCCGTTGTCATTTGTATTCTCATCTGAAGTAGATAGAAGTTCATTTGGTATTTCCTCAGGATACTCCCTTTGAATCTCAGGGGTAGGATCCTTGTCTAAGACTCTAGGTGAATAAGTTTCTATCTCACTTGAACTTATTGCCCTTTTGAATGCAATGTCTTCTTCAAAGATGACATCTCTGCTCAATTCAATTTGTTTCTGCTCGGGTATGAATATCCTGTAAGCTTTGGAGGTTTCACTATATCCCACAAATACCCCTTTCTTTCCGGAAGGTTCTAGTTTGAATCTCTTCTCTTTGGGCACATGAATATAGACTGGGCAACCAAAAATCCTAAAGTGACTAATATCAGGTTTTATGCCAGTAAATGCTTCTTCAGGAGTTTTGTTATCTAGATGAGAATGAGGACATCTATTTTGAATGTAGACAATAGTTTTAGAGGCTTTTGCCCAGAATGAGGTTTCTATGTTCTGGTCAAGTAACATTGCTTTTGCAACTTCTACAATGGTTCTATTTTTCCTTTCAGCAACCCCATTTTGTTGAGGGTTGTAGGCTACTGTAAACTCCCTCTTAATCCCAGCATTCATGCAAAATTCCTTAAAGATTTCAGAGGTGTATTCTTTCCCATTGTCTGTCCTTCAAATTTTGATTTTCTTCCCAGAGAAGTTTTCAGTAAGAGCTTTGAACTCCTTGAACCTTTTAAGGATTTCTATTGACTCTTTAGACTTAAGAAAATAAATCCAGGTCTTCCTAGAGAAGTTATCTATAAATATGACATAGTATAGGAAGCCTGCCTTGGAGATCTTGTTGTGACCTTTTTCACACATCGCCCCATTCAAATGGGACCCCTAATTTTGCTCCATTACGGTCTTTTTTGGCTTTGGTTTTATGTTTCTCTCTCTCCGTGTCTCTATTCTATGGTCTGCTTTACGGGGCGTTCGATCGCAAGCTGCGTGAATTTGGCCAAGTCTGAAATTAGGGTTTCATCGTTCACTGGTCCGTGGTTGAGCAAGGTGAATAAATTGAAAATTGAACTTAACATTATTGTCAGTATGCTTCCCGCGAGGTTCTTAGCAAAGTTTTCATCAGATTAGAGGTACTTACTATTTTTAGTAAGTGTGAAATTCAGACAATCCATCAGTATTTTTGAGATTCCAAGCAGTCCACGGTGTTCAGGCGTATCAAAGCTGCTTCGTATGCAAAATTTGAGCAAAACCGACAACTTACTATTTTTGAGTCCGACAGGACCAATTTCGAGGTGCCCGATGCGAGTTTTTCTTTGCATGTCTGCATATTCCTTCTGGGTTTTTCGAGACCTTCGCGATGATATAACATGCAAAACGAGACGATCACTTTCAGAATTCAGTCTTCCGAGGCTATTTTTAGGGTTTGCATGTCGGGGTTTCTTTTGCATGTCGGGTGATTCCTGGTGGGTTTTTCGAGAGCTTCGCGATGGTGTGACATGCAAACAAAGATACTCACTCAGTAAGGAACTTGCTATTTTTAGCAGGTGTGTCCCGGCAGCTGCTTCCCAGTAGTTCAGAATCACGAGCTGATCACAGTGCCACAGAAACGAAGGGAAACAGAGTTCATTTGATACGCATGCAGAGCGAATTAGGGTTTCCAACTTCGGGACCCAAAAAGAGGCGTAAAAGGTCAGAATTTTCGAAAACCGGTGTAAACCACTGCGATCAGCGTCCTTCAGGCTATCTGCTGGTGAAATTTCAAGTCAAACGGAGCACTTACTATTTATAGTAAGTCAGATTGGAAATTGGCTAAAAATAGTAAATCAGCTGCATGCGTCAGTGTCGACGGATAGGTCACGTGCTGAGGAGCGCCTCGTTCAAATTTCAACTTGATCGGAGCAATGGAGCTATTAGAAACATGAGGTTACTATTTATAGTTAACCACCTTCAGAAACAGGCTAAAAATAGCAGGTCAGCTAAAAATGGCAGTGCCGACAGGACAACGAGGCTATGAGGATGTAGTATGCAAAATTTCAAGCCGTTCCGAGCTTTAGAGGTGCAAAATTCAGAGAACTTACTATAAATAGCAGGGCACGTAAGCTGGCGAAAAATGAGAAAATTTGTCTAAGTCTGGAACTTCATCTAGAAGACATAGCAAATGCGCCAGGTGAGTAAGAAAGCATGGAAAAATTCTAAGTATGGCGTTCATCCTGCTTAGGGGTCCAAATGCGCCCAAGGCACCAGAAGTCAAAGAAAGTCAACGATGTTCATCCTGCTACTAGGCCAAAATGCGCCCAAGGAAAGCTCAGGAGATTGAAAAAAAATTCTAAGTGTGGGAAATCTGCCTCACCCCTCCAAATGCGCCCAACTTGCAAAGTTCATCCTCTTGCCAGGGTGAAATGCGCCCAAGGCAAGGAAGGTCAAAGCAGTCAACGTTCTTCATCCTCCTCAAGGGGGCAAAATGCGCCCAAGTGCATGCATGCTAGGACAAAAAAATGGAAGGTGAAGAGTCACTCTTGAGGCGTTGGAAAAAAGTTTATCCTTCACACATGCCAAAATGCGCCCAAGGTAGGAGTGGGTCAACAAGTCAACACTTTCATCCTCCACCTACATCAAAATGCGCCCAAGGTGAAAGAAAGTCAACAAGTCAACAAGCTCGTCCTTCATCAAGTCTAAAATGCGCCCAAATGAGCTCAAGTAAAGACAAAAGGTGGAATACGAAGGGTCATCCTCTTCCACAGCTGAAATGCGCCCAAGTTGAGGGTGTAGAAAGTGAATAAAGGTGGTAAATGAGGTGAAATATGATTGAAGCATGGTAAAAGGTGGTCAAAGGTGGGCGTTATTCCTTTCCTTGCCTCAAATGCGCTTAAGGTGATATATTAAGAGGGTGTTGCAAGGTGTGTTGCCTAGGCGTGATTTTAAATTCCTCTTCAAATGCTATATGCGCCTAGAGAGATGGGAGTCATAAAGTGTGAGAAAATAACTTTCTAAGGCATGTTGAAAAGTATAGTGCCAAGGCGTGATTTTCTTCAAAGTATGATATACGCCTAAGGTGGTGAGTGAGAGATTTCTCTAAGGCGTTGGAATATTTTCCTAAGTGTGGAGTGAAATGCAAGTGGCAAGTGAGAATAAAATGTGCAAGGCGCCTCTATGAGTAAAATTTTCTAAATGAAGTTGATAAAATCTCTACCACTGGCAAATGAAACAAAATTTTCTAAGGCAAATTCTCAGAGTGCAAAATGATTAAAATATTTTCTAAGGAAAAATATTTTCTCCTTAGAAAATACGCCTAGAACTCAGGGTGATAAATTTTCCTTTGTGGAGCCCGAGCAAGTTTTCAGAGGCAAAGTCAGAAGATGATGGCGATGCAGGATAAATCCAAAATTCCTCAAGCTAGAGCAACAGGACGATCACAGATGAAGAACGGATTTAAATTTCACAGGGAAATAATTTTCTAAGGTCCAAAAATTCAAAAAAATTAAATGAACCCGTTCGTTGGGTACCCATGGATTCATCACGTTCTGAGGAAAATTTTCTTCTGGGTATCAAAGATTATCAGTGAGGAGTTGATTTTAAAGTCTTCCATGCTTCGCTTCGGATTCTGGGATGAAGATTTTAAGTGGGCACCAGGTTGATGAATTTCTTAAGGGAAATTTGAAAATTTTCTAAGGCAAAAATGAAGAAAATGTGTTTTCAAGGTGAAATCCTCCAGACGATGAATTTGAAAAGAACTGCTTAGCTGAATTTGCTTAAATCCTTCGTGAGGATAGTTTTCTTGAGCCAGAGATGGATAAAATCAAAGTTGTCAGAGCTCCAGCAGGTGAAATGAATTTCTTGAAGATGCAGTTGAAGTTGATATTGTCAAGGATGATACGCCCTTGAAGAGGATGGATTGAAAATCTGGCTAAGGCGTGAGGAATTTGAACGCAAAGTTGGCTAGTGAAGACGATGAACGCTTGGAAATTAGAGCATGAGAATCCTGGTAAGTAAGTTGAATTTATATTATGGAATGTTCTAATTCTCTTCTCCTTGCTTGTTTTGCAGGAGAAATGTTGAAGTTGAAGCACGATGATATTACAACCTTCGGAGGAAGATAAAGTTATGGGTTTCACATGAAGGAAGAAAGTTGCAAGAAAATGGCTAAGTGTTGAAGAAATATTTTCAAGGCCCAAGATGAAAAAGAAGAATGAAGACCCTCAAGTGGAAGAAGTCAAAGGGCAACGCCAAGAAAGAAGATCAAGAATAGTGTGAACGCATCTACAAACAGAATCTTCTAGAAGGATGATGGTGGACATTATGGCTCATTTATTACCCCACTCTCTTTTGTGGCGGTTTTTAGGGCAAATCAGGTTTAGGGCTGAGGTGGCACGATCTGGGCCACCCAGCCGATTGTAACCCTAGCCGTCTTTTGGACTTGGCTAGCTATATAAAGGGGGGAGTCCCCTTCATTTGTAACTCATTAGAAATTAGAAGTAGAAGCAGAGCTTGAAGGAGTAGAGAGCAATTAGATAGTTGATAGTATAGTTTAGATTGAAAAGGAAGGAAAGTCTTCCCTTTGGATACTTTGTAAGAAGTTGTCATGTATGCTTTCATAATAAAAGAATTTTCATTGATGGTGAATTCTTCTTTGTTGTGAATGGTTGTTGGGGCTTCTTCGTCCTTCCAATTCACGTAGTATCTTGAAGTAACTTAAAATAGTTTTCATTTTCATGAAAGTAGATGTTAGTTGTGGACTTGTGGTGTTGATTGAGGCAACTTCATTTTTATCCATACCACTAGCGGCTTGCTGACGGCAGGCTAGCCTTGTGTGGTCAACTGGAAAACTTTATAAACTTAACTTCGATTGTAATTCGTGTGTTTGTATGCGTCATTCTGATGGTGCTTACATGTTGAGTTATAATTTGAAAACCTCTTGTCACTCCCTTGAAGATTGCACCGACTTTGTGTAAGTTGTCCAACGTGAGGCGGAGCAGAGTCTGGTCGAAGTTTGTCGAGATTGATCCCACGTCCCATCCTTAGATAAAAAATTAACTTCTTAGGCCCTACACCCCTTTTAAATTCAGTTCATTTCCGGTTAGGATTAGGAAACTTGTGCACATCTGCCAAATCATTCAAATTACACGCAAAGCCCTTAGTCTACTGTCTGTTGTCAGCTATCGAACAATTGTGTAAGTCCCCTCGTGAGAACACAGCAACTCACATCAAACCAACTGAGGGTATTCTAAGTATTCGGAACCTTGGAGTTGAAAGCATGATCTTACTCGCAATCTTAGCATGCTGAATACTTTGTTCAAGAGAGGATAGAGTATTTGTTGGGAAACTTTATTCTGTGTTGGTGCAGTCTCAAAAACCACGTCAACAGGTACAAACATGGGTCCACATAAATCAAAGTGAACCAGATCTAACACATTTTGGGTTTTACTCAAGCTATTGTGAAAGGATCCCTTTGTATTCTTTCCTAGGGCACAACCTTTACAAGCTCCTTCATCAGTTGGTTTTAACTTAGGTAATCCTGTTACAAGTTTTTCCACAAAGGGTAGGGCACGGAAATGAAGGTGTCCTAATCTTCTATGCCAAATTTCATTTGAATCAAAAGTATCAAGGGTAAGGGCTTGCTTGACTTCAGTGCATAGTTTATAAAGATAACCTTGTCTTATACCTATGGTTGGAGCTTTCTTTATGGTTGAGTTCTTAGGCCATGCCAGAACTTTCCCATCCATAAAGGTAACCCTATATCCATTGTCTTCCAGAGCAGAGATGAATATTAGATTCCTCTTTATTCCAGGTACAAATAAAACTCCAGTGAGTTGAAGGGAGAGACCAGATTTCAATTTGATGGAGCAAGTTCCAACCCCCTTTACAGGGTGTGCATAATCATCTCCAATGGTTACTTCTTCATCAGTCTCTTCAGACATAGTGTCTAAGTGTTCTTTGAACCTTGTGATGTGCCTTGAAGAACCACTATCAATTACCCAGTTGTTGGTATTGTTAGATACTTGACTTGATAAGGCTGAATAGAACACAAATTTCTCAGATTCATGGTCTTAGCAAAGGATGCTTGTTGTTTCGATCTGTCAGGGCACTTCATTGCATAGTGCTCATATTGATCACATCTAATACATTGTACTTGAGAGATGTCTTTCCTCTTCTTGGATGATCCTTTTCCATAGGAATTTCTCTTTCTCTTAAATGATCCTTTCTCGTAAGAGTTTTTCTTACCCCTTTTATTAGATGTAGTGTTGAGCACATGAATGTCTTCATCTATGTTCTTTTGTTTGTTTTCTTTTGTTGAGAGTCTTGTTTCCTCTTGTAGGCAGTCTGTTCTTAGCCTATCAAACTTGGGGAGTTTAGATCTCGCACTTATTCCTTGAACAAATGACTCCCATGAGTTTGGTAGGCCTCCTAGTGCAATTAGAGTTAACTCTTTGCTATCAATTTGATATCCAATTGTAGATAATTGATCCCTTAGTTCAATGATCCTCATGAAGTATGCATTAATAGTTTCTCCTTTGTTTATTTGGACATTGTTGATTTGCCTCTTTAATGCAAGAGTCCTACAGGTGTTGTTTATCTCATAGGTGCTCTCAAGGGATTTGAACATTAGATATGCAGTTTCATGTTTTGCTAGAATAGGTACTATGTGGTCCCTAACTGCATCTACTAAGATTTTCATGGCTTTTTCATTATTCTCAATCCATTGAGTTTTCTCAGGATCATCCTCTGGTTCCCCCTTGTTTTCTTTCACAAATGAGTCTAACTTATTTTCTTTGAGAATCATCATGATTCTGAATTTCCATGAGGTGAAGTTGTTTGCTCCCTCAAGACGATCTTCAAATCTGATCATACTTGACATTATGAAGAATGTGATGTGAATTCGATTTTTCAAAAAATACGAATTTTTCTAAGTAATCTGATATCTAGATTTGATTTGGATTCACTCAACCTGGCTCTGATACCATGTAAATGTTTATCAAATCTTATCAAAGTTGGATCCTAAAAGACCTATGGAAATTCTAAGTCTGAAATTCTGTGTAAGAATTCTAAGTCAGATTTTATACTTTTGTATTTCGAATGTGTTGATTGCAGAACATTAATTAATTTCAATGTTTGCAAGATAGAAATGATTTCCCATTTATATCATGGGAGAAGACACGCTCTAAGGAGACGCGTCTCATGAGAGGACGTGTCTCCACAAGGTGGAGACACGTCCGCTCATGGGACGTGTTCCTTGAGCGCGCGGGTTCCCTTGGTAAATTTGGTAGTTAATATTTTACCAATTATCATGCTTTTAACAAGCAGCAATCAAAGATTCGAATAATCAAGATTCAAATTATTTATCCTTGAATTTCTATCATAATCAAGATTCGAATAACTTATTTGAAGACGTTTATATTTAAGAGTAGTTCGATTAAATATAAATGATGATGATGCATAAATGCAATCATCATTTATATCTGACCGATGCTATCTTAAATCAACAAGTTTGTTGAAATATTTTGGTAGGGACTTTATATTCTTCAAATATAATGGGTTTGAGTTTTCTTTGACCTTCCTTGCCAAGTGATGTAATCTAGGCAAGGGGGTCCAATGAAAGATAGCCTAACCTATCAGCCACTCCTAGTAACAACAAATCACACATCAAGGGGAAGCAAAAGCAATGCTATTTTCATTACATTAATATAAAAAAATTCCTTATAGGCTTACAAAAAGATTGATGAGAGCCTAAAACTGACTATACACACATAGAAATTGGCTGGGCTAATCAATGCTTAAGATGAATAAAATCCTCTCTATTTAGGTTATCCTTTGTGTACCCACTCTTTCCCAATGCTCTCTCTCACTCTCTCTCTCTCTCTCAAATGATTTGAGGTTCCCTTCAAGAGTCTACTCTCTCTACCCCTCTCGTCACTCCTCTCTCTCTTGATCATTGCTCTACATTCACTGTGTCTACATAGGAAGATCAACGGTTTATTCTCCTTCTAGAATTGCCATTGTAACTATCCAATCATTTCTATTCTCTTCTTGTCCCATAATGACTTGTCATTTCCTTTCTTTTCTTGATTACAATATCCTTTGATCTACCCAATGTGACAACCCAGTTGTTTTCCTTGTCAGCCATGAATTTCCATGTTCTACATGGCCACCAACAAATAATACTATGTAAAAACCCCTCTAACTTTGATCGATAATTTTTCCGATAATTCAGTTCGACACATGTTCCATTTTGTCAAACATATTGCATGTTTTAAGGACTGAGTGTTTTAGTGAGTTCCAGATTTGCAAATGACATAATAATAGCACCAAATAGTTAACCTCATTCACAGTATTATTGAAAATCATCTAGTAAAATGGAAGTGCTTTCAACATTAACTTTCTGAGTATGAAATGACAGCAGTATGTGCGCACAGCAATACAGATTACAAACTATTTCATGCACAGTTCTATTCAGAGAAATTCTACAGAACTGAAATGAATATACGCAGGTTTGATCCTCTTTACAAAGCCTTTCAGGGCTGATTATTGACAACAGCTAATACTTTCAGAAAGACAATGACAGTCAATGATATAAATACCAGTTTGCTCGACCCACTTTCTGGAAATGGCAATTGGTTGTGTTCCCACGGCTTGCAGCTACAGGCAGGAGGATGACAAGATTATTGCCTAGCACATGAGGACCTCCCTTGCAGGAATACACGCCCAACAAATGCAGAAACACCTTTCCTTAAACCCATGGCTGGCAGTTAATGGTTATTACAGGTCTGAAGGAGCCTGCACCTCTCCAAAATCCACATGGCACCTTCCTATAGCCTCACGATTTAGCATGGAGGCAGTGCTAACACAACCAACAACATTTGCACTTCATTTACAATCCCTACGTCCTCCAATACTACCCACAAGCAGGTTATTTGTGGTCTCTGAAGGCTGACGTACCACTGCAGAAATTAATGCCAGTCGATCCAAGGATTTAGGCAGCAAAGATTCTTCAATCCCATGTTTCACTGAAGTGTAAACCCATTCAGTCGCCCAGCCAGGAAGGTGGAGTTCACAATATTCATTCAGCTGTATAAAAACTCCAATATGAATCGACTGTCAACAATACCAAGCAAATGCAAGCAATAACAGTATGGTTCTCTTCAAAACATATCGACCAACTTGACAAACCCTTACTCTCCAAAAATGCAAAGGATATTATTGTTATCTCCAAGTTTGTCTCTGGAGGAGACCCACAAACTTGAGAAATATCGCGCAATTGAAAGACTTGAATGATCTTCCCTCAAACCAGCTAGGGTGGAATCGTTTCACCACCAAAACCAATTGCCCTAGGGTTTCCGTTCCCCAAAGCCAAGAACCCCAAAAAGCTCCTCAAAATGTGAATTAGAGAAAATAAGCAAGCATATTCAAATGAGCTCCAAATCCACCTTTTATATCACTTGCGTTTTTCCCAATTATTAAAATAAATAAAGTGACTTTATAAAGTTACTTTTTAAATATTTCCCCAAAGTCACTTTGTAACACCTTTTAATTAATTATTTAACATTACCTTTTTAATTGGACTTTCCCCGCTAGGTAATATTAAATAATTAAATAAACTAATTCCTTTATTCCTACTATAGCCTATGGGAATTAAATAGGCTAATGAGTCCATCTGGAGTGATCATTGAGAAGGGGACATTACATATTAATAGAAAATGCCTGCTCATGTGATTATTACAGTTGCTACCTACAAAAAGTGAAGTAATTATAGAAGGTTAACAATTGTAGAAAGAAGAATAGCCACCAAGATAGGAAAACAAAAATGCACATCCTAGTATGAAGATAATCAGCTGTCAAAAGGAATAAGACAGCCAATACTCAATCCAATTGTCTTGCTTTTCTACATGCCAATTGTTAGTTCAAGTTCCAACAAGAAAGGCATACAACCATCACATGACTACTATTGATAGGTTGAGACACAAAATTTCCAAATTTGACAAAAGACAATGACAAGTGTCCCTTGGAGTTCATGTCATCATGAATCATCACTACCAACTGTCATTTCTGCCTCATTGAAGTTGTCCTAGATGCTACCGAAGTCATAGTTGTTGTCAAAGGTGCTTGCTACTGAAGTCACACAAGTTGATGCTGCCAAAGATGCAACTGTGTTTTCTTTTGTTGCCAAAGTCAACTAAAACATTCTTAAGTCTCAAGACTCATTCAAGTATGCCATTTATTCCTCAAAAGCCAAAATTCTCTCAGCCACCCTTATTTCATTTTTGGTGATGCAAGATTGCTCATGGACCTAAATGCTCCTCCATCGCCAAGTCCCTTTCCATCATAACTCGTTCATGTAGCAACTTGTAGCATTATACCCTTGATATGCTCCCCAAACTTGCCAACGGATTTTTCAAAATTAATCTCTTGAAAGAAAACATGCTCATGGGTGCCTTCTTTGCATGCCTCATTAAGTCTTTGTTCTTTTGGAGTAGAGGCTAGTGCTTTTTCATTTGTAAACTCTTATTTCTTATTGACTCCCCCATTTTGGAATTTCTATAGTAATTCATCTTTCATCATCAACTGTTGTTGCAGTTGCTCAAGAATTCCAATATGGAATTCTCCTTGGTTCTCCCTACGAGCTTGCAACTCTTTGATTTTTCTTCCAAGTGATGGACTGCCTTCCAAAGAGTTCTATTCTCAACTAGCACCTCCTCATGGGATGCTTGGAAATCATCAAGCTTCTTCTTTAGGGACACTTTGCAATGGTTGAACCATGCAATCAAAATTTCTTGCACCACCTTGCCAAAAATATGAAAAATATGTTTATACATTCAAATATGTGTTACCAAAACTCCTGCAAACCTCAAGGAACTTGCTGTGCTGATACCAACTGATTTGTAATTGACTACAAACTAATGCTCATGTAATTAGTGGTCGAACAATTTTCAATCCATACTATGCAACTTGAATTTCCATTCAAATTATAGTGGAATTCTTTACAAATTTAGAGATTAGAGCATGTAATTGAATTGGAAAGATAGCCAAAAATAAACAGTACCATAGACACACAAATTATTACCTTGGAAACCTCAATAAGAGGAAAACCAGTTGGAATTGGCAACTATATATCTTCCAAGCATTTTCCTGGAAATGAAAACAAAAACCGTGAGAAACTTACTCCATGTGTTTCCTATATTCTTAGTGCTCTATGGCTTTGGATACTTCAACCACAAGTTTTGCAATCTGCTTGAAATTTATTTCTTGGATGTTGTACTCTCACTCTAAGTGGACTGTGTTTGGTAGATTGTTCTCAATCTTCCAATTGATGGTGTATTCACTTTGGAATGACTCCAATTGATCCAATTCAACTCCATACATATCTTAAATAGGTGCTGGAGGATCCTTCGTGCTTGGCAAGTGTCTGGAATCAAATTTAGAAGATCAAACATCACACTGTTCAATTCACATCCTCATTCTTGTCATCATGACAAATCCGCCCCTTCATGTAGACCATGGTTTTGTAATTGCCTCAATGGTTTTGAAACTTACGCTTCCTGCAGACTGGCAGTTATGGGGACAAACTTGCCATTTTGAATCTGCCTTTGGCAGAAACAAAAACTTCAGCAGTCATTTGGTCCTCCATCTTCGAGAAGTTCATAACTTCTGTTTACAGACTTGAAACAGGATGCCTTTTCTTTGAAAGTGCATAACTTTTCTAGAGGAATCTCGATATATAAAAATATTCAACTTTTGGTGCCAGCAAAGTGCAGAGTTTTTGGTCCTGAGACGCAACCACATCTATGAAGCCAAAATCATGTCCATCCACTTCAAATAGGCATTGAGCTCAAACAGCTGAACTTGGTGATCAACTAGATTCATTTACTTTTTCTCCACCTTTTCCATTCATTCATCGTCTGCTATAGTACTTGTACCCCCCATGCAACCATTTAATAAAGTTATTTCCCAAAATTATGTCATATACCAATTCAGACTTGTTTACCACTCTATTCTTTGGCTCAAAATCCCAGAAAGGTCACTATTACAGCACCCATCCACTTTACCAAGCAAAAGTCTAGTGCACATATGTCAACAAAAATGAAGTAAAACATGTTAAAAATCAATCACAACAGAGGGAACTAAAGGGACTATTGAATGGGGATACATGCAACCCAAAGAGAAAGCTTGAAGATTTTTCAATGGAGAATGACCTTTCATCTTCCTTCTTCCATATAAAAGCTCCAAGTTCCTACTAATCAAGGATTAATTGACCTCAAAACTGAATAATATATGGCTCAATTTTTGAGAAGCAAAAATTTCCTTGCCTTTACACTAGCACTTTAGTACTTGACAGGTGAGAATCATTAGAATTTGTTATTCAATGATGGATCGTTGAACTTGCTGCTATTAGAATTTTGATGTTATGGCATTCAAAACAGAAAGCATGCTTTTCTTCATATTTATTATGAATGTCCTTTAGTTTTAACTTTTACCTATTATTAGGCTACTGAGAAGTGGATTAAGCATGTTTGGGGTTTAATTAGTTGATCATTTTGTATTTAGAGCCAATTAAGATCTTATCAGTCCATTGTTAGATCTATTTAATCCTATACTGTGCTAACTAACTGATATTTTGACAAATTAAAATTTAATAGAATAAATTATACCCTTATATAAGTTATTCCTTTTAATTCTAACATGACTTAATGAATGAAATTAAAACCCGAGGCTCATTTAGATGTACGAATCTGTATATTTTGGGGCATTCTGGGCACAATATCCAGGCATGGCTGTATGGAAGGGAGGATTAAACTTGCAAGCTGACACAATCAACTAGTATGGTTTCTGTGTAAGTTAGTTAACTCATAAGGAGATCTACTGCTGCCTTAAATTTCTAAATTGTATGCATTTACTCTTCACATTTTCCCTTCTTTCTTTAGTCGATTCTAAAATGATTCCATAACTAGAGAGTGTTGATAATGTCTACAGAAAGTCTGTATCTAAGGTAACAGATGTCAACATTACTGTGTGATTCTGAAAATCTTTATAATCCCTGTTAACATTCCTCTGCAAAATTATGTTTATGGTGAAGTTCCATTTAAACAGAATTTATTTATCTTTTCATACCCTAGTGATGCAAGTAATGATATGCGGTGTGCCCCAGCTTAGCATCCATTTATATTTTCTGAGAGCCAAACTTTTGAATCTGCCTTGATGAGATGCTCAGAAACTACATGGAAATTCTTTTGTAGTATGTTGGTACATTGGCCTATGCTGATTCTGCACTTGATATCTGAATTTTCTCTTTAAGCAAACTGACTGAGCAGGGTTAGATTTCAGGGAAAGTGAAGGCCAGTTTTTATATGGAAATTATTGGAAGGAGGCTGAAGATTTGCGATCTGTAATTTTATATTTTAGAGGGAAGGAGTTCAAAGTAAACACTATCATTGGCCACAGCAAAGGTAATGCCTTATAGCTGAAATCTGGAGTTCTTATATGTAGATTCTTTGATATGTTAATTTTGAAGGAGTGTTGCTTTTTGTCATCATACACAAACAAAACTCTTTTGGATTCCACATTATTCAAAGATCACATATTCTTTTACGAATTTGCTTCAAATTAGAGTCTCTGCAAATATAGTATAATCTAGTTGGAGTTAAACTGTGGTATTAAAGATGCCATGAGTATTAAAGACTACCAATAATGCCCCATTGTTTCTCCAAGTTAATGGGACAGGGGGACAAGGGGATGCAGCTTCAATGACAACAATTTTTTTCCCAGACTTTGGAGACAATGGCAGGAAAGCTATTAAAATAACTTAGACAAACTAAAAGAAGCCAAAATTTTTAAATTTAAATGTATTATGCTGAATTTGTTATCACAAAAAAGAGGATATCCCATACCGATCTCTATTCCCCTTGACCTCACATTAACCCCCAGGGATTTGTCCCCGTGGAACACTGCAAAATCCTGTCTGGAAACTATTCTTGCTTCCACTGATCATCAATAACATCATAAACATTCATTTTCCACAAGTGTTGCAGTTAACTTTACAACTAACATGCTTGTGGCTTTGGAAATAAATAGATTTGCAGTCAATGCCTTTGCTTCAATTTTTATACAGAAGAACAAGTATTTACTAGATTATAGCATCCTTATTGCTAGTGGTATGAACTCAAGAATCTCCTCCCTAAATGATCTACTTCTGGAAACTTACTTTGGACAGGTCATTATTCTTACAGTTCAAGTTTTCAGAATTCTTTACAAATATGAGGCGTGTGTTCTTCTACCATTGTTTGTTACTTTCCATGAAGGAGTTCATCTGGATGCATGCATAATTCTTCAGGTAACCAATTATATTGTTTGCTGGAGTTTGCTTTCCTGCGCATGCAGGATAAAACTTGCTCTTGAAGACTTGATTGAATTTAGAAACTGGAACCTAATTTCTAATGTCTTCACCAAAACAATAAAATAGCATGCATCCAGCTATATCCCAAATCCTTTTTTTTTAATAAATAAAAAGCCTATTCAGAGTTTTTCTTGATTCAGATTCATAAATTTGCAAAAGAATATGATATATCATATGCTGAGATCTATGCATCATTTGAATTTTATCAGTAGCCTGTCTAAAAACTATCCAGCATCCTTTGAGCATAGTATTCTTCAACAGAAGGGCACTGCCAAGAAATAAATCACCCCTAATATCTATGTCTGCAGATATATGCTTGAAACTATAACTTTTTACTACTATATATGAACTTATGATCCATAAAAAACTGTGTTACCCCAAGTTTCCGGGATGGGGGTGGCAGGGGACGGTGGGACGGGTCCCCAAGTTTCCGGATTTTGAGGCCGTCCTGGGGACGGCGGGGGGATGGCTATATAAAATATAGGGAAAATTTAAAACATATATGGAAATTTTAAATATTCATGTGATAACATGGATAAGGCATGCATAATATACATTATAGAACCTTAACATATAACATTTGTGTTCAACATTATTTGTCAATTGTAACGATCCGATCCTTCGGTAAAATAAAAATTTCCTTAATTTACAACCTACAAGTAAGTAAACATGTTAACATGACATTGTAATAAAATTTTTCCTTTTCTTTATTGATAAAACGTGAACATTTTGCCATATCAATTTACAATAAAGAATCCGTTTCAATATAATAACTTCACAAGTACATGAAACAAGAATACATACCTCACTAACATAGCTCCAATGAGCTTTAGAACAAATAGTAGTAAAAAGGTCTAGAATTCTTTTCCTTTCAAATCTTGGTACATCGGCCACTTGCTGTGGAGGAGAAACATCACTCGGGCGCTTTTCCGCCAACCACGGACTTATAATGCGGTCCCCCACACATCCATTATTCAATAGATGGCCCTCCCTTCGTTGAAGATATTGGTAGGGTATCCTTTAACGATTACCAACTGAGCATAGTGCTGTGTCCTACACAACTAGAACCTTGCTATTTCACAATCTCGAACTAGTACAAGGATCACAATGAACTGACAGTGTAAACATCGCTTGATCTAAGAGGATGTAGGTACATTACACTACTTTGATCAAAGAGTTTTAGTTCAGTAAACGACTGAGAGAGTCATCTATCATATACACTACTTAGGGCCGATTTGACTTAAGGCTATCTTACACTACGCATAGGTTATGTCTTTCATTGGGTAATTAGTCACCCCAGACTCCCTACAACATTCTAGCTGCTAGAAATGAATCAGCATAACAAGTAATTCACCTATTCCCTCCTATACTGGAAATCTTTATCCTGGGTGTAACTTAGGCTTACCTCAGTTTACTTAATATCTTAAGCCGACATAATTTACTTGACTCCTGTCCTCATTTCGGTTCTAGTATATAGTTACTATTGCAGCAATACTCTCCTTATATGGAGATCATACGATTAATGCAGATTACAACTAGAATGCAACATATCATATCCTACGTATCGACAACAAACATAAAACATGCCATGCTCAAACATAGCTAGTATAATTAAATACTTATGTTATACTTTACATAATGTTGCTGAATTCCTCAGTCAAGTTCTTTCTCCTATCATGGAATACTTTAAAACACCTTATAAAAGCGACTCAATTGCTTAAATTCTCTTTTCCGAAAACAATCAGGCTTTTAGCAAATAATATCCATGCCAACAATATTCTCCTCTCATGAAGATCATACGAAATATGCAATTTTCACACTAATATGCATTTTAAATCCCTTGTAATGTCCCCTCCTTAGTCAGTATCAGGTGACCAGGGGGTTAGCTCATCACTTGACCCTCGTGAGCTAGCAATGTGTTTAGAGGGTCCATCTGGACAGTTTCCCTGGCTTTTGGGACATTACACATGGCAGTGGTTTCCGTGGGTTCAGGTTATAGCATCTGCATTTGCTTATTGGCTCAGTTTTGGACACTTACTATTTATAGTAAGTGATATTTATAGATATGCTATTTTTGGTAGGGCACTTGGACTCCTGACTTTGGCATCATCTTGGTTGGCATGATTATTTATGGCTACTTGATGAGTTATTAATGGGGGAATAGCATTAATGATATTTAAATTCATAAGAGCTTATTATAAAGCTATTTATTGGTTTTATTAAAAAGGGGGCCACTTAAAGTCCATGAGACAATTACCCTTCTTAAGTGATTTTAATTTATTTAATTTCAAGCCAAAGTCAAAACTATTACTTGTAAGTGGAGTTTATATCATTTTTAATGACAAAAGAGTTACTTGAGAAAATCGAACTCTTTGAGGAAGTATAAAAAGCTTCTCTTGCAAAATCGACCTCACTTGTGAGTATTTGACTTTGCATTTTATTGGAGTTTGTGCACTTGAGACTGGGGTTTCAGGTTTGGAGGCCATTGGAGAATGTCAAAATCTTCAACGGAATAGCTGATTTGAGGTGGTGGAAGATCCACCGAATTTTGCAAAAGAGGGGCTTCATCTAGGAGCCTCCATTGAGCAGATTTGAAGAATATTTCATGTGATGTTATCAGGAGTTTCATTTCAGATTTCAAGTCTGATCTTCTACATCAAACAGCAGTCACCTTTCATCATTGGAGGTTACCAAAGTCAAATTTGTGAAGGTATTCAAGCTGAGAGAGCCATACAGCTGTAGAAAAAGGGACGTCATTCTCCTGGGAAGAAACGCCTTTCTGTTGGAGCTAAATCTACTTGTACCTGGTATGGCTGGGTTAGATACTCAGTTTGCAAACAAAAGAAGCTGGAAAAGTGAGTGGTCTGCTGCATCAAAAATTCTGATCAAGGGTTTCTAGGCGTTATCAGGTTCTCTCCATAATTTTGTCTATTTTCCTTTGCATGACAAAGAATAATGACTATGTGTAAATAAAAGTTTGTGAGAGCTGATAGAAGTAATAAAGGATTGTTATTTTGCATTTGCATGCAAATCTCTTTAGCTGTTATAGTTTTGTTTCAATCTGCATTAAATATTTTCAATATCCTTAAATCATAAAAAACACAAAAAAATAAATAAATAAATAAAAAAACAATAAAAAACATCAGATCATAAATTTTACATCAACAAGGTGAGATAAATCAGAGGGTTAAGCCAACCGGACTTACTACATCCCTTCCCTTATCTTTTCACCTTATTTTCCCTTTTATGCTATACAAATACCATACCCTTAATTTCTTTCACATAAAACCCCTTTTCACTCATTTCCTTTGTTGGCGTAAAAACTAACACCTCTGGAGTGCAGGTTTGTACGGACAGCTATGCACACTGCGTAATGAGTGCTCTTCAAATTAGGAGGGGAAGCTCCCTCATAGTGCTGGAATGTGTGGAAAAGAAAAGTAATCTAAGTCCTATCTTTTTGTTCTCAGTTGGAAGAGGCACAAGGTTAAGAAAACCAAGAACGTTGCAGCTAAGGATTTTTTGGTTTCGCAGATCATTAACTACAACTAAGCTAACTACTTTAAATCTCTCCAGTTTCCTCAAGAAAACAGAGCATGAGGAAATGGAGCAGGAATGTTCTAATACGATAAACTTCAGGTATAGTTTCACAACGTGAAGGCAAGGTGGGCACAACTATTTGCTTGGCTGGGAAGAAGTTTATTGGAAACGACAAATATACGATAAACCGGGTACAGACTCACAACGTGAAGGCAAGGTGGCACGACTATCTGCTTGTCTGAATAGGCTTATTACTCACACACATCACACGATAAACCAAGTACAGATTCTCAACTTGAAGGAAAGGTGGCACAACTATCAGCTCAATCTGAATAGGCTTATTGAATACAAAACACAAAGGATAGCCAACTAGGACAGTAAATTGCATTGGCGAGACACGCATACAATTTACGATCGAACTAGCCACTATATCTAACTAAGGAAAGCATTCACCATAATAATTGCATGAAACCCGAGTGTCATAACAATTCATTATCATAATAAATACTCATGAACAGATACAGAACGAGCAATATTACAGGCAAGGTAGGCACATCATATATTTCTCTCTCGTGCAAAAGTTATGTACAAATGAGCAAAAGCTCTTATTTATAGACATCAAAAGGTGTAGGGAACCCTAAAATCACCTTGCGTCAACTACGGTCTTGCAATGCATGCAAGATTTATTGCTAAACCCTAATAAAGCAAATTATACAGTCAACTGGAAAACTACCATCAGTTAACCGATACAAATTATCTAAGAATGGACAATGTGCAAGCATGCATGTCCTTATTGAAAGCAAGTTAATTGGAACACTACCATCAGTTAACGTAAAACCTAAATACAACTCCAAGTGAATAAAGCTAATCTCAGAATAGATATGCATGAGATGAGACATCGAGTTAACTTGAAAAGGTAACGCCAAGTTTAACTCCTGTGTGTAATGTCTATTCTGAGAGGTGGGAACTGAAGTCTACTGGCCGAGATCTCGAGCAACCAATCCCTCAACGAGATTGTTAACTGCATCATTGTTTGAGGCACTTATAATTGTCAATTTACTGCTTGTCAGCAACTTGAACAATCTTGGAAATCTTTGCACACTCAAACTAGCACCTCACTGACTTATAACTTTGGCGGCTCCGTAACTAAAGTGATGGCCATTATCTCTTCTGTAGCTTGATGTCTCTTAACGCTTTTCCTTAATGAAAGAGTGTTGCATGACGAAACTGCGAGGTTTGACTACGCACACTCTGGTTGTGAGAAATGCAAATGAACTTACTGCACACGCAAAATTCCAACGGTATCAACCTTCTAAATCGGCTTTGGAAGACAATCGGCCATACGACTGCAACCATGTGGACTGACACAACCCTTCGAATACGCTTGATACAAATCGGGTCAGCTTTTCTGACGAAATCATGAATTAAGACCGATTTGGTCTTGAATTCAGTTTGCGTGAACTGTACTCAAAACTCGCCTGTTGACTGTGAACACGGCTATATTCTAACAACTTTTCAGGAAAGCTAAAAATAGCCTGCCGAGGCTAAAAATAGCCTATCGGAGAGCAATTTTCACGAAAAAATCTGAGATATGGGTTTTGTCCAGAAAAAGATTCTAAGACAACCCAGAATGTCAGATTTGTGAAAATTTGACTTCTACTCGACCATGCAAGGAATTTTCAGTTGAGAAAATTAGAGCCTCGAGAACTGATGCTCTGGAGTAAATTTTCTTGAAAAATTCTAGCACATGGGTTTTCTCAAGGAAGCTATTCTGAATCAACCCAGATGATTTATTTTATCAAAAGTCGCCAATTCTTCAAACATGCGAATGAATTTAAGACAAGAAAATGGAAGCAATTGAGAAGAAGAAAGACGTTTTTTGATGTTTTCCTCTGCCAAAATCGCCACTCTGCCTTGAAATTCGCTAATAATTCTGACTCGTACCTGCAAAGAAAGTGTTTTGATGTCTTCACCAATGATTGCTGATGAGAAATTCGCCCAACTCTAAAGGAAATTCGCCTTTGCTTTGAAGAATTACGAATTTGCTCAAGCTGTGTGAATGAAATATGACGCCATGCTTGAATTAATAGAGCAAAATCGCATCATAAAAACATGACTGCAAGAATAGTACCTAGACTTTGAAAAGAATTGTTCTGATTGGACCCCCTCCAGTTGAACTGATACTGATTCGGAGTTCGGAATAAAATAATAATAAAAATATTCATCATGCATTTTTGAAATCCCAGCACAAAGAGGCACCAATTTGAGAAAATCGCCATTTAATGCTTTGACATGCAAAATAAATATTTAGTATTATTTTATTCAGTTGACAAACCACGTAAAGCACTTGGATGGATTCAACAACCTTTATTAATTTCAAAAAGTCCTCATTTGACCTCATAGGCGTCCATTTGCTCAAGATATGACATTTTTTATTAACTTCCTACTTTGTAGCTGACTACAAAGTTACAGCTGACCATATTCAGCACTGATTTCCGGATGATTGAGCAAGGTTGAGACTGAGCAGGAATATTCATTGCGAAGCCTGCAGAGCAAGGAAGAAATGTCCGCTGGGAGTCATCACTGAAAAATCCATCATTTAACACCTCAAAGAATTAGGCGCCCTTGATTAAATTGATTTTCAGGTGTCAGACAACCATTTCTCCAAATTGCCATCTGATGCTTCAAACGGCTGCTGACGATGAACGGAGAACCCTGCTGACTAGCTAACAGGCTCACTGCATGACTAGAGGTATTCCGCATCCAACGAATATACGCAAGGCATCTGAAAGTTGTATTAAGGACCCCAAAAGTAAGGGCGCCCCTGGCTTGAAAAGGCTCAAACACCATTTTGACGAAGGTACAACTCTCAACTAGATGCCCTATTTTGACCTTTGATATCTGGAGCTGGGGTAGCCTGATTCGAGCACTGTCCGTCTTAACGCGTAGCCAGAAGAATCCACGAGAGATGTCTCTGGAGGTGACGAAGCAAGAAAACTGCTTCTAAGACCTCAAAAAGAAAGGCGCCTTTCCCAAGATGAAATAGACGACCAGACTTGGCCATTTTCTCCGTTTTTCCATTTCATGCTTCGTTCTGCCATAGATGATGGACGGTGAATTGTGCGGATTGAAGGATAGATTCATTGCGTGACTGGAAGAATTCCGCATCCAACGACTGTATATAAGACATCTGAAAGCTGTGATGGGGACCTGAAAAACAAAGGTGCACCTGGGCTTCAGGCACACTGGGTCTGTTTTGACAAAAGTTGAAATCTCATCCAAGTACCCGACTTTGTCCTCCAACACCGAGAGCTGGAATGCTCCGATTCGTGCACCGATAGTCTCTCTGCATAGCTAGGAGCATTGAGAAGAGATGTCTCTGGAGGTGACGAAGCGAGAAAACTGCTTCTAAGACCTCAAAAATACAGGTGCGTTTTTTGAAGAAACTGACTGTGTCCATACTTAGTTGTTTTTCTGGTTGCTTGATTTCTACTGTTCCTTCATTCACGGGCTACTGGCAAATCGTGCGGATTGATGGCTGGATCTGATGAATAGCAAGGAGGACTGCGCACAAATTCCGTGAAGATTGCGACTACAAATAACCCTGTTTTAAAGGCCAAAAGGTTGGGTGGCCCTAGCACAAAGGTGCACCGGGAAATGTGTCAACATTTTCAACTCTTTGATTTATGTGTCCGATGGAACCTCTGCTGTGGTCAATCAGCTTGTCAGATCGTCACGCATGTTAGTGCGTTGCGTGAGCAGACTAGATTGGAAAAGATCTTCAGGGGACAGCGTTAGCAGATTCATCCATTAGACAGCTTAAAACCATGGGCGCCCCTGAGCTATAGGCACACTGGAAACGCGCTTTTGACATGTATTCTCTTCGTACTTTCAATTTTTGACTGCGTTTGTCGGAGTTCTGCAAGTCGGATGAATTCGCATGTTAGCTCGTCGTGAAGCTGGGCTAATTCTGAAGAGATTGAATCTATCTGTGAGCGAAAACAAGTGCATTTGATAGCTAGAAAAACTGGGCGCCCCTATGCTAGAGGCACATCAAAATGGTTTTCAGCTTGAAAATTATGTCTGTTTTGCACTCCTCGAACACTGATCTAGCTACTGGAATGACCTTATAGGATTGAAATTCAGTCGTGAAGTACTTCTCCATCATGAAATGTCCCATTCTACATCCCAGGTTCAGATTCTATCCTCCAGGTACTGACCAATTGTTGCTGACGACTGACATGACACTGATAGTCCATACTTGAATTGCCCAAAAACTGTGATTTGATATCATTTTAGCAAAGTTTAGACTCTTTTAAGCAAAATGCCTTAATGAAGCAAAAAATTTGGTTTGGGTACAACACCCTTTATCTTTGATTCCCTTACACAAATTTCCCTATTATGCATTGCTTATAGATGTTCATCATAATAGTTCTATCCTATTAGAACTTATGGAAAACAATAAACACAAGATAAAAGAAACCAACACTCAAATAAAAGTTACAACAAAAGAGAATTCATGCCTGATTTTAAAGCTTCTTCTCCCAGAACTGCTGTTCTAGACACTCCTTCAAACAAGCTTCCAAAATTCCAACTGAAAATGGCTTCTTTATACAAGTAATTCACTCTATAGTGAACTCTTAAGTCTCTTCTCACAAATAAGATTCCACTACTAAAATCTTTCTCAACTATGACTCACATTAATCTCACTCACAGCTCAAAAAGGGATAACCACAGTAACTGGTAAATTTTGGTAAAAATTCATTGTATTTTTCAAACTCAGCAATACAGAAAAATATAAACAAAACAGAGAATGAATATGGAAGCTCAATGAGAATGACAAAATCGGATTGCACAATGTTATCTACAATGAATGGCAGGGCGTCTATATATAGGCCCGAAAATGCAACGAATTCCACAAATGGAGGCATGTGGATTGACAACAAAGTGCCCAGAAACATTCAAAATGATACTTGGCGGGTTTCTAAACCCTGAATCATCAAAATAAGAGTGAATCGACCTTATTTGAGCCAGCATTTCAAGACTTTTTCAACTCAGAAAAGAGAAAGTTCCACTTACAGGAAAACGTCCAGTTTTGGCGCACAAGAGAGAATGAATCACCATTGCTGCGAACTAGTCAAGATTCCACTTGCAACACCTCATTCCCTTCAGCTGGTGTCGCCTCCTTTCTAGCTCTTGATTTCTTCTTCCGAAAATTCATGCGTTTCATCTCCATGCCATTTCACGGGAATAAGCTTTCTCAGAAATATTTTGCTCTTTTACAAATGTTTCCTCATAAATATTTCGATTTTCACTTTAGCTTATGTTTATAAAACAAAAGGCTCGATTTACTTTATTTATTATTTTATATTTTCTCAATAGTCAAGAGATCTAATTATTTCTCCATAGTCCACTTTATAATATTTACTCTAAGTAAAAGATTTAAATCTTTTAATTTTTCACTTTAGAGTTTTAAAACATTTAAACTATATATTTATATATATTTCAAAAGTTAGGAAATAATTATATATTTTATTATATAAATATTATTATAGTTCTTTTAAATATATTAAACATATAAATATTTAGATACCTGAGTATTTAATATACATATATATTTTAATATAACTATAATAATATTATATATAATCTTGTTGTACCCCAAAATTAAAATTTTTGTTACACTTAGACATTTTGAAGAAACGTGCAAAAGTCTTGTCAAATCAGTCAAAAAGGTCAAAATTTGGGTGTGCATATCTTGCATGAGGGGTCAAAACACAAAATTTTCAATTTCTGACGATCTGGGTCTGCTGAGAGCAGCTTAACCTACAAAACCCAGATCTCAGTTTTTCATCCCTAAAATTTAGGAAAACTGCTATTTTTAGAAATTTTCTCGAAATTGTAACGTTTTCTGGGTTTTTCTGGGTTTCTTTCGAAACGGATACTGGCAAAATTTTCTAAAAATAGAAAATTTCTAAAAATAGAAATTTTGTCCGCTAGGGTCCAAACTGATTTTGATTGGCTCAAAATATGTCCATATCAGGCTGGTGCAGTCAGAATCTCAAAATAATCAGTTTTTCCCTACTGGGTCTAATTTGCTTTTTCAGAAGCGTATTTGGAGCTCCGAGGTCATCAATGGAGGTCATTCGGCTGCCAGGCATCAAAATCAACACTCAGGCATTCAACAGAAGATGAAATGATGAACGTGCACGGAGAATGAAGACAGAAGATGAAAAATGATGAAAATTTTCTAACATTGCCAGACTTGGGCGCCCCAGGTGAAGAAAGGCGCCCATCTTTTTAGGGCACCAAATGTCAGAATTAGGGTTTGTGCCTCCAGTCGAATTTGCTCAGTTCTCTGTCAGCTTTGCAATGAATTCAGCGGTGTAATTATCAGATTACTCGGTCATCCGGAATTAATGACGACGAGGAGATCGGAAGTCGAAGAGGAAAGGTATGAAAAGAGTGTTGCAATACTCTTATGATGGAAATCAAGAGAGGTGTCAGAAGCATAAAGTTGCAGAGCCGCCAAGTTATCAATTAGTGAGTCATCTTTTTGGGCAGCGATGTTTTGCAAGAATAGAACTCATAAAACAGTTGAAGAAGTGAAAGATTCTCTAAGGGCGAAGAGATCTTGGAGAATCAGAATATTGCCTTAGTTGGCATAGATGCACCGAACCGGGACACAGTTTCTAATTTCTAGCGGATGTGATCGAGCTTTAAAGCAGCTTTCTTCTAGAAGCTTTCTTTCCGCTTTCTTTCTATTCTTGGAATGATCCTATCCATTCTTTGAGGATAGAAAGAAGATAATGTAATAGTTGGCGTTCCAGCTTTTCGCTTTCTAGGGTTTTAGATGTTATCTTCTTTCTAGATTTAGTAATAAAGCTTGCTTGTTGAGCAAGCCTAGATTAATGAAAGCAAAGGAGATTTTAGGGTTCCCTACTCCTACTTGTCTATAAATAGAGCCTTTGCTCATTAGTTTCTTTAACCATGCTAGTGATAACAAAGCTGAGCCTATTTTGCCTTCTATTTGTTATTCAAGTATGGTTCATTTGTATTGTGATAAGCAAATTGAGCCTCTTTAGCCAACAAGGAGTTAGTGAGATTGCTGTTTTCTATTGTGTTAAGAATAAGTTTGCAAGCCTCCTTAGCTGCAATTTCTTATTCAAGGCATGTTAGAAGGGAGTTTTGTTTTAGAGATTTGAGTAATAAAATCATGAGCCTCTTTTGCCTTGGTCTAAAATCTCAGATTTCCGTTATCTATGTTATGCTTTCATGATCTTTATTTCAGCTTACAGTGAAGTGTGTAGGTGTTTGTTGAGAGAGAGATTGTTAAAGTATTTTTGTCAGAGAATCTACCTTGTTAATTTCTAACTTCTCTTGCTCTGCTATTACTTGAGAGGTTAGGAACGTCTTTAGTCTAGGTTAGTCGTAGTTGAACTTCTTAATCAGAAAATCTCAGCTGCGGCGTTTGTGTTTAAAAAACCTTGTGCTCTAAGCTGATCAAAAAGATAGGCAACTTAGTTTTAGTTTACTTTCTTTCAAACACCATCAGCAAGAGGGAGCTTCCCCTCCTAATTTGAAGAGCAGTTTATCTGTGCATAGCTGTCCGTTTTCAAATCCGCATTCCAGAGGTGCGAATTTAAACGCCAACAGTTTTCTGGCGCCCACCGTGGGGCACGAGGCATAAAACAACAAAGAAAGCTTAGGCTTTATGTCACGAGTATGACTATCTGGCACCCTATTGCTTGATTCAGCAGAAGCAATGGGTGATAACAACAATAATGCTGGAAGGAACTTGAGACGTCCACCCCCATTACCTTGGGGTAACATCATTGGACCTTTGGCTTTGCAGGAACATCATGAATTGCCTAAGGGGTCAAGGAAGCACTTTCCACGGTTTCATGGCGATGGGACCCAACATCCTGATGATCATCTTTCAGCCTTCTCAACGGCCTGCGCCATCTTGCACGTGGAACATGAAGACATCGCAGTGCGTCTCTTTGTGGAGACTCTTATTGAAAATGCTGCTGATTGGTTCAGTCACTTAGAGCCGGGTATTATCACAAGCTGGGCAACTATGATCGAGAAATTCTTGGCGAGATTCAAGCCCGCTGAAGACAGTCATCTGTTGTTTTCCCAACTTGCAAATTCAAAGATGGAGAGCAACGAGCCCATGAGGGAGTTTGTAGCAAGATTTAATCGTCTTGTTACGCGGATTTCTTCTACACTTAATCCATCACCGGAGATTCTAATGAGTTGCTTCATAAATGCTCTTCCATCAGAGATAGCTTTCTTCTTGAAGACAGCAAAAGAAACAGAATTGACGGATGCACAAAGACATGCCATTGAGCTAGAAGATAATATGATCACTTCTGGCATAATGAAGAAGGATTCAATCAGATCTTTGGTTCAGAGTTCTGCAGATCCACTGCTACAGAAGGTAGCCGATGAGATGCTCACACTACCACCACTGCAATATCAACTTCAACAACAGTATCAACCTCAGCAACTGTATCAACCAAGGAGAAATGATTTTCAGCCTTACAATAGTTACAAGCCGCGGTTGCTAACACCTCCACCAAGACAAACAGTTGAAGCTGCACCACACGCAGTATTTTGTTCCTTTCATGATACCGATGTACATACTGGTTCTACATGTCCTGAGAACTTAAGAATGAATCAGATTATGGGATATGCTGATGCTACACCCAGTTCCAGTTTCATCCCAACACCAAGTTCGAATGTTGTCTCACCACAGACGGACAACTTCGATGGCGACTCCGCAGCGGGATATTTTGAACCCGTTATTGAAGAAAAAGAAGACCTCCGCCACCGCTCTCTTGCAACGAATCACGGAAGACACTCCTTGCCAGTGTTCACAAGTGCTTTGCACTTACAAGCGCAAAAAGAGGAAGAAAGGAGGAGAGCTAGAGAACAAGAGAATGCTAATGCGGTTGCTCAAGACCCATCTCCAACCAAGTTTGACATTGTAGATGCCTTGATGAAGAGCACGGTGCAGATTTCACAGTTGGAATACCTTCGCGATCATCCTGAGCAGCTGGACAGAATAATACAACATGTGAAGAAAGAAGCTTCAATTCCGCCTACTTTGCTCGAGTCATCTGTTCCAGTGAAAGAAAAGCCTAAACCTTTCTATATATCTTTGTATATAGGAGGATCTAAATTGAGCAATTGTATCATTGACTCAGGGGCCTCAGACAACGTAATGCCTCTACAAGTAATGAAGGCATTGGGACTCTCGTGCACAGAAACTCAGAACGAGTGCTATTCACTTCAGTCTGAGTCGGTACCGTTGGTCGGACAATTGAAGGACACTCAAGTAAGGTTGGCAGCTTGTCCAGAGAAAAGAATTGTGATGAATATCCTAGTGGCTGACATTCCACCCAGCTACGGGATGTTGTTGAGCCGGAGCTTCTGCAGAGATCTTGGTGGTGCAATACAGTTAGATTGGTCGTCTGCAACCATTCCTGTTGAGGAAGGTAGAATCAAGATAGAACCTGAACCCAAATCCCAATTCATGGTGGTGAAAATCCCAAACCCCCCACCCCAAACCCTTTATCAAGGAATAGGTCTTGGTAATTATGTGACGTTGTCAGAGATAGAAAGTGAAGACCAGAATATTGCTTGTCCAGAAAATAGACCAACAAAGGATGCAAATTTATGGACAATACAGTTTGATGAGGGTTGTTCTAATACAAAATCAGGAGCAGGGGAAGTGATCATCTCCCCTAAAGAACAATTGTACCCATTGTCATATGGCCTGCAATTGGAGTTTACTGAAGCTGAAAAAGAAGCGCTTTTATTAGGCCTCAAAAATGCCAAAGACATGGGAATTGAACTCCTATGTGTTAAAGGGGATGTGGAGTTGATCGATGAGCCAATCAAAGGATATTTTCAGGTCAGAAAGGATCATCTACGACATTATAGAAATCGGGTGTGGAACGCGATTGATTGGTTTGAAGAGTTCGACAGCAAAGACATCCCAAAGATCAACAACAGAGTCATCTCGAAGATGAACTACAACAAAGTTGGTGACTCAGTGGTGCCTGCTTCCTTCCTTACACCATATGCTGACTTTTGTCAAGGTGCGTTTGGCTGGACGTATGAAGATATGAGAATCTTCATCCCTGAAAATTTGTCTCCTGCGATACCAAAGAGAAGAGAAGTAAAGCCTTTCAGGCAGAAAGAACATCTTTCAGAGGTGGAGTAAATCTTTGTAAATTATTTTTCTTTGTTTTTCGTGATGTGTTTCCCCTTTTTGTGATGTGTTCGTTATGTTGTGTTTCCCCTTTCCGTAACAGTTTCGTCGTGTTTTAGGTGATTAGGAGTCTTGTTTTAGGTGATTTTTAGGGAAGTCCAACAATTAGGTGATTTCTAGGAAGTCCGGTTATAGGTGATTAAGAAATGTCTTGCAAAATAGGTGATTAGGAAATAATGCTGACTCCGATACCCAATGGACAAGGCACTGGTCTAAGCTTAAAACTTCAGAGATTCTATGGTTCTCCTATGCCGTAAGTATCCGCCATGGTCCCCAAACAGAGCCAATGTTGTACCCCAAAATTAAAATTTTTGTTACACTTAGACATTTTGAAGAAACGTGCAAAAGTCTTGTCAAATCAGTCAAAAAGGTCAAAATTTGGGTGTGCATATCTTGCATGAGGGGTCAAAACACAAAATTTTCAATTTCTGACGATCTGGGTCCGCTGAGAGCAGCTTAACCTACAAAACCCAGATCTCAGTTTTTCATCCCTAAAATTTAGGAAAACTGCTATTTTTAGAAATTTTCTCGAAATTGTAACGTTTTCTGGGTTTTTCTGGGTTTCTTTCGAAACGGATACTGGCAAAATTTTCTAAAAATAGAAAATTTCTAAAAATAGAAATTTTGTCCGCTAGGGTCCAAACTGATTTTGATTGGCTCAAAATATGTCCATATCAGGCTGGTGCAGTCAGAATCTCAAAATAATCAGTTTTTCCCTACTGGGTCTAATTTGCTTTTTCAGAAGCGTATTTGGAGCTCCGAGGTCATCAATGGAGGTCATTCGGCTGCCAGGCATCAAAATCAACACTCAGGCATTCAACAGAAGATGAAATGATGAACGTGCACGGAGAATGAAGACAGAAGATGAAAAATGATGAAAATTTTCTAACATTGCCAGACTTGGGCGCCCCAGGTGAAGAAAGGCGCCCATCTTTTTAGGGCACCAAATGTCAGAATTAGGGTGTGTGCCTCCAGTCGATGTTGCTCAGTTCTCTGTCAGCTTTGCAATGAATTCAGCGGTGTAATTATCAGATTACTCAGTCATCCGGAATTCAGCGACGAACAGGGGAGATCCGCACTGAAGTCAGAAAGAGGAAAGGTATCGAAAAAGAGTGTTGCAATACTCTTATGATGGAAATCAAGAGAGGTGTCAGAAGCATAAAGTTGCAGAGCCGCCAAGTTATCAATTAGTGAGTCAGCTTTTTGGGCAGCGATGTTTTGCAAGAATAGAACTCATGAAACAGTTGAAGAAGTGAAAGATTCTCTAAGGGCGAAGAGATCTTGGAGAATCAGAATATTGCCTTAGTTGGCATAGATGCACCGAACCGGGACACAATCTCTAACTTCCCAACAGATGCGATCGAGCTTTAAAGCAGCTTTCTTCTAGAAGCTTTCTTTCCCGCTTTCTTTCTATTCTTGGAATGATCCTTATCCATTCTTTGAGGATAGAAAGAAGATAAGATGTAATAGTTGGCGTTTCCCGCTTTTTCTGCTTTCTAGGGTTTTAGATGTTATCTTCTTTCTAGATTTAGTAATAAAGCTTGCTTGTTGAGCAAGCCCTAGATTGTGAAAGCAAGGAGATTTTAGGGTTCCCTACTCCTCTGCTCGTCTATAAATAAGAGCCTTTGCTCATTAGTTTCTTTAACCATGCTAGTGATAACAAAGCTGAGCCTATTTTGCCTTCTATTTGTTATTCAAGTAGTTCATTGTATTGTGATAAGCAAATTGTTGAGCCTCTTTAGCCAACAAGGAGTTGAGATTGCTGTTTTCTATTGTGTTAAGAATAAGTTTGCAAGCCTCCTTAGCTGCAATTTCTTATTCAAGGCATGTTAGAAGGGAGTTTTGTTTTAGAGATTTGAGTAATAAAATCATGAGCCTCTTTTGCCTTGGTCTAAAATCTCAGATTTCCGTTATCTATGTTATGCTTTCATGATCTTTATTTCAGCTTACAGTGAAGTGTGTAGGTGTTTGTTGAGAGAGAGATTGTTAAAGTATTTTTGTCAGAGAATCTACCTTGTTAATTTCTAACTTCTCTCGCTCTGCTATTACTTGAGAGGTTAGGAACGTCTTTAGTCTAGGTTAGTCGTAGTTGAAGTTCTTAAATCAGAAAATCTCAGCTGCGGCGTTTGTGTTTTATAAACCTTGTGCTCTAAGCTGATCAAAAAGATAGGCAACTTAGTTTTAGTTTACTTTCTTGAAACACCATCAGCAAGAGGGAGCTTCCCCTCCTAATTTGAAGAGCAGTTTATCTGTGCATAGCTGTCCGTTTCAAATACGCATTCCAGAGGTGCGAATTTAAACGCCAACAAATCTTTAATATATAATTACATATATATAAATATATATACATACACATTTATTCATCAAATACATATATTGCGAGCCAATCAGCATACTTTCAATATATATATCTATGTATATGTGTATATATAATTTCCAAGGCAAATTTATAATAATATTATTTATCCACAGATAATAGGTAGTGTGTGTAACCTATTCACTTATAGCCATTCTCGTTATCCACACAATGATCGTAATACAATAAGTCAGTTATACAAATAAACATCACTCACAAGACACAAAGAAGTAAACAAGACTCCTAAAGCTTACAAACGACTTATCAAGACCATCATAACTGACTTGGTTTCTCCCAACCTATAATGACGTGTGTGTATATGCTCAAATGGTTCTCGTTACTGCTTACCCGACCAAGTTCCTCTCCCGAGTGATATTTCTCCTCTGCTTGGAGGAATGGTCCTCATACCTACATCCACCGTCATAAACTCACGGCAATCAAATGCTCACAACAATAGTAGTATATATGATAAATCAACATGATTCATTAACCTCCTTATGCAGTATTTCACGATGAATAACATCAACAGAGATAACATCAAATGAAACAACATCAAGTGAGATACATTCATATTGAAAACAAGGTACAAGCATCATTAATTCATCTCCAAAATTCATACTATATTCACATTTACCCTATCCATTAACGGTAAATAGTAACTTCACAATTCGGGATGTAACATCAATAAACTAAGTGTCTTTCCTGTATGTTGAATTATCATTTATTAATTGTTAGTGATATTGATAATTGTCAAAAAAGAACACAACAGTTAAATTAAACAGTCTTATTGTATTTTCTGTGATACCAGTACATACTGGAAAAATACGTGTGCTATACCAGTTAATGGGAGGATTTGTCTAGCTATAGGTAAGGATTATGGAAGACCAAATGTAAACTGCAACGAACAAGGACAGGATATCCTACTGCGTTGACATCCTTATTGGAATTACTAATGAAAAGAATTCAGAACTCGAAGTGAAGAAAGTTGACTTAGTTTAGCTATTTAACTATAGAACATTTATGCCTAAACATAATTGCACTTGCATACAATAAAGCATCATAAGTATGGTATGTGATCTTGAAATTTAGCACTGACATTTGAACTAGATGCCACAGTCAATACAGTAATTTTAAGAATGAACATGTTCCCTTTGTAGACATTTGATTCTCGCAGTATACATTACTACTATTTTCAGCCTCCATCCACCGTTTTTTGCTGTCATCTATTTTTGGTTTTCTTCTACCATTTTTTCTGCCAGTCTGCTGCACATTGAATAATGCATGTCCTACACATGCCACAGTTTGCTATTTTCTGAGTCTTGTTCTGGAACATTCTTCTATGTTTTGTTATTGTTCTTCTATATAATACGCATGAATAAAATGACATGTTTTAGAGTATGCAAAATACAGTTTTTTATGTGCTCTGTTTTTTTCAAGAATGTTCTGTTTTTTTCTGAGTTGAAGATTGTTTTTATCTCTGCTGTTATATCCACCTCTTTGAAAGCCATTCTCTTGAAAATATCCATCAATCCTAGCATACCATGCTCGTGGTGCTTGCTTGAGGCCATACAAAGCCTTCTTCAACTTGTAGACTTGATCTTCTTTTCCTTGCACTTCAAAATGTTGTGGCTGTTCCACATACACTTCCTCTTCTAAGTACCCATTCAAGAAGGCACTTTTCACATCCATATGATGTATGCTCCAATTCTTTTGAGCTGCTAATAAAATCAACATTCTGATGGTCTCTTGTCTTGCAACTGGTGCAAATGTCTCTTCATAATCAATTCCATATTTCTGTGTGAAGCCTTTAGCAACTATTCTTGCCTTATGCCTTTCAATACTCCCATCACTATTAAACTTGGTCTTGTAGACCCATTTGGTGCCAATCTTCTTCAACTACAACGAACAAGGATAGGATATCCTACTGCATTGACATCCTTATTGGAATTACTAATGAAAAGAATTCAGAACTCGAAGTGAAGAAAGTTGACTTAGTTTAGCTATTTAACTATACAACATTTATGCCTAACACATAATTGCACTTGCATACAATAAAGCATCATAAGTATGGTATGTGATCTTGAAATTTAGCACTGACATTTGAACTAGATGCCACAGTCAATACAATAATTTTAAGAATGAACATGTTCCCTTTAAGATCTTGAATGGGCCCTAAGCAGTTAAAAACATAAAAGTAGACAGTTTTGAGTTACTAAACCCCCCCATGATTGATAGCAATGCTGGGAGAGACCCTTCATGTACTCTGAATTGAATATTAACTTATAGTAATGAACATTGTTCGTCCCTGTTGTTGAACTAAGACTGATGAAATATTAACGAGATAATGAGTGTTGATTGACTTCTTAAGTGATATACTTATAAAGAATATAAATATTGAAATGCTAGACAATAATAACTAATAAGTGGTTGTTTAGACAAATGATTCAATGAATAAGATATGACTTGATATGGTTTATTGGGTATGCATTGATCTTAATGAATAAGTTAGAAGTTATTCAATGGAAAGCTTGATTTTGAACTAAGAAAACAGATACTCTGATGATAATTTTTTTGCTTATAGATAACTAGAACAAGGGAGCGCAGCCTTCTGAGAATGATAGTGAGTTGCATTAGGCAAATAATCTGCACAGTTATCATGTTATTGTTTTGCATGATCAGATGTCCCAGGGCCCACTATGTATCATCTTCACAATAGAGTAAGAGCTGTGAGATTTATTTATGAGGCATAGTAGCATTGAGAACAAGCACTGAGTGCTGGGTTATTCACTGGAATTCATCTAGGCACCTCAGTGCTAAACAAGTCATATGTCGATGAAGGAGCTCCTTGTCAAATGATCTGATAAATATTAGTAAGGAATTTATGTTTATCATAACTGATGATTATTAAGTAATGGCACCTCTATCAGACACATGGAAAAAAAATGTCTCAGATCTGAAGAGTTGTTAAGATAATAAGCAATAGCAATGCATATCAAAATACCCTATAATCCACTGAATCAATTTGCAATTTACACTTTGGAAAACCAAATATCGTATAATGTACTTACAAGGCTGGAAAATCAAAATACATTTGAATTCCACATTATTTGAAATTTAAGACAGCAACACTCAGGATAAAAAGAAAAATCTAAAAGATGTCTAAGAACTATACATTGCCCATAATGAAGAAGTCCCAGACTTTATTTAAGGGAATAGAAAATATGTGAGTCTTAGAAAACTAAGAATCTGTGAATATGCTCAGATTCATGGAGTGAAGAAAAATTTAAATAGAATCATTTGTGACAAGTACATAAACCAATATTGAATAATTGTGTCAGTTACACTTATCCAAAGTTTCAAGACAACAAGCAGTGGAACCAATTTATTTCATGGGTGGACATAATTAAGTTCACACTCCCTAGATATGAAAATGTGTTTTTGTTTTGTTTTGACCATGCTTTGACGCAGGGGACGACTGACCATCCTGGGGATGGCCAAGGGACTTCTACGATGGCTGACTGTCCTGGGGACGGCCCGTCCCCCGTCCAGGGGATGACCAGGGGACTCCTAGAAGTCTCCTAGCCGTCCCCCTTTTTTGGGTTGACCATCCCTAGGTTTCTGGGACGTTTCCTGGCAAAAGTGCAAAAAAGGGGACATCAGGGGATCGTCCCCCAGCCGTCCCCTTGTACCCGGGACATCTCGGGGATAGGGATGGGGCATTTTAGAGGGGGGACGCATCCCCGGGTTTCCCTAATAAAAAAAATAGTTGCCATATCATTGGAGGAAATTTCTTTTGTTTCTAGTTCAGATGCAACTAGTATTGCCATGACGTAATCTAGTGAACCTTTTCTATTCTATCTAGCTATTGGAATTGCCCAAGGACTGTTGATGAACCAAAATGGCAATTTCTGACCTCTTCATAATCACCACACTACTGTAATGTCCCCTTCTCAAATGTGATCGTTTTTGTTGACCATTGGCCTATTCCGGAGACCCGTCGGCTACTCAGATGGTGAAATTAGGGTTTCCTATTTTTTGAGGAGGTTGTTGCTTGAAGTTTGGAATTCAGATTGCGGATTCTTTCTGGGTTTTCAGAGAGCTTCGCAGTGGTATGGTCAGTTTGGCATTCTGAGCAACTTCATGAATTTACTATTTTTAGTAAATTCTATTTTTGGCAGTGGATAGGTTGGGTTCAGTTCAGTTGGTCTTCTTCTTCAGTTGGTTCAGCTGGCACTTCAGTTTTTGGCCTTGGGTGCATTTTTCTTGGAGAGATAAGTATTTTTCATTATAATATTATATTTTAATATTATAACACCCCTTTACCTAGCAGTACAACTTCATGTTGTTTTTAAAAAAGGGACTTAAAGGGTCAAGGCGTCATTGTGAGATAAATTATGTTTTAAAAGTCAAATATTGAGCTAAGTGAAATGGACGCCTACTTGAGGAGATTGACTTTTATTTAAAAAGTGAAATATTTGATTAAAAGGAAAAAGGACGCCACTTTTGGAGGGAATGTGTTTGAATTCAAAATTAGTGTTTGGGCGCCCTTCTTGAAGGTTCTAGAAGGCTCTTCTCACATCTATTTATTCTGGCCTCAGCTCTTCATTTCGGATCTTTTGTCTACATCGTTATGCTGCTGAATTGTCTTGAGGCACTCGCTTCGAGGAAAGCACACCTCCTAGCATTGGCTCATCTTCTTGCTTGAAAGATAGCAACTAGTTGAGAGGTTAGCTTGTAATAGGTTTGATTTGCATTTTCAGTTTAGTATTTGCATTTGGAGTTCTAGTTTTGCATTTTTTGTTCATTTCTGGAGTTGCTGAACATCATAGGAGAATGTAAGAATTGATCATAGCTTTGAAAATAAAATTAATTTGGTTCTGGGCATTGAAGTAATCTATTTCCTTATGCTAGGTGACCATCTTTGCAAAGTTACAGATTTTTATATTGCTCATTGGATTTTTAAAAGAAAATCGCCCTATTAAGAGGGCCGTACCTTTCTGGAAATGGCTTTGGGATCTGTGCTAATTAAATAGAGTTCAATAGGTGATGTTAATGCATTCATTTTGGGGCGCCATCATTCTTAGAGCAGTTTGCATTTAGTTCCATATGATTTGGGTGAGTTTTGAGCGTTCTGTGAGCAATTTAGTTAGTTGCTGTGTTGCTGTTCTGTGCATTTTCTGTCAAAAATCAGTCATATCAGATTTAAGAAAATCAGCAGTTGAGTGAGAAGTTGATATTTAAAGAGTTTGAGAGTGTTGGAGAGGTTTCTTAATTTGTTACAGCTTGGAAGTTTCTTATCTTGTGCTTTTTGGCAGGCTCTCTAACTTATTGTAAGCTGAACAGTAGTACTGTCAACACTTCTCTCTTCTCATCTTTGAATTTACATGTATTTCCCACTGAATAAGTGGAAGAGGTTGGCTTGCCGCCTATTTACTTTCAGTCAGTGTTCCACGGGGACGCGTCCCCCCCGAAAAACAACGCGTTTCGGAGAAGGGGACGTTTCCGAGACGGGGAGACGCCTGGGAAACGTCCCTCCGCCGTCTCCGCGTACCGCCGCCGTCCCCCCGCCATCTCCTCCTAAAGGGAGAATTTTCCCTGAATTTCGCGCACAGGAAACGCCATGGAAACGCCATGGAAACGCCGGAATATGTTATGTTAAAAAATTGAAAAAGTTAAAAACATTTTAACCTAAGTTTTATTATACTTCATTTGATGAAATATCATTTTACAGTAGCAGCCGCAGGGTTTTTCGACTGGAGTCTGGTGCATTCGACTGCATTTGAGGTATTTCATTTTTCGAACCCTTCGTTTTGGCTCGCGATTTCATGTACATTGTATGCAAAATGTTGAAACCTGGTTTTTTGAGCGCCACAGAGATGTCCGCTCATGGAATGCAATGGTGCGGGGTTTGCAGAAGCCGCGCGACCAGCATGTCCGCTCATGGAATGCAATGGTTGCGGGGTTTGCAGAAGCCGCGCGACCATTGCATTCCATGAGCGGACATCTCTATGAGCAAATAAATGGAATCAGAATGCAATGATTGCAGGATATGCAGTTGTTGTTGCACTGCAACAACAACTGCATATCCTGCAATCATTGCATTCCATTTGAATTTTGAATTGAGACTATAGAGGAATTTTGTTAGATGCTGTAGTTGCAACTGCCCTGTAGACATGTATGCAAATTTGCAAAATGAAAATGCCAAAATGTGGAAGCATAGCCGAGACATGTTTAACTTTTTTACTTTCTGACAGTGTGCCTCAACTTCAAGGCTCAAAGAGATGTCAATATGTCATCTCAATTCAAATGGAATGCAATGATTGCAGGATATGCAGTTGCTGTTGCACACTGCAACAGCAACTGCATATCCTGCAATCATTGCATTCCATTTGAATTGAGATGACATCTCTTTGAGCCTTGAAGTTGAGGGCCTTGAGGCACACTATCAAAAAGTAAAAAAGTTCACATGTTCGCAATGGCAACTGCATATCCTGCAATCATTACATTCCATTTGAATTGAGATGACATCTCTTTGAGCCTTGAAGTTGAGGCACACTGTCAAAAAATAAAAACTAAAAAAGTTCACATGTCTCGTCTATGCTTCCACATTTTGGCATTTTTGATTTTGCATACATGTCTACAAGGCAGTTGCAAGTTTGCAATTACAACATTTGACAAAATTCCTCTATAGTCTCAATTCGAAAAACCCTGCGGCTGCCATTGTAAAATAATAATTCATCAAATGAAGTATAAAACTTCACACTCACAAACAAAATTCCTCCAATCATTGCATTCCATTAGATGACATCTCTTTGAGGCACACTGTCAATTTAAAATTTAAAAGTTAAAAACTTTGAAATGGAAAGTTGGAAACATGATAACATTGATAAATGATAAGTGATAACATCATATTGTTTTTTTATTTTCATGATTTCATCTTTTGTAATAAATTATAGAGGTCTGATTTTGTTTTTAAATCTTTTTTGCAGCCTCATTTGACATTATCATAATGAGTTCAATCAATAGAAGTGGCGATGAGGTTGAGCGTGAGGAGGTTGAAGCAGAAATTGGAAGTGGAAGTGGAAGTGAAAATGAATCTGATGATTCATAATTTCAAATAGAAGTAGAAGAGGGTGAACATGACTCAAATACTCAGACTCAAGCTGAAGCAGGTTCTATTGAGAGTAGAAGAGTCAAAGATAAATGCCCTTCAAGAATCCTCCAAAGATATGCCAAGGGCCCCTTTGATCCAAAATCACAATTAAAACAATTTGCAACTAAGATGCCGAAACAGCCTGGGTCACGTGGGGGCACTAGAAAGTGGGTGTGCCATCTTTGTCATCTTGACTGGTTTGGGAGCATTACTAGAACTAATTCTCACTTTCTTCTTATTCGAGGCAAAGGTGTAGATGTTTGTAAGAAGGTGGAAAACAATGCAAAGTATAGAGCTGAAATTTTAAAATTATGGGGTTCGGATGAGGAAGCAACACCTATGACAGCTACATTGGCACATAGGAGTAAGGCTGATCAGATTGCAGCAGTTTCTACTTCTACTTTGCAGAGTCAAAGGCCACCAAATCCATTCAGTTCATGTATAGGAGAGCCTAAGGGGAAACGTAAAGTGGCATCTTCAAGTTCACATCCATTGGCAGATTTATTCAATGCACAAGCAAAGGATGAGGCAGATGATGCTATTGGCAAATTCTTCTTTGCCAATGGCATTCCATTCCATGTGGCTCGCTCTCCTTATTACAAGGAAGCTATGTCCAAGGTAATAAGGGCGGGACCATCATATGTGCCACCAGGGGAAACTAAGTTGAGGACAACAATCTTGGATCAGAACTATTCCAAGATTAATATTTTGATGGAGAAGATGAAGAGAACCTGGGTCTCAAGTGGATGCAACATAGTCATGGATGGGTGGTCGGACATTAGGCATCGTCCACTCATCAACATCATGGTCACATCTACAGCGGGCCCTTATTTCCTTAGGGCTATTGATTGTTCAGGGCATAGCAAGGATGCTCATTATCAATTTCAGATTCTCAAGGATGCCATAGAGGAGGTTGGGCCACAGAATGTGGTGTAGGTAGTGACAGATGCGGCCCATGTGTGTAGAGCTGCAGGGAAGTTGGTTGAGGCAGCCTATAGACACATTTGGTGGACTCCTTGCTGTGTGCATGCTATGAATAATGCACTTAAGGACATGGGTAAAATCAACTGGATCAAAT
>VDFB02271358.1:892419319-892477436 GCA_007258455.2 Sequoia sempervirens
TTGACTTCGAGACCTTTCCGACAGTTCAAACAGTTCGCGAATCGGAGTCCCAGATCAAAAGTTATGGCCTCGAGAAGTTGGCGCACTTTCTAGAAGATACAATTGCAAATGCTCTTTGAAATTTGAACTTCATGTTGTAAATTTTCAGCGCCAAACCGCCTAAACTCAAATTTGAATGTTGTTTTGGCTCCAAACTAAAGAGGAGCTCTATTTATGGGCGGGTTTTTAATTTTTGGGTAACTTTTTGGGGACAAGCTCGCATATTGCGAAAGGGTTATTCTGTAGCTTTCTGTAACTTGCATGTGTTGTAGAACTTGGGAATTTGAGATCCTTTGCATGTAAGAAGCTCCATTTTTTGAATAATAAAATTATTCTCTTGTTTGTGGGTTATTTTCTGTGTCTGGGCTATGCCCTCATCAAGAAGAAATATGAGGGGGATAAGTTAGAAGTTATAAACTGCCTCTCTGATTCTTTAAGAAGATCACACTTAAAGATGTAAACTTTAAAAAACTGCTCCTTTGTGCCACTTGTTCTTGAAAACATGAAGAATGCTGAAAAACCCTCTGTCAGATCTTCAAAAGGTGTTGGAGAGAAAAATATTTGTGCTTGAGCTTCAACCTACAAAGAGAAATAATGAATAATGATGCCTAAGCTTGATAAATGGTGTTTGATGTGGAAGCAATCAAGTTTAGTCGCCAACACTTGATTGAGGAGTCAATTTGCCTGATCAGGAGTTCACTGGGGTGATTTCCACCAATTTGGGGACGTTTTAGACATGAAGAGACCTTCAAAATATCTCAACTTCAATCAATTGGACCTAGTTTGACTTTAGGCGTCCAAGTTAAGGAGTTGAAGATTTTTTATCCTTTTTTTGTGACGAAGTACCTCTATTCGATCCTTGATTCTGTTTACTCGATTGATCCTGAAGTCTTGCTGACAGATCCACTGCAGAGTTGGATCAACTTTAAAGAGGTGTGCTCGAGAGTTGCAAAGCTCAAAACCTTAATCTGATGACTCAAATTCTTGGGCGCCTTTTCCCAGGAGGGTGCATTTTTCACCAAACTTAGTCAATTTCTTTGGTGTTCTTCAATTCCTCCAGTTTGACCCTTAGTGCACTGATATGAGATCACCGATGATTGATGAGTCTGGTAATCTTGGTTAAACATGGGATGGATAACCAATTTGGTCCTAGAAAGGATGACTGGCTTCGCAAGTTGTGAGTGTTAATTTAGGGGTCTCAAAAGTATGGGCGTCCCTGGCCTGTAGGGGCGCCTTTAACCTTTTGTGTTGTCATTCTCAGTTTGCAACCTTTCATGAACAACCCTAGTTTGATCTTCGTTGTTAGATGTTTGATTTATCTGTTGAACCTTCTGATGGTGTTATTGTTGAGAGTGATCAAGATAGAGAAGAACTTCCTAGAGGTTATAGAGCTTGAAGATTACATCTGATTGCTCAAAAAATTGGGCACCTATTTTTAGGAAAGTGCATTTTCCTTAACACTTAGCCAATTCTTCATGTCTTTCATTCTGCCTTTTGCTTCCAGTGTTTTACGCTTGATCTTCATTTGTGAGTGCCTAACAGGTCCTGTGTGCTTGCAACTGGATTGATTGCAAAGCTGAAAGGATGCTGGACAGATGCCTTGGAGAAAGCTGTTGTTGAAAACCTTAATAGGTGGCTCAAAATGATGGGCACCCCTAGCCAGTAGGGGCGCTTTTGCCTTACTTGACTACCATCTTTGATGATATTTGCTTTCAACATCTTCCATCTTTGCCTTCGTTTACTGGTGATTGATGAATCAGGTGACCTTGCTTGACAATGTGCCAAAAAGAAAACAAAATTACGAAGGAGATGACTATCTTGACAAAACTTAATGACTGCCTTTGATCTTTTAACTTCATGGGCACCCCTAGCCAGCAGGGACGCTTTTGGCTGCAATTTCATCATTTTCTTTGAAAGTCTTCATCTCTTCGTGTTTCGCGTTCACCATGTAGCTTGACTGGTTTGAGTATTGTTGTCAACGACGCAAACATGTGCATCTTAGCAATCACCTTCACTATGCTGTGTGTACGGGTGTTGGAAAAATGGCTAAAGCATGGACTGTGTAGCCTCTTCCTTGTAGCAAGACGTGCATCTTCCAGACTTAGTCAATTTTCAACATTTTTCACTTTTGAAAATCCCCTCAATCACAGAGCATCTTTTTAGCATTTTTCGCCATGGATTCTTCGTTGAAGCTTTTGAGGCTTAGATTTTGATACTTGGTACTGGCCATCTGCCATTAATGGCTGTGGAGGTCCTAACTTTTCTCCTAAAAAAATGAAGTAGACCCACTAGAGTAAAACAAACTTTTTGGAGATTTTGACTTGACCAGTGTGATCGTGAAGTCAAATTATTGTATTTAAATCATTTTCAATTAATTCTGGAAAGGTTATATTTTTAGGGGTTTTCCTCAAAACAAGAGTATGAAACCCTAATTTTCAAATTTTAAAAAAATTGCGAGTATCTTCCTTGACATAAACCCACAAAAAGCCTATGTTTTGTTTGACCTAAAATTGACTTTTGACAACAATTTTACATGATTTAGACGATTTTGATCAAAATGCCTTATTGAAGCAAAAGTTTATTTTGAGTACAACAGATTTGAAAATTGAAGATTTAATATTGCTCTAATAATCATGATCTAAGATCAAGATTACATAAATAGGATCAACCTAAGATTTAAAAAAAAAGGTTTTAGAGTTAAATCCAATCCATTAAGAATTCAAATTAAACAATAGAATATTATATAATTTTTTTGAAAACTTTCAATTTGGTGTTGACTGCAGTACGTAATTATAAAAGAAACCAATATCTACATATAAATATAAACAATTTCAAAGCTATTTACGAGTTTGACCTAGAGTTGTTGGGAAACGTTTATTGAAGCAGATTGATAGGTAGCTTCACAATATTTGTAGCGCATGCTTCCCAATTTGTCTTGCATCTCTTTAACGGACATATTTCCTGAATTCACTGAAACCTGAAACAAATCGCCTCGGTACTCTACGCAACATAATAAGTTGCAATTGCTGTCATTCAAACTTTATAAACATCCAACAAGATGAAGGTCAGTAGTTCTATTCGCTCTGGTTTTCCGCATTTTATGCTTATGTTTAAGCCGTTCATTCTGAACAATTCCGAGAGAAAACCACAAAGTTTGTTAATTTTTGAATATTTAGCATAATTCGTAGATTAACTATGTAGAATAAAGCTTTGTTTAGACCGAGACAATTATTCTACTCACACCATACTTCATTCATTGTCGGAATAAATAGAATTTTTCTTTAGCGTCGAGAAATTCCTTAATTTGCTTCAATGAACATATCACTTGAGCTGTGAAGACTTAATATTTTGCAAAGCTTAATGGAGCCTGAAATAATTTTTTTTTCATAGACTTGAACGTGACAGATTAGTCCTTTCCGCGTCTCTTTCTTGTGTTTTATCCAAGCATCCACTCATAAATTGAAATCTTAAACGAACACATTGAAATAAAATTTGGAGAAACTATCATAAAGCTTAACAATCGTTGAACAATATTCTATCGAATCGGATGGACTTTGATAGGTACTACACACTAATCTGACCTAAAACACATTAAGAGACAAATCTATTTATAATCATATTTTTTAGCTTAGCTTATGAGGTCAAACCCTCAAATTGAAATCTTATGTAAGGTAAATGGAAATAAATCTGCTTGTGGAGTTGCAGGAGGGAGTCTTATGCACTTAATTATCATCTGGCTTGGTTGTGACCTAAAAAAAATTTCAACCTACACTTATATATAAGGGGGTTCACTCTACTGGGAGTGACCTTGGTTCAATTTCCATGTGGGTAGATTGGCAAGGCTTTGTTTCTTGATGTAGGAGCATCTCAAGGGTTAAGCAATCTTACATGGCTTAAAAAATATTTTCATTAATGTTTGTTTTCCTTTTGTAAGTTTTTCTCTGTTGCTAAAGGTGTTTTTGTTCTTGCTGTAGATTCATTTTCTTACCGCAATCTTCTAACAGAGCACATAGAGTTACAGTTAGCTATTCTACTAGGTGGTACTACACATTCTTCACGAAGCCTCCAAATTGTAGTTGAAGTATCTCATGGGCACCATGAATATGTTTATGTGTCCAATTTGTATTTTGTTGCTTTATTGTAAGTTGCAACATGTTCTTATTGTAAAAGGGGAATATAATTGGACTTTGTGCCAATATAGTTGAACTTTGTGCCAAATGTAAGGTTACCAATATTAATATTGGTCCCAAGGAGGTTCATGGTTGAAGCCACATTAAGTTTTGAAGCTTATATTGTGCTGCATTTTAAGAAGGGGTCATTTTACAAGTAACAAAGGGATGCACCCAATTTTAAAGAAGGATACGATCTGAAATCATTTACTATTGATCCCATGGTCCCTATTACATGTGCATAGTGAATCATACCATATTTTTGGTTGGTGCTGCTTTGATACATAAAAGTTCTCTATAAAAAGTTGGCAGATCAATGGTTGAGGCAAGTAGGGTATAGCGAAGGAGAATGGGATCAGATTGAACATCAGAGGTTAGAGAAGGATTGAGAATCTTGGCATGTACTTGTTATGGTAATTAGTTGTCATTTGAAATACATAGTTTTTGTTATTTCGTGCCATCTTGTTATTCTTGTTTTCTTTTTTAAAGAACTAATCTTTTGTTGTGTACTTTGGTATCTGTTGATTGCTGCTAATTCAATTCTATTACTGATGTGCATCTTTTGGAATCTGTGTTGCATGGATAGATAGTCTTTCATTAGACCCTTGTTCGGGTAAGTTATATGCCCATAGTAGAAGCATTGTGCATTTGTCACATTGTAGGTGATCCATAATATAAATGACTTACGAATGTAGATGTGGTTGGAATAAAAGGGCATAATGTGATAATGAACTCGTTGACATGATTTGAGTTATGCAAGCAAGGCTTATGCCCTTGAGACCATGTAGAGGTGAGGAACTATTGTGGCTGAAGATGTTAGTGATGATGAGGAACTAGATCATGAATGATGCATTGAAGATGCTTCAAGTTTTGATCCTGAACTATGTTCAGGGGATAAATTCACTATGATATTGGTGAAAGTAGGAAGTAATCCAAGATTTGATCTCCCCTATCTAAGAAATACTTTGTGTTTCATTATGATCAAAACCCTAAGTGAGTTAAGTATGCTATCCCCAAGTTGAAAAGACATGTCTTATGGTGGGACTAAGTGCAAAAAGATCAAGTTAAGAAAAATAAATTGGAGATCTCTAAATGATTGGATGGTTACAAAGTTGAAAGGTAAGTTTTTGGTTGCTAATTACACTTTGAATTGCTCAAGAAGTTCTAAAATTTGTGGCAGAGTTAACTATTTGTGAAGGATTATATTGAGGATCTTTATCACCTCAACATCTCATAGGTCATGTTGAAGATGATGTGGAGAAGGTATCTTAGTATGTGAATGGTTTGTGTACCACAATCTAAGATGATATATATTTGTTGCCAATACATTATGTGGAGGATGCCTACCAACTTGCATTGAGGGTAGAGGAGAAGTTATCCTGCAGGTAGCAAAGAGTTCAAGGTAAGGACAAGAGCGGAAGGGGAAATAAAAACAGTAGTGGAAAGCAATCTAATGAGTAGAGAGAGATTATAGAATCCAACAGTAATGCATAGAACTTTGAAGATGAATAGACTTCCAAGAAGGAAGGAATGGGCAAAGGAGGCTGTGGAGAAAATTAAAGTGGAACTTTTTTAGATGTGGAGAAGCAGACCATAGGGCATTTGAGTGTCTAGATTATGTGAGAACAAGGACGCGCTGAGAAAAAAGTACATATTGCACAAGGGGATGAAGAGTCTGATTGTGAAGTGGAAAGCAATCTCAAAAAGGGTGAGAATTTGATGTTGCACAATTATTTTTAAGCTTGCTGAGGAAGACAAAGAACCATGGTTAAGGAAAAGTATTTTCAACACTAAGTGTAAATTAGGAGGAAAGTGTTGTAAGTTGATTATAGATAGAGGAAGCACTAATAATGTAGTGTCCACAAAAATGGTAGAGAAACTAGGTTTGAAACTAGTACAACATCCTAATCCTTACCACATTTCATGGTTGCAGAATGGTCAAGAAATGAATTTGAAGAACAATGCTTGGTTGTATTCAATATTGGAGGTTATTTTGATGAAATATGGTGTGGTGTGATTCTTATGGATGCTTGTCATGTGTTGTTGGGAAAACCATGGAAATATTATGTATGTGCCATTCATAATGGGAGGAAGAACACCTTTACCATCACAAAAGGTGGAAAACTTTTTGAATTGTTACCATTGAAGGTTGTGTAAGAAGTTGTAATGTCATGTGTTGGTAGCTAAGCTTGTGCCAATGGAGGAAAACAAGCTATGCAGCTTTGAGGAGCCAAAGTTTGAAGCATTGTTGAAAGAATTTGAAGACATCATGGATATAGGATGCCTAGGGGATTGTTGCCATTATGCAATATTTCACATTGCATGGATTTGATTCTAGGATCTAGTTTACCAAATAAGGTACGAGATAGGATGAGTCTTGATATGAGTGTGAAGTGAACAAACAAGTGGGAGAACTGCTGAAAAGAGGTTTGAATAAGAAAGCAGAGGCCCTTGCATTGTACCTTGTGCCAAAGAAGGGGGAGAATGGAGCATGCGTATATACTATAGACTCCCATGCTATAAAGTATAAACAAGATCACCATTAAGTATAGGTTCCCATTATTGCACATTGATGATTTGATGGATTGTTTAAGTGGGCACACTACTTTTCCAAAATTGATCTCAAGGGTGGTTACCATAAAAACATAATTTGTGAAGGAGATGAATGGATATTTAGAACCAAGGATGAATTGTATGAATGGCTGGTCATGTCATTTGGATTGATTAATGCACCAGGCATCTGCTTGAGGTTGATGAATGAAGTCCTAAAACCATTCTTGGGTAAGTTTGTGGTTGTTTATTTAGATGATATTTTAATGTTTAGAAAAACTAAATAGGATCTTGTACACCTACAACAAGTATTTGTGCAACTTAGGAAGGAGAACCTATGTGTTATCTTGAAGAAGTGCACTTTCATGCAAAAAGAGTTAGTGCATTTGGGATTTGTGATATCTCAAGAAGGATTACAAATAGACCATGGGAAGGTTTAAGTAATTTTTAAGTGAACAGTACTATAGAGTTCATCAAAGGTTAGAAGTTTTCGTGGTTTGCTAAGTTTCCATAGGAAGCTTATCAAGAACTTTAGTGGGATGTGTGCACTTTTTATGCATTGCATGTGGAAAGGAGGATTTGAGTGGAAAATTGTTGCTGATAAGAGTTTTGAACTCTTGAAAAAGAAGATAACAAAAAATCCTACACTTCTAAATATTGAGAAGGTTTTCCAATTTGATTGTGACACCAATAGTAAAGCTATTGGTGCTGTAATGATTCAAGAGAGTAAGTCCATTATTTAATTTAATGAAAAGTTGAATGAAGCTAAGTAGAATTATTCAATTAATGATCTAGAATTTTATGCTATTGTTCAAGCATTGTGTAACTGGAGGCATTACTTGTTGCCAAAAGAGTTTGTTCTATATACCAATCATCAAGCATTGAGGTTCATTAATATCTAAGCAAAGCTGAACCAAAGACACATGAGGTGGCTAGAACATTTGCAAGTTTTCCAAGTTGATTGTGACACCAATAGTAAAGCTACTGGTTCTGTATTGATTCAAGAGAGTAAGTCCATTATTTATTTTAATGAAAAGTTGAATGAAGTTGAGTAGAATTATTCAATTAATGATCTAGAATTTTATGCTATTGTTCAAACTTTGTGTATTTGGAGGCATTATTTGTTGCCAAAAGAGTTTATTCTATATACCAATCATCAAGCATTGGGGTTCATTAATATCTAAGCAAAGCTGAACCAAAGACACAGGAGGTGGCTAGAATATCGGCAAGCTTATTCTTTTGTGTTCAAACATAGGGTTGGTGTAACAAAGTGTAATGTCCCCTTCTCAATTGTGATCGATTCAGTTGACTGTTGGCCTATTCCGGAGACCCGTAGGCTACTCAGAGGGTGAAATTAGGGTTTCCTATTTTTGAGGAGGTGGTTGTTTGGAGTTTGGAAATTGGATTGCGGATTCTTTCTGGGTTTTCAGAGAGCTTCGCAGTGGTATAGTCTGTTTGGTGTTCCGAGCAACTTCATGAATTTACTATTTTTAGTAAATTCTATTTCTAGCAGTGACTTTGTGGATTTCAGTGCTGTTGGCTCTCGTCTTCAACCAGTTCAGTCGGTAATTGGATTTTTGGCCCTTGGATGCTTTTTCTGGAGAGATAAGTTATTTTCATATTATAATGTTATATTTTAATATTATAACCCCCTTGGCCTAGCATTATAACTTTATGTTGTTTTTAAAAAGGGGGCTTTATGGGTGAATGCCTCATCAGGAGATAATTTATATTTTAAGGCCAAATTAAGGGTTGGAGAAGTGGGACGCCTACTTGAGGAAAAGATTAATTTTTATAAAAGTGAAATATTGCCTTATGAGAAATGGACGCCACCTTTGGAGGGAAAAGAGTTGAAATCAAATTTGAAATTTGGGCGCCCTTCTTGAAGCTTCTAGAAGATTCTCCTCAAGTCTTTAAATGCAGGCCTCTTCTCTTCATTTGGACATCTCATATTTTCAATAAAGTTATGCTGCCGAAATGGTGACAGATTTGCTTCGAGGAAAGCACACCTCCTAGCTTGGCTCATCTTCTTGCTTGAAAGATAGCAACTAGTTGAGAGGTTGATTGTAGTTGAGTTTGTTTCAGCATTGCATTTGAGTTCCTAGCATCTTAGTTCAGTTCTTTGCATTTTTAGACATATTTTGGAATTGCTGAATATCATAGCTGATTGTAAGAATTGCTCATATCTCATGAAATAAAAATATTATCATTCTGGGTGTTTTTCCTTTGTTCTTCTCAACCTGGGGCGACCCCTTCTTGGAAGTTTCAGATTTTATTTTGCTGTCTTAGATTTTATCTTGCAAAAATCGCCCTTCTCTGGGCCGTACCATTCTGGTCTGCCTGGCAAGTGTTTAGAAAAAAAAATACTTCAATTTATCAACTGTTTCTTAGTCTAGTCTTCATTGTCATCATCCTAGCATTAGTTTGCATCAAGTCTCATGTCATTCTGGCAAGTATTGAGTGAGTTGTGAGTATTTTAGTGAGTTCTAGTGTTGCTGATTACTTCATTTCAGTCACTGGTCTGTCATATCAGTTTTGAATAAATGTAATCTGTGAGGAGATTGAGTCTTGAGAGTCTTGTTAAGCATTGAGGAAATCATATTGAGTTTTGCAGCATTGGAGGACTTTCTAATATGGGGTTTTGGCAAGCATTCTATCATATTGTAAGCTGAATAGTAGTGTTATCAGCAATTCTCCTTTCTCTTTTTCACTTACTTTATTGTACTTCCCACTGAATAAGTGGAAGAGGCTGGCTTGCCGCCTATTTACTTTCAGTTAGTAGTTTTAGGGACCCTCTGACCATATGCTCGCCATCACTCGGCGCCATCTTGGTTAGAGTTACTTCAGCTCATCTTGCATAAGATCCTCTGACCATATGCTCGTCTACCCTTGACGCATTCTTGGTTAGAGTTCCCTTCTAGTTCTGCATCTACATTAGATCCTCTGACCATATGCTCACACCTTGCCCACATCGGGATCCTGGTGCACATCCTTGGTTAGAGTTGCTTTCGCATCATTTTGGTTTTAGAGCTAACCTTAACGGGTGCGTGGTGATTGTAATTGTAATTGGAAAAAACAAAAAAAAAATTAGTCCGGTTCATTACACAAAGTTGTAGATGCTTTGAGTAGAATACAAATATTGTTGTCTACGATGACAATTGAATTGATAAGAATGGAGATAATGAAGAATTTATATACTACAGATCCAAACTTTGTAGATGCATGGAGAATTTGCAAAGAACCTTGTGTTAGAGGAAAATGTCCATTTAGAGATCATTTTGTCCAAGAGAGATATGTTTTAAGAAGAAGACAATTATGCATGCTGCAAGGTGATGAGTCCTAGAAATGTCCAGTTTCCTTGCTTTAGTTTCATGTTTTTTATCTTATTTCTGGTAATTTTCAAGGACATTTACAAACCTTTTCATATACTTAAAGTATTTAAATTCACTGAAGATGATATACTATATTGATAAATGATTGTGTGATTTGTAATAACACTTTGTGCCCTTATTTCTGATGCTGATTTTTTTGTTTTGTGTGTTTGATGTTTAATGAGGGTTTTCTGCCTTTTTTTGTGTTTTCTTGAAATATTTGCAAGGAAATAAAATGCAAAAACATAAAAGAATACAAGCAACTACAATAATAACTCCTCCACTATATGTTTATTTGATCATTATTCAATAGAGCAGGTTATTACAATCATACCCGGATTAATTTGCAAACATGCACCTGCTGTTCCCAACTTTCAGCCAAAAAAGCAAACTCATAACAGGTCCAAATCTCCTTCAATATGCTGCCTTTTCGATCACGAGTGTTGTGGCTGGTTTCCTTAGGTCTGGGCGCCCTTTGAGTGATTTTTTATTATGTTTTTTGAGCCCCTCAAGACAAAATCGCCCCTCTTCAAGAGGGCCGACCCCTGCTGCAAATGAAGGCTGTAAATACTCAGCCGTACCTCTTCTTGAAATCTGATTTTTATTTTATCAAAGGCAATCTGCAATCGCCTACCCTTGGACTTGAGAAACTTTGAACCATGGAATCAAACCCTTGGTGCACAGGTACTTGTTGTGACCTTTTCACACATCGCCCCATTCAAAATGGGGACCCCCTAATTTTCACTTCATTCGGGTCTTTTGGCTTGGGTTTTTCGGTCTCTCTCTCTCTCTATTCTTTCGTCTAGTGATGTACTTACCATTTGACCTAGGTTTAAATTTTGGCCAAGTTTGGAGCGTTTTCTAGTAAATTAGGGTTTGCAATCTTCAGATTGCTTTAAGGTCAAATTGAGTTGGCTAATCAATTTCTAAGCTTAGCACTGCTGATAGGATACTTCGAGTAGACTCCCACTGAATTTTCATTGAATTTTGACAATTTTCTATTTTTAGTAAGTGTCAATTTGGGGCTTGTTTTCTTAAGATTTTCAAATTCTGACAACTGCACTGCACTTTGAATACTGTGAGTTACTCACTTGCAAAATTTGAGCTGAAACAGACAACTTGCTATTTTTAGCAGTCTTGCCTTCGAGGGTCATTTTTTGGGTTTGCATGTAGAACTTTCAGATGCATGTCTGAGGATTCTTTGTGGGTTTTTCGAGACCTTCGCAGTGATATGACATGCAAAATAGGATGATGACTTTCAATGATTCAGCCTTCGGAGGCTATTTTTAGGGTGTGCATGTAAGTTTTCTCAGCACATGTCAGCATTATCTTTCTGGGTTTTTCGAGAGCTTCGCAACGAGGTAACATGCAAGCGGAGCTGGTCACTTTTCCAGCTACTTACTATTTTTAGCTAGTGCTTGCATGTTGATGATTTTTCTGGGTTTTTCAAGATCTCTCGGGCGGTGTGACATGCAAAATCATCTGACAACTAATTGGTCACCTTTTCAGACGTTTACTATTTATAGCAGTAGCACTCCGGCAGCTGCCCAACGCTTCAAAATCATGAACCTGATGACATGCAATAGAAACGGAGTTAAATGGAGCTCATTCGAGGCACATGCAAGATGAATTAGGGTTTCGAGCTTCAGGACCCAAAATGAGGGGTCAAACGCCAAAATTTCCAAAAATCGAGGTATCCCATCATGATCAGCATCTTTCAAGGAATTCACTGGCAAAATTTGAAGGTAATCGGAGCACTTACTATTTATAGTAAGGCGTTACTGAAATGGGTTATAAATAGAAAGTCAACATCAGGCACCAGTGTGAACAGGCAAGTCTACTGATGAGGATTACAACATTCAAATTTCAAGTCAAACAGAGTTGTGGAAGTCATGAAATTGAACAGTTACTATAAATAGTTAACCACCTCCAGAAACATACTATTTTTAGTAGGTCAGCATGGGGCATTAGTATAAACAGATCAAGCAGGTGATGAGGACCCCATGGTGCGAATTTCAAGTCAAACGAAGTTGCAGAGATACGAAAATCAAACACTTACTATTTTTAGTAGGCCTGTGCAGAGGAATTAGGGTTTCCTAAAATCAAGGGCAAAGCACAACAGTCAGGCAGAAGCAGCCTCCAGTCACGATCAACACCCTTCAGGCAATCAACACACAAAATTTGAACGCATTCTGAGCCATTACTATTTTTAGCAAGTTGCTAAAAATAGCAAGTACAGGCAGGCATCAGGTCCCAAAAGTTCATCACATCACAAGGTTCGAGATAAAGTAAAAGTCAAGCCTTTTGGAGCTTGAAATTGCTTCAAAAGCACGAAATGTGGAGAATTTTCTAAAAATAGAAAGTTAGGACAAGCCAGGGCTAGTCACCCCAAATTAGGCGAAAGATATGAAATTCACCAAGTTTGATCAAATTTGGAGTCCAGCATCAAAATTTGCCCTAGAAGCTACCTGATGATGATTAAAATTTTACTAAGGCATAAACTTGGAGCTCACTCATGCACATGCGCGTTGGAAGGTTAGAAGGCACTTGAAAAGTTTCTAAGTGTTTCAATTTGAAAGCTCTACCCCCAAAATGCGCCCTTGAAGTTTACGATGGGTGGAAAATATTCTAAGTACTTGAAAAGTAAAAGCTTACCCATGAATATGTGCCCTTGCTTGGAAAGATGCCTAGAAATTTGCCTAAGTGTTTCAAAGTGAAAGCTTACCCATGAAATGCGCCCAAGGTGAAAGGTGATGCTTGAAAATTTACTAAGTCCTTGAAACTAGAGGCTTACCCTCTGATATGCGCCTTAAGCTGGAAATTTTAACTAAGTGTTCAAAACTTGAAGTAAGCCCCCTAAAATGTGCCCCAAGCTAGAGTTGGGTTGGAAAAGTGTCTAAGTGTTCGAAGTGAAAGCACAAGGTCTGAAATGCGCCCCAAGCTAGAGTTGGGTTGGAAAGGCGTCTAAGTGTTCAAGGTGAAAGTAGAGAGGTGGAAAGGCGCCCCACTTGAAGGATGAAAGAACTTGAAATTTCCTAAGGCATAGCAAATTTGAAAATTGACTAAGTACTTTAAACTTGAAGTAGAGGGCCTCATATGCGCCTTGGCTGGAGGAGGAAACAAGCATGGGAATTTTTCCAAGTATAAAGACTTGAAGAAGAGAGGGGTAAATTCGCCTAAATCAAAAGGCTGGAATGTTAAATTGGAAGCTGCCACCCCTGAATGCGCCTTGGAAGAGGAAGGCATTTGAAAGTTGACTAAGGCGTATCAAAATGAAAGAATGACCCCTAGAATGCACCACCAAATAGATGCATACCCTTCCAAATGCGCCTTGATTTGAGGAGGATGCCTTGAGATGTTTTTTAATGATTAAAACTTGATGCTCCAGGCCTCATATGCGCCCAACCAAGATAAAGTGATCAAAGGATTTTCTAAGGCAATAAAACTCAAGGCTCACCCCTCCATTTGCGCCCAAGTAAAAGAGAAGCTTGAGAAATCTTCTAAGTGATTTGAATTTGAAGAAGGAGCCCCTAGATGCGCCCACCTTTGAAGGAAAGTAGAAGAATTAAATTTCCTAGGGCGTATAAATTAAAAGTGAGACCTCCAAATGCGCCTAAGTTGAGTGGAGAGCTTGGAGATTTGAATAAGGCAAGTAAAATGAAGTCTGAAGTGAGGAACGCGCCCAGCCTAGAAGTGAATTTAAAAAATTTATCTAAGGCATACAAATTTAAAATGAGACCCCCTTATGTGCAGAGGGAGAATTAAATATACTAGGGGGTTGCAAATTGAAAGCTCACCCATAGAAGTACGCCTTGGCTGGAGAGGTCATTTGCATAAAAAATCAAGTGGATTGAATGAGGAAATTTTTCGAAGGCGTTAGAAATGAAATAAAATTTTCTCTAGGCAAGTAAATAAATTAAATTCGCTCAAGCTGGAGAAATAAAATAAAGTTTGATTAAAATTATTTTCCAGAGTTTTAAAAAATCGAATGTCCCCTTTGTTTAGACACATGAGGTTTTTGAAATTGGGAGATATTTATCATGGGGAAAATTTATTTTGGAATTTATTATGGATGGAAAATAATTTTGCCTAGCAATTTTAAAATGATGGAGCTCACGATCGAAGTATAAATTTTTCTAAGGCGTTGGCAAAATGAATAAAATTTCTCAAGTGAAATTAAATAGTGTTGAAATTAAATTTTAATAAAATATACGCCATTTTAAAGGATGAGATTTTTAATACTGAAGTGAATTTTAATAAATTTCTCGAAATTACTTCAGTCAATTGAAAATAACTGGTAGTCGAGGAGGGAAATTTTAAATTCGAATGAGGAAAGAATCTCTAATAATAGCTAATTTCTATGACGACGGTATGACAGCTAGGAATATTCTCTCCTAAAATTGGAAAATTTCTAAGTAGTGGGGGAATGAATTAATGGCGACTGTTAAACTAGGCATTTGCTTTCAGTTATAAAAACTTCAAAGTTTTTCATTTCTCTTCACGAAATTGCAGAGCTGAAAATTGTGCTGAGGCTGTGAGTAATTGCTGAGTGAGTGAGAGATTTTTTAAGTTGAGAAAATTATTTTTTTGAATGCTGAAAGCTGAAATTGCTGAAGTTGCTGAGATTTAGAGTGCTGAAAGTTGAGAGTGCTGAGTGCTGAGAAGAAGTAAAATCTGAAGTAGAAGTTTTGAGATTGATTTTTCGAAGTGCTGGAAGTATTATTGCTGCAAGTTGCTAAGGCTTGAAGTTTTAAATTTTGGAGTTGTATTTCTCGAGGTTTGGAGTTGAGGTTTTAATGCTGAAGTTTTTATTTATTTACAGCCAACTCCACTTGCCAGCCATCTCACGAACTTTTTATTTTTAAAGTTAGAATTATAATGCTCGCTTTTTTGTTTTGCAAATGGCTGAAAGTAGAAGAGGAGATGTTGCCAGAACTAGCAGGGCTGCAGCCAAAGCTGAGAATGTTGAAGCTGGCAAGGAAAATGCTTCCAGGCAGGCCATTATTAAATAGTTGAAGAAGTCTTTTATTTCGGAGTCCAAGTTTGTGTCGAAGCTAGGAGGTTTGACTGACACAAACCTCGGTTCTTTCAACCTCGAAGCCTTTAAGAGAAGAATATACCTATGTTACATGGGGACGCGTCCCCTGCCCCAAAACCCCCCGTCCCCGTCCCCTGCCGTCCCGGGGACGGGGGATGCAAAGGGGACGTCCCCTTGCCGTCCCCGAAAATGCAAAATCCATCGGAAACGCCAGGAAACGTTTCCTTCACTTTGGGGACGTTTCCCCGTCCCCAATATTGGGGACGGATTGGGGACGTTTCCCCGTCCCCAATACGAATTGGGGACGATTGGGGACGGCTAGCCGTCCCCTACAGGCTGCAAGTCAAAATATATTAAAAAACAATTAAAAAATGATTTTTTAAAGGTTTAGTTCCTTCGCGCGGGGCCCACCAACTGTTTAATGTTTTAATTGTTTGGGCTAAAGTCTGAAAAAGACTAAATATTAAATCTTTTAGTTCCACTCTTGCCAGAGGATGATAGTGACTCAGATAGTTCTGAGTCTTTGGATATTCATAGCCTGAATGAGGCTTAATTTCATAGACTGTTGTATTTAATATTTTGATTTTCATGTTTGAACTTTGAGACTTCTGGATACATGTTTGAGACATTTGGATATTTCATATTGATAGACCATGGTTTTATTGATGTTTGATACTGCTGTGATAAATTTTATAATGCTTTAATGACATTTCTTATGATGTTATAGTACTACACTCATGATTTACTTACATATTGATATTGTTGTTATCAATTATTAATTTATTGACATATCTATCTCTCTTTCCCTTTCTCTCTCTCTCTAATATATTAATAAATTTTGAAAAAATCATATATAGATATATGTATTTTGTATGTCGCCGTCCCCTGCCGTCCCCTAAAAATTGCCCCTTAGGAAATGTCCCGGAAACGCGTCCCCTGCCGTCCCCCCATCCCCGTCCCCGAGAGGCCGTGGAACATAGGAATATACGGGCAAGGTGGCTATCCTCCGTCGGTGACTTCGCACAATATGGTGAGAAGCGGGTTGTATGCAGCTGTCGGTTTCCCGCCAGCAGTTCGATGTCCAGAGCTTATTATGGAGTGTGCAAATTACTACAATTCGGATCACCGAACAATTGTTTCTCCAGAGGGCAAGCTGCTGGCAAATTTCATGCCTAATGCAATTGGCGAAGCGTTCGGGATCCTAGCCACGGATAAAATGTTATACAAGTCCAAGGAGAGAGTTGATAAGATGTATGCTACATCTTTTGATAAGTGTGCTAAGAGGATCAACACTACGTGGATGAGGAAGCCCAAGCCTCCTGGCGCCAAATTGCCGAAACAAATCATCTCAGAAGAACTGAAGCAAGAATATTGCGATTTGATCATGATGCTCAGCCGGGTTAATGGCAGCCCACAAGCATATGCGTTTGAGCCATGGATGTTCTACATCAGCGTGGTGCTGGAGGGTAAAGAATATGTGGATTGGGCACAGATGATCAGTGATAACATTAATGAGTAGTTCAGAAATCTAAGAAGGACAAAGACATTTTACATGAGCTCATATGTCATCTACATGCTGGCTCGAATGACAAAATACAAGGGGCTGACATATCAGGAGCCAATTGGGTGTGGGTCCTATCAATTCAAGATTCATGAAGCATGTAGGCAGTTGCATCTGACGAGCACCTCTCACTTCAAAAGAGTGAACGATGCCTTCACGATGTACATCACGAGGACTCTTCAGCGGAGATTGCAGCAAAGAATATCCAAAGAGGCACAGGAGTTGATCAAAGAGTACGGGTTTTGGTTTGTCCAATTCCCAAAGTTCACTTATTTAAGGTTGCCGGGACACCATTCATATGCTTACTGATTACCGAGGTATCCCACAAACAGAATGATAATGCTCGAGTTGTCTAGGCAACTCATTGCCTATGACAAAATTATAAGAAAGAAGAAGAAAGGGGGATTGCAATTTCCTATTGTCATGGGAAATTCGCTTGACGAATGCCCTTCCTTGCAGGCAGCCAAGGAAGCAAAGGATGAATTGCAGTTTTATTTGCTTAGTCTCCATTCTAGCCGGTAAGATTTTGATCCTCGAGGGAAGATTGGAACGGTGTTGGGCGAAGAATATAGGCACAAAGCTCAATTAGAGGATTTTTGGGCGAATGCACAAGATGAAGGTGAAATCAAAATGACGTTCTCCAGATTGCCTCTGAAGTTGATCAGGGAGTGCGAGGTGGTCCAGGTTTCGGATCAAGTTGATGAGGATGCCAGACTTACGCACCCGGACTATGAGTCAATAAAGAACACGCCAATCCCACCACCGGATTGGGCAGAGCTGGAGATCACAGACTTAGACACTTTGTCTATGCCTGTCCTAACTTTCACGAGGAGTTGGGTAGAGGGACATGTTCACAGGTTGAAGAGAAGATCAATTGCCCTCTCGTACAATCTCATGGGCGATCGGAGGCCACCAATGTCGGCAAAGAAGAGGAAGCAAGTCGCCCAACCTACAGAACCACGAGTAGAGGAGCCAATACAGCCTGAGCCTTAGAGAACAGAGGAGACATCGCCCACGCAGTTGTTGGCTCGCTCTTCAAGTGTGCAGGAGGTGTCAGTATTTGCGGATTAGAGGGTTAAAGTAGCTGAAGAATAGGATCTGGAAGAAGTTAATTAGCCGTTGTCTAGAGAACTTGATAGTCAGAGTGCCAACGCTCCTGAGGGTGCCGATCAACCAGAAGAAGGAGAAGAAACAAAGACAGACATTCGCTTTGATCAAGCACTTGAGGCAGCCTTTGAGGAAAAGGATATTGCAGAGCCTGACATTCGGGGTTTTGAGGAAGATAGCCAGCGTATGGAGACAGATGAGCCTCGGCCAAATGTTGCTCAAGAGGAGGTTCATGAAGTGGAAGCAACAGAGGAGCAGCCCCTCATCGTCTACGACACTTAGCAAAATGCTCCAAATTGGCTCTCATGCGCGATAAGGAGAGATCAGGGGGATGACATTGACCCGACGGTAGAAATGGAGGAGCTCTTGAATAGAACAAGTGGGTCACCTAAAAGGAAGAGAGCCAGGAAATATTCTAGGATGGAAATTGATGAGGTTGGTTCTCGAACTCTCCATGTTGCCGTTCCGAGGGAGGAATATGACTTAGGTGACATGATGCCAAAGAATTACACAGTCACTACGATTGAATTAGGGCGTCCCTCCGGAGCACAAGTTGTTGAGGAGGCTGAAAATTCCTTCTAGGCACTGAGGGATAGGCTGGTGCTAAAGGAAGAAAAGTATAAGAAATTGAAGAAGGAGCATAGGGCACTGGTTGGATATGTGCGGCATCTAGCACGTCCGTGTGCTCAAGAGAACCCAATGGTGGAGCTTCCACCTGAGTTGCCACGGGAGTCGATCAGCGGACTCAAAGAAATGAAGAAGGCTATTCAAGAAGGAGATAAGTGGGTAGGCCGTGTCCGTGCTGAGGCTGAGAAATTCATGATTGATCTTGTCTCCTCTTTCCAACTTGCTTCTAGTATCCTCTCTCGTTTGGAGAACATCGAGTAGGCTTGGAATGACACACATATATTTAAGGATAAGACCATTCCTCGCCTAGCTGCTCTGATGCGCATTCCAGTACATACTTTGGTTGATGAAGGGGTGATCTAAGCAGGGGATAGATATGACTTTCCAGGGTGGTATTCGGCTGCGTTCATTGGCAGAGGTTTCTTCGACATGGCAAAGATGGAGGCTGCCAAAATCAGAAAAGCATTGGGAAATATTCACGAAGGCATCCTCAATACGCTGGAAGCATTATTTACCAGAAGACTAACTCCCGAGGAGGTGGAGATAGATGGATTGAAGGGGAGGTTGCAGCCTTTCTTCTCCGAAATGAGGGTGTTTGCTCAACTGGACTTTGAGAATATCTCTACATTCTCAGCCATCATACAGAGCACACAGGAGTCCATTGAGAGTTGGAGAAAGTCTTGTGACTGGCAGGAGTAGACGATTGCTATTCTTGAATATCAGCTCAACCTTACTCCAGCAATTTCAGAATAGGAAGTTGATGCAGTGCTGGCCCGGTTCGTAGCTTACGCGGTCAAAGAGAAGAACAATGGAAACAAAGTCATGGACGAGAATCTTCTGGAAGGATAGTGGGTATTGATTGCCCATAATGGTCAAGGAGGAATCTGCTATTTTTGTACTCATTTATTACGCCACTCCTCCACCTTCTGGCGGTTTTTAGGGCAGAATCTTGTCTAGGGCTGAAGTGGCTTGATTTGAGCCATCCGTTGTAATTTGATCTGGACCATCCATTGAGATTGGCCAGCTATATAAAGGGGAGTCCCCTCATTTGTACACCAGTTAGACATTAGATTAGACTAGAGAGTAGACATTTTGCTAGAGCATAGAGTGACAGTTAGGGTTATAATAGTTTCATTGCATTGTTTGAAGGAGAAGGAAAATTCTCCCTTTGAGAATTTTGCAAGGAATAGTTACGAAGGCTATCATAATAAAAGAGTTTCATTGATTGGTGAATTTATCTTTCATTATGAGCAGTTAGTGAGGTTTCTTCACCCTTCAACTTCAAGTAGGACTTAAAGTTAGAGTAATTCTCATTTTCATGTAAGTAGTTAATTATGGGTGGTTGTGTTTGATTTAAGTGAGCTTCATTAATCCATACCACTAACAAGCTTACTGATGGTAAGTTTGTCCTGCGTGGTCAATTGGAATGCCTTTTAGACTTAACTTCGGTCAAGATTCATGTGTATGTATGCATCATTTTGATGGTATTTGCATTGTTGAGTCGTGATTTGAACATCTTTTCGCTCCCTTGAAGATTGCACCAACTTTGTCGAAGCTGTCCAACGGGAGGCAAGACAACATTCGGTTGAAGTTCATTGAAGTCAAGCTCAATACCTCTTGCATTTTAGACTAGGACATAATTTTCTAATCTCTACAGCCATTCAATTCTACATATTTCTGGTTAGTTTTAGGAAATCATACCTCAACGCTAAATCATTTGCGCAAAATTCCCTTCCAATCATCCATCTGTTGTTAGCTGCAAGCCTTATGAACAATTGTGTAAGTCCCCTCGTGTAAACAACATATCACAACGAACCTACTGAGGGTATTCCAAAGCATTTCGGAACCTTGGAGTTGAACGTGCGATCTTTCTTGCAATCTTAGCACACAAAATTCTTTGATCAAGAGAGAATGGAGTAGCCTTTGGATTACTTTGTTTTGCTGATTGGTGCAGTCACAAAAATCACATCAAGAGTACTGCAGCGCTACTATTCATGTCACTGTAGCAGCAAACATAAATTTGATTTGCAAATGATTAAATTTTAATCTTCCGCAATCTTCAGATTTGCAAACATATTACCTTGAAACCCTTGAATAATATTTGTATTTCTTCACCAATATGCTCAAATAGAACACCTGATTGATGCCGTCCAGAATACCAAATTCAACAGGTATTTCACTGCTTCAAATGGCTGCAAACATTGAAGAAGAAACGTTCTCCAATGGCACGAGGATTGAAAACCCTTGGCTTTCTCTTCTCAGACAAACTTCATCAACAACAATTGCTCAATCGAATGCCCCCAAAATAACTCCCAAATAAAATATATAGACCTTCATGAGAAATTCGAATTTCTCCAAAAAGGCAGTTTAATAATATTAAAATATCATTTATTTGCATCTTTTAATATTTCCTTCGACTTAGGAGTTGGCGCTCAAAAATTAATTCATTTATTTGGCCCCCTTTTAATGACGTTTTGACCCTCAAATTATAACATTAAGTTATAACCTTTTAATAAATTAATGTTATTTGAACCAAATAACATTAATAACTTCTTAAATTCATCATTTCTCAACACGCCATCTGAATTGGGGACTCATCTGATAATTCTCCATCCGATCACATGCCTTACTAAAAACAGTAAGGATCCCATTCTGTCCCTAACCGACTTACTATAAATAGTAAGTTAAGCCTACTGAGTCCCAGAAACCTTGAATGAAAGCCAAAGTTGATCCACACCGAACATTGGAGTGATACCATCCTCAGAAGACCCCCTAATCCTCATCATTAGCCTATGAGGGTCATGATGATAGGCTAATCTACTGAATATGGATGTCTCACTTTGGAGGGGACATTACATGATCTTTGAATGTGTTGGCGTAACAACTAGCACCTCTGGAGTAAGAGTTGGTACAGACAGCTATGCACACTACGCAATGAGTGCTCTTCAAATTAGGAGGGGAAGCTCCCTCGTTGTGCTTGACAAAAGTGCTTTGAAAAGGGAAGTAAACTAAACTAAATCCTGTCTTTTTGTTTCAGCTGTAGAGGTACAAGGCTTTCTCGAAAACTATATACGTTGCAGCTGAGTATTTTCTGGTTTCGCAGTATTACTAACTACAACTAAGCTTAATTACTTTAATCTATCCAGTTCCCTCAAGAAAACAGAGCATGAGGAAATGGAGCAAGGTTGACTATCTGACGATAAACAAGTGTAGATTCTCAACATGAAGGCAAGGTGGCACGACTATCAGCTCAATCTAGACAAGTTTATTGGAAACAACATCACACGATAAACTAAATACGGATTCTCAACTTGAAGGCAAGGTGGCACGACTATCAGCTCAATCCGAATAAGTTTATTGTTCACAACAACATACGATAACCAAGTGCAGATTCTCTACTTGAAGGCAAGGTGGCACAACTATCATCTCAATCTGAACAAGTTTATTGAACACAAAACATATTTGATCTAACTAAGGAAAGAATTCACCATTATAATTGCATGAAACCCTATGTGGCATAACAATTCATTATAACAGCAAAAACGCATGAACAGATACAAAAAGAGTAATATTGAGGGCAAGGTAGGCACAACATATATTTCTCTCTCGTGCAAAAGTTATGTACAAATGAGCAAAAACTCTTATTTATAGACATCAAAAGGTGTAGGGAACCCTAAAATCACCTTGAGTCAACTACAGTCTTGCAATGCATGCAAGATTATTGCTAAGCCCTAATAAAGCAAACTATACAGTTAATTGGAAAACTACCATCAGTTAACCGAAACATCTAATCTAAAAATGGACAATGTGCAAACATGCATGTCCTTATTGAAAGCATGTTAACTGGAACACTACCATCAGTTAACGGAAAACCCTAAAAGAAACTCCAAGTGTGTAAAGCTAATCTCAGAATAGATATGCATGAGATGAGATAGCGAGTTAACTTGAGAAGGTAATGCCAAGTTTAACTCCTGTGTGTAATGTCTATCCTGAGAGGTGGGAACTGAAGTTTACTGTCCGTGATCTCGAGCAACCAATCCCTCAACGAGATTGTTAACTGCATTACTATCTGGAGCTATGAGACTCTGTCGAAGAATGCTATGTTGGTGCAGCATATCCTCACCAGCTGTGATCTGAGACTGAAGTTCACCTCTGCTCCTTGTTGCCTCATCGAACAATGCTGACATGACTGTAAGCTGATTAATCTTACAGCCAATAGTCTCCCCACTGAAAATGGTATGAATGAGTGCCTAAAGCTCTGACTGAACATCGGTAAGCTCAACGTAGGCACCACCCTCAATCTGATATCGACACGGTAAGCGAGAAACTAAAGTTCTCACAGACCGGAGTGCACTAGTAACGTGCTCTCTACTCTCAGCCAACTCTGACGCCAAAGTCTCTTCTATCTTTGCCCTGAAAACCAACTGTGTTTTCCAAGAGTAGATAGCTTCTTTGTCTTCTGCATCTGTGACTGCATCATATGCCACACTCAGGTGAGCAATCATAATCTCATCCAGGGGTCTATTAATCGCCATATCTCGCTCCTCATCCTGGAGACGAATACGGAGTTCTCGTGCATTGTACCGCAACTGATACAACTCTGTGAGCATAGAACGGCCTCTAGCAACGAACTCCTCCCCCCATTCATCCAAACGCTTGCCATATGCAACTAAGTGATTAAGTTGACTTTGCTCTGCTAGAGGCTCAAGCATCGGCGGGAGTGTGGCGATGACATCTGGTCTATGTACAAGGCTAGAAATATATTGACGAAGCTGCCTAATTTCAGCCTTGAGGGCTGCCTTATCTTCTCCGTCCTTTAGTATTCTATCCCTGGCACTGTCTGTAGCAACCTGTAGGAGATCAACCTGGGTCTGGCGTGTGCTACGACCAAGGTTGACTGTGATAACCTCAAAGTCCTGAGATTCCAACTTGTCCAATCTCTTCCCCTGTGAAGGTATAGCAGTCTCAACGACAATCTCCATGTCAGTATTCCTCTCCACGTGGACCATGTTCTTGACCCTCTTGTCTGGCGCATCCTGATAAACCTGATCAAAATCTGAATGATTAAGAACATAGGATGGCTGCCTCGTCTTCCTTCCTAGCTGAGCTTCGATCCAAGATTGGTCTCGGCTAATGCTACTAGAAGGGTCTGTACTAGCAACAGGAGGTACTGGCGAGAGTGAATATGTAGAGGATCCACTGCGAGGCGGAGAGTCTAAATCCAATTCAATGAGAATTGGGGCTGGTGACTGCTCTAGAACCGGTGTAGGAATTTGAGGTTGAACCTCAGGCACTGGCGGGCTCTTAACTGTTCTCTGAACCGGCTCTGTGACCGGCTGTCTGTCAGGCTCCGTGTGTGTAACAGTGGCAAGCGCCTTGCCCTTTGAATTGTTTGGTGCTTGACCTTTCTTAGGAGGATTACTCCTCTTCTTTTGTTTAGGTTTCGACGAGGAAGGTAATGAAGGATTCACCACTGGCGGTTCTGCTCTAGGCACACTTACCCTCCTTGTCTTCTTGCTGTCGAGGTAAAGTATACTGTTATGAATAACTCTACTTGACCTCTCCTTGACCGTTGCGTATTCTTTGGCGTACCAATCAACTGTTGGCAACGGTTGTGTATCAACCTGCTCTCTGAAAAACTGAGGAAGAACTTCTCCCTCATCATCTGATAAACCTCCCACATCTTCTGACAAGAAAACAAAATCTGTGAGAGAGAGAAGCGTAGCTACGTCTATGAACCTCGAAGTCATCTGCGCAATTTGCCCAGTAATCCTCCATAGAAGGCTCATGATATGTGCTTCCAGCAAGGCGAGTTATATAATGACCTGAAAGATCATAGGCACGTGCTTCAACAAGATACTTAAGATGATATTTCTTGAGCTCTTGTCCTGCAACTTTGGCATCAATTGCCGTCTTGCACCAATACATTCCAAACTGAAAAGGAAAATTGATAGATGGTCTGTGCCTACGCATAAAAGACGATGAACATCATGCATTGCCTCAGGAACTCCTGAAAGATTGTCTTATCTCGAGGAAGTCATGAGTAAGGACTGCTTTTGGTCCTCAGATTCGAGCCGAGTGTACTGCATTTTGAAAAACTCACTTGTTGACTGTGAACTCGACTATGTTCTCGACTAGATTTTGAAAGCTAAAAATAGCCTCGAGAGTTAAAATAGCCTTTCGAAGAGTTACTTTCAGCGAAAAATCTGAGATATGGGTTTTGTCCAGAAAAAGATTCTAAGACAACCCAGAACGTCAGATATGCGAAAATATGACTTCTACTCGATCATGCAAAGAGTTTTCAGTTGAGAAAATTAGAAACTCAAGAACGAATGTTCTGAAGTTAAAAATTCCTGAAAAATCAAGCGCACGATTTTAACTCGAGGAAATTATATAGAAATGATCCAGATGTTTGAACTTGTCGAATTTGCCAATTTCAGGAACATGCGAATTGGAATTTGAGAGAAAACTAAGAACTAAGGAGGAAAAAGACGTTTTTTGTATGCTCTTCTTCAATGAAAATCGCCCCTGTATTCTTCAAATTACTGATAATTGTGAACTTTTAACCTGCAAAAGAATGTGTTTAATGGAAAAATCGCCTTTGGAAATTGATAAAGAATTCGCCTTTGCTTGCTAAAATTTGCCTTTGCTTTGAAAAAAAAAATGAATTTGCCTTGAAGTTGCGCCTTTGCCTTGAAAAATACGATTTTTGTCTTTTGAGAATATGAATCTCTTGAAAAATACGAATTTCTCTTGAAGCTTGGTAAATAATAAATGAAGGCGTCATACTTAAATAAAGAAAATTCGCACCAACTTATGAACTGCAAGATTTCAAAACCCTGACTGAAATAGAAGATTTTCAATTGGTCGCCCTTCAGTTGAACTGCCACTGACTCAAAGTTCAAAAATAAATAATAATAAAATATTTATTATCATGCAATTTGCAAAAGGCGCCATTTTAGAAATTCGCCATTTTATGCCAAAATATGCAAAATAAATATTAAATATTATTAAACTTCAGTTGACAAACTGAATGAAGCTTTGAGATTCACTGTTAGACTTCACTGATTCCAAAAAGTCATCATTTGAGCTCATAGGCGTCCATTTGCTGAAGATATTGCACTTTTTATTAATTTCCTATTTTATAGCTGACGACAAAGTTACGATTGGCCATCTTCGACACTGATTTCCGGGTGACCGGATGATGCTGAGACTGAACTGGTGAATTGAATGCGAAGCTTGCTGAGCAAAGAAGAAATGTTTGCTGGGAGTCATCACCGCAAAATCCATCATTTAACACCTCAAAAAATTAGGCGCCCTTGATTAAATTCATTTACAGGTACTAGACTTAACCATTTCTTGAAACTGCCATTTGACACTTCAAACGGCTGCTGACGACGAACGGTGAACCCTGCTGACAGGCAACCAAAGCTCACTGCATGCCTGGAGACATTCTGCATCCAACGACTATACGCAAGGCATCTGAAAAGTGCATTAAGGGCCTCAAAAGTAAAAGCGCCTCTGGGCTACAGTTGCACTGACACCATTTTGACAAAAGTACAACTCTCAACCAGATGCCCTACTTCGACCTCTGATATCTGGAGCTGGGATAACCCGATTCGAGCACTGTCTGTCTCAACGCGTAGCCGGAAGGACTTACAAGAGACATCTCTAGAGGTGACGAAGCAAGAAAACTGCTTCTAAGACCTCAAAAATGCAAGTGCGTATTTTATTTAAATTATATGCTCCATACTTCGCCATTTTCCGGATGTCTTCACTTTTCAACACTTCGTCAAAGACCTGGCACGTACGAGCGTCTGCCAAATCTCGGAAGTTGATGGCTGGGCTTGTTGAATAGATAAAGTAATTACGCTCAAGTCTCGTGAAGACTTCGAACGCGAACGACCTCATCTGACAGGCCTAAAGGCTAGGCGCCTCTGAACTGTAGAAATACAATGAAAATTTTATGCCAGTCCGCCTGTGAAATTACGTGCTTGGTAGAACCTCTGCCGCGATCACCTGGAACGTCGGATTAATAGGCAACTTGGTGCAACGCGAAGCTGGACTAGAGTAGTACTGATGTCAGGAAGACCTCGTCAGCAAACTGGACCATCTTAAGGGTCATTTTGACAAGCGCCCCTGAGCTATAGTTGCATTGGAAACGCAACGAAGAAGCTCAAAGATGTGAAATCTCCATTATAAGCTCATCTTTAGACGTTGGCTACCGGAGCTTTGGGACTCGGATGACTGCGTTTGATAACTCGTCGGATAAGCAGACTAGTCATGAAGAGATTGACTGCATCAGCCACCAGAAGTACCAAGATCCACCCCCCCTTTAAGAAGGGCGCCCTCAAGCTACAGGCGCGCTTTTGTTGAAAAAGGACAAATTTCTACAATGTGAAACTTTGGAAATTTCAACTTCTGTCGCCAGTTGCCGGAGTTATGGGTCTCAGAAAGCTTCGTTGGATAGCTCATCGGATAGCTAGACCAATTCTGAAGAGTTTGACTGTATTTATGAGTACTTTCAACAAAATCTTGACCTTCAAAAAGAAGGGCGCCCCTGGGCTACAGGTGCGCTTTCTTGCTTTTCCTTGTAATGTCCCCTTTTCAAGCCTGACATTTTCAGTGACCGTTAGCCTTTCCTTGGGAACCCGGAGGCTAGTCGGAAGTTAAAATTAGGGTTTCCTAATTTTGAGGAGGTCGTTGTTCGGAGATGACAGTTTTAATGGCGGATTCCTTCTGGGTTTTCAGAGGGCTTCGCAGTGGTATGTTCGTCTCAGCATTCAGAGCATTTTTTGGAATTTACTATTTTTAGTAAATTCTATTTTTAGCAGCTTCCCAGATGAGTTCTGCTCGGTTGACTTCCTGCTTTAGTGGGTCAGTTGTTTTGCTCAGTTTTGACTTCAGGGCCTTTGCGAAAGGAGAAGTTAAGTCATTTAATTAAAAAAGTCACGTTTTAATTATTATAATTAAACGTTGACCCTTGGCTTAGACTTAATGACTTAATGTTGTGTTTAAAAGGTGGGTCCTTGAGGGTGGCGCCCTCATTGAGAAATGATTTATTATTTACCTAAGTCAAAACAAAGGAGTAAGGGGCGCATATTTCAAAAGATGATATTTAATTAAAATATCAATTCTTAATGCCTTAAAGAGAAAGTACGGCTTCTTGAGGAGATGAAGGTTTTGACCTAAAAACAGATTCTAGGGTTTCGTGAAGTCAAGCAGAAATTATAAAAAGGGAGTCTTGTGCATCATTTGGGTTATCTTGGAAATTACACCGTTATGCTGCCGGATTGATTATGGATTGCTTCGAGGGATGAAGACCTCCTAGTATTGGGCATCTCTTCTCGTTTGTAAGACAACGACTAGTGATGATTATTAGTCTAGTAGTGTGTTATTGAAATTAGTGCATTGTAAGTTGCAAGTTAAGACTTCAGTTTTCTGTTTTCTGCATTTTAGGCCATATTCAAGACTTGTAGGTTTGCACGGCAGATCAGCCTTTTCAATTGTAATTCAAAAAAGAATAAAAATTTGGTTATGGGTATTGTCTCTTCCCCTCCTTATTAGATAGGCGCTAGTGTTTGCCAATTTTCAGAATTTATAGTGCAGATTCTGATTTTTAAGAGGAAGTCGCCTCTCTCAGCAAAGCCGTACCATCCCAGCTGTCTTGGGGTTCGTGCAAATAAATAAAGTCTGCATTTTGATCTGGTTTTGTATGCCTAGTTTGATCGCCACCTTCATCCTTGTGTTTTGCATTTAGTGTGAGGTTATTTGAGTGTGTTTGGAAAGAGTTCTGAGCATTTCGAGATATATCTATGTTGCTGGTTATTCAATGAAAGTGCAGGATCTGATTACACAGTTTGAAGAAAGCAGCCAAGTCTACATTGAACGGTGAAGAGAACTCTGCAATAGCTTTTGCTCTTGGATGGTCGTTGAGAACTCTTAAAGTCTTCACGGAGACATCATTGAAGATTGCACAGATTTAAAGAGGTTGGATCCGTTTCTTTTCATGCAAGTTTAAGCTTATTCTTGGCAATCATTGAATGCTTCAATATTATTGCAATATTCTTAAAGGCTGATTTGTAATTGGTAGCAAGTAGTCATCTCTCAAATTGTATGCTGGCAGTAGTACTGTCGGTCCTTGATTCTTGCTCAGTCAGATTGTAATGTTCTCACTTTCAGCATTTTGATATTGTATGTAATCCATCTCCGCCCTATGGTCGCTACTTTCCCGTCTTGGGTCAGCAAGCACATTCTGGGTGTAGAGTAGATTCAATATTCAGCATTTCCTTCAAGTCTGCTTTCAGTACTAGTTGAAATAGTATAACTCCACCCTATGGTAGCTACTTCCCATTCTGGGTGAGCAAGCACATTCTGGGTGTTGAGAAGTTTCGTTATTCAGCATTTCATTTCAAGCTTTGTTTTCTGTAATCACTCCGTCATATGGTCGCCCCTCACTCCACCTTGGATTGGGTAGCACATACTTGACGTTGAGTTCCCTTCTGCATCGTGAGTTTACTTTCTTGCACGTTTCGGTTTATCCATCTAACCTTAACGGGTGCACTTGCTTGAATGTTGTAATCTGTTATTTGAAAAAACAAAAAAAAAATTGGCTCGGTATATTTCAGTGGTATCAGAGCCACGTATCCTGCCATCCTGTGAAATCAGCTTTCTATGAGTGACAGAGAACAGAGATATTTGGCAAGAGTATACAAGAGAGACACAGTTCAGACACAGTTGTATCAAGCCCCAGAAGGTCAAACAACTTCAGAGATTTTGAGGGCTCATTGGGAGTCTTCACAAGAAACAGAAATGAGGGATAATGAAAGAAGTTCTGGCAACAGAGAGGACAGTGGGAAAGGTATAGACAATTCAGCCAATCTTGGTCAAGGACTTGATAAGAAGATGGATGCTTTGATGGATATGTTCTCTCTCATGTTAGGGAGATTGGGTCCGAATACTCCACAAAACAATACAGTGCATGTCGGAGAGCATAGTGCTAACAACCAGCACAATGGTCATGTTGCCCAACCTTCAGTTAGCAGAACCTACATTTCTGCTAGACCACTCAAACCCACGTTTTTGGCACCAGCAAACCCACATCCTGATCCCGAAGAAAATACTTCATCTTTGGAGAGGCTAAGGATAGGCCATACGGAATATGACACCCTGCCTGATGAAGTCAAGCTTGACATGTCCTTCAATGATTACATGGAATATAGAAGGAAGGATAAGGGCCAAGGGAGAAACTATGATCAAAGAAGAACCCCAGCACAAGGAGATTGGAATCAAGCTCTCAACAAGGTTACGCTTGCCCATTTTGATGGAAGCGATAATAATTCTGCTCGAGCTTGGTTACAAAAACTAGACAACTATTTGGCACTTAGGCCAATGGCTGAAGAAGAAGCGATTAGATTCGCTACGCTACACCTAGATGGGGTGGCGCATGAATGGTGGTACCATGGCCTAGTCACCTTAGGTCATGGGTCTATCACTAGCTACGATGAGTTCACCAATAGATTCATTGAGAGGTTCGAGAAGAAGGACCCAGAAGTGCATTTTAGGGAGTTGGCACAGTTGAGACAATATGGCACTGTGGATGCCTACATAGCTGAGTTTCAAAGACTTTCAGTTATGGTCACTGGAATCACAGAGAGAAGATTAGTAATCCTATTCACTGAAGGATTGATGGAGCCAATCAAGGGTTGGATCAAAGCTTTTGATCCACCGTCCCTACAGGAAGCAATGAAAAAAGCTAGAAACATGGAGTGGGCTGCTCCCAAAGCAAAGTTCCATTCCAAACCAGCTTTTCACAAAGGAGATAGAGGGAAAAAGTTTCATCAGAAGCCTCATCATAAGGAGTTTAAACCACAGAAACCTCCTGGTTCAAGATTGGATCCAGAGACTATCAATGAACTCCGAAGGAAGGGGTTGTGTTTCCGTTGTTGGGAAAAATGGTCCCAAGACCATGTGTGCCCAAAGGGTGCTAAAATTCATCAAATTGAGTTCTATACAGCTGATGAAAGCAATTCTGATTGTTCTGATCAGCAAGCTGATTTTGAGGACAGCGATGAAGAAAATACTCCAGAAGAGTCTGAAGGTGAAAAAGAAAGTGGTGGTACATTGGCTCAACTTTCGAGCTTCCAAAAGAATGAGTCCTTTAAAGTTCGTGGGATGATCAAAGGGCAACGTATTGTTGCTCTAATTGACACTGGTGCAACACATAACTTCATAGACGAAGTTGTGGTGGCAAAGAAAGGATTGCAAACAGAAGACTTTGAAGGGTTCAGAGTTATGGTTGCGGATGGGTTCCACATCTCATGCACCAAGAGGATTCCGAACATGTCAATGCAATTGGGCAATTACGAAGTCAAGGATGACTTCTATGTGGTCAATATTGGAGATACGGATGCTGTCCTTGGCATTCAATGGCTGCGATCTCTTGGGAGATCTCTCTAAATCTGCAAACTATGGAGTTGAAGTTTCAATCCGATGGAAAGAAGGTGGTGTTGAGAGGAATGTCAAATGGTGGCCCTCGGATTGTGTCGTTCAAGAGGATGGCGAAGTTGATGCGTCATGATCAAGTGGAGTGGGCTGCGGAGTGCATGATTCTTCCAGCTAGTCCAGCTGAAACGAAAATAGAGCATCCTCCAGATATTCAGTCTTTACTCACCAAAAAGAGTAAAGTGTTTGCTGATTTACCTCCTGGACCTCCTCCTGATCGAGGTTCAGAACACATCATAGAGCTCAAGGAAGGAGCTAAACCGGTGATCACAACTCCATACCGGTATCCGAAGAGGCAAAAGGATGAGATCGAGAAGAATATCCGAGAACTTTTGGAGATGGGTTTCATACGCCCAAGCAAGAGCCCCTTTGCATCTGCAGTGGTTCTTGTGAAAAAGAAGGATGGTACCATGCGCATGTGCGTGGACTATCGTGCTTTGAACCAAAGCACTATCAAGAATAGATACCCCATTCCCAGAATAGATGAGCTCATTGATGAGCTACATGGGGCTAAGTTCTTCTCGAAGATTGATCTGAGGTCGGGTTACCATCAGATACGAATGAGGGGATCAGATGTGGAAAAAACAGCCTTCAGATGTCACTATGGCCATTTTGAATTCTTAGTCATGCCATTTGGGCTGACTAACGCTCCGGCAACCTTTCAGTCTTGCATGAACCGAGTCTTTCAGAAACAGTTACGAAGGTTTGTGCTGATATTTTTTGATGATATTCTGATCTACAGCAAGACTTGGGAAGATCACCTCAAGCACTTGGAGGAAGTGCTTAGTATCATGGAATCTGAGAGTTTGTTCGCAAAGGCTTCCAAATGTGAATTTGGAATGGTGGAGTTATTGTACCTTGGCCACATAATCAGTGCTGAGGGAGTAAAGGTGGATCCAGAGAAGATCAAAGCAGTGGTTGATTGGCCACCACCTGAAAGTTTGACTCAGTTGAAAGGTTTTTTGGGCCTTTGTGGTTTCTATCGGAGGTTTGTTAAGGGGTATTCTCAGAATGCGGCTCCCCTTACTGATCTCACCAAAAAGGGAGCCTTTGTTTGGTCAGAAAAGGCTCAAGTTGTTTTTGACAAATTTAAGAAGATCATGAGCTCGTGCCCAGTTTTGGCTATCCCTGATTTCTCCAAGCCATTCGAGCTGCAGTGTGATGCATCGGGTGAAGGAGTTGGTGCTGTCCTGATGCAAGACAAACACCCTATTGTGTTTGAAAGCCGAAAATTAAGGGGTGTGGAAAGGTCATATTCAATTTATGACAAAGAAATGCTTGCCATTATGCATGCATTAGCCAAGTTCCGACAGTACTTGGTGGGGAATAAGTTCGTGGTTAAAACAGACCACAATAGCCTCAAGCATTTTATGCACCAGAAGGATTTAAATGAGAGGCAACAGAAATGGGTGAGTAAGCTTCAAGCTTACGACTTTGACATTGAATATGTCAAAGGGAAAAATAATGTCGTGGCCGATGCTCTATCCAGAAGGCCTCATCTTAGCTCATTGTGTGAGCTTACTGCAGATTGGAGAGACATGTTGCTTGCTGATTATGCAAAAAATCAGTTTGCAACCAGCATTCTGGAAGGTACTTTCCATGATGAAAAGTACCAGGTGGTTGAGGGTTTGATTCAGTATAAGGGAAGAATCTTTCTGGTGGCTGATTCTAAGCTCAAGAAGAAGATTCTTTTGAATTTTCATGACATTCCAGTTGCTGGTCACCAAGGGTTTTTCAAGACCTATAGGCAGATCCGAGAAAGGTTTTCTTGGAAAGGTTTGAAGAGGGAGGTTCAACGTTACATTCAGGAATGTCCTGTTTGTCAAGCAAATAAAAATGAGCACACATTGCCAGCCGGTTTGCTGCAACCACTTCCAATTCCCAATCAAAAATGGGAAAGCATTTCAATGGATTTCATCACTGGGTTGCCCAAGGCTCAAGGGAAGGATTGCATTTACGTGGTAGTTGACAGATTAACCAAGTTTGCTCATTTCTTTGCCATTACCAGCACTTTTTCTGCAGCCCAAGTTGCAGATTTGTTTTTTCGAGAAGTGTTTAGGCTGCATGGGTTGCCAAAGAATATTGTAAGTGATAGGGACAGCAAGTTCCTAAGTACCTTTTGGCAGGAAGTTTTCAGAATGAGTGGTACTGTGCTCACTCCAAGCACGAGTTATCACCCTCAAACTGATGGGCAAACAGAAGTGGTGAACAAGTGGTTGGAAGGCTACTTGAGAAATTATGTGTCCGAACAGCAGAAAGCTTGGGTTAAGTGGCTGCATATAGGCGAGTACTGCTACAACTCTACCTTCCATATGTCAATCAAAATGTCTCCTTTCTTGGCACTATATGGGTATGATGCACCTAGTTTTGCAGATTTGGTGTTTGGTGACAGCAAAGCACCATTAGCCAAGGATTTGTTGCAGCATAGTCAAGACATAATGAGATCCTTGAAGGATAATTTGCAGATTGCACAGAATCAGCAGAAGTTGTATGCTGATCAGAGGCGGGTAGAGCGTTCTTTTGAGGTTGGGGATATGGTTTATCTCCGTTTACAACCTTATAGACAGTCTACTCTCAAGAAGAGTGGAGCTGAGAAGCTCAAACCTCGCTTCTATGGACCATTTAGGGTCATCAGAAAGGTTGGGGCTGTAGCTTATGAATTAGAGCTACCTTCAGATAGCAGAGTGCATAACGTCTTCCACGTGTCTCGCCTCAAGAAGGCACTTGGACACAATGTAGTTGCTTCTTCACAGTTGCCACCGTTGGATGAAGAAGGACATTTGGTTCTAGTTCCCGAGGAGATACTTGATGTCAGAGAACGTTCCTTGAGGAATAGAACTATCAGAGAATGTTTGGTAAAGTGGAAGAATCTGCCTATGGAGGATGCAACTTGGGAAAGTGATGAAATATTGCAGCATCCTAGTTTGCAATTGCTTGAGGACAAGCAATCTTGGGGAGGGCGGACTGTAATGTCCCCTTTTCAAGCCTGACATTTTCAGTGACCGTTAGCCTTTCCTTGGGAACCCGGAGGCTAGTCGGAAGTTAAAATTAGGGTTTCCTAATTTTGAGGAGGTCATTGTTCGGAGATGACAGTTTTAATGGCGGATTCCTTCTGGGTTTTCAGAGGGCTTCGCAGTGGTATGTTCGTCTCAGCATTCAGAGCACTTTTTGGAATTTACTATTTTTAGTAAATTCTATTTTTAGCAGCTTCCCAGATGAGTTCTGCTCGGTTGACTTCCTGCTTCAGTGGGTCAGTTGTTTTGCTCAGTTTTGACTTCAGGGCCTTTGCGAAAGGAGAAGTTAAGTCATTTAATTAAAAAAGTCACGTTTTAATTATTATAATTAAACGTTGACCCTTGGCTTAGACTTAATGACTTAATGTTGTGTTTAAAAGGTGGGTCCTTGAGGGTGGCGCCCTCATTGAGAAATGATTTAATATTTACCTAAGTCAAAACAAAGGAGTAAGGGGCGCATATTTCAAAAGATGATATTTAATTAAAATATCAATTCTTAATGCCTTAAAGAGAAAGTACGCCTTCTTGAGGAGATGAAGGTTTTGACCTAAAAACAGATTCTAGGGTTTCGTGAAGTCAAGCAGAAATTATAAAAAGGGAGTCTTGTGCATCATTTGGGTTATCTTGGAAATTACACCGTTATGCTGCCGGATTGATTCTGGATTGCTTCGAGGGATGAAGACCTCCTAGTATTGGGCATCTCTTCTCGTTTGTAAGACAACGACTAGTGATGATTATTAGTCTAGTAGTGTGTTATTGAAATTAGTGCATTGTAAGTTGCAAGTTAAGACTTCAGTTTTCTGTTTTCTGCATTTTAGGCCATATTCAAGACTTGTAGGTTTGCACAGCAGATCAGCCTTTTCAATTGTAATTCAAAAAAGAATAAAAATTTGGTTATGGGTATTGTCTCTTCCCCTCCTTATTAGATAGGCGCCAATGTTTGCCAATTTTCAGAATTTATAGTGCAGATTCTGATTTTTAAGAGGAAGTCGCCTCTCTCAGCAAAGCCGTACCATCCCAGCTGTCTTGGGGTTCGTGCAAATAAATAAAGTCTGCATTTTGATCTGGTTTTGTATGCCTAGTTTGATCGCCACCTTCATCCTTGTGTTTTGCATTTAGTGTGAGGTTATTTGAGTGTGTTTGGAAAGAGTTCTGAGCATTTCGAGATATATCTATGTTGCTGGTTATTCAATGAAAGTGCAGGATCTGATTACACAGTTTGAAGAAAGCAGCCAAGTCTACATTGAACGGTGAAGAGAACTCTGCAATAGCTTTTGCTCTTGGATGGTCGTTGAGAACTCTTAAAGTCTTCACGGAGACATCATTGAAGATTGCACAGATTTAAAGAGGTTGGATCCGTTTCTTTTCATGCAAGTTTAAGCTTATTCTTGGCAATCATTGAATGCTTCAATATTATTGCAATATTCTTAAAGGCTGATTTGTAATTGGTAGCAAGTAGTCATCTCTCAAATTGTATGCTGGCAGTAGTACTGTCGGTCCTTGATTCTTGCTCAGTCAGATTGTAATGTTCTCACTTTCAGCATTTTGATATTGTATGTAATCCATCTCCGCCCTATGGTCGCTACTTTCCCGTCTTGGGTCAGCAAGCACATTCTGGGTGTAGAGTAGATTCAATATTCAACATTTGCTTCAAGTCTGCTTTCAGTACTAGTTGAAATAGTATAACTCCACCCTATGGTAGCTACTTCCCATTCTGGGTGAGCAAGCACATTCTGGGTGTTGAGAAGTTTCGTTATTCAGCATTTCATTTCAAGCTTTGTTTTCTGTAATCACTCCGTCATATGGTCGCCCCTCACTCCACCTTGGATTGGGTAGCACATACTTGATGTTGAGTTCCCTTCTGCATCGTGAGTTTACTTTCTTGCACGTTTCGGTTTATCCATCTAACCTTAACGGGTGCACTTGCTTGAATGTTGTAATCTGTTATTTGAAAAAACAAAAAAAAAATTGGCTCGGTATATTTCATTCCTTGAAAAATCTTCAAAAATTGACCATTGAAATCATCTTGATCACTGAAATGACCATGTGCAACGTGAAATGCTGTCGTGAGACGCTCCTCCATCGTGAAATGCTCCATTCTGAGTCTCTGATTCAGGTTATGATCAATAAAACTGACTTTGACTGACAAAATATTGACAAAAACTCCATGCTTGATATTGCCCAAAACTGTATTTTACATCATTTAGCAAGGTTTAGACTCTTTTATGCAAAATGCCTTGATGAAGCAAAAAATTTGGTTTTGGGTACAACAGAATGTCTATGGAATTTAGTAGTGTTTTATGATTAATTATAGTTGTTAATGATGAAAAATGCCTTTGGAATAAGACTAACCCCTGCAGTGAAGGACTTGTCAACCCGTAGCAAAAGGATTTTCAACCCACAACATAAGGATGTTTGTCCACCACAGGCAGAGGACGTGATCAACTACAACACGTGCATTTTTCCCTGAAGCTGATGTATGTGATGGTCTGAGAATGTGAACATGAATATTCATGAATCACTCCATCTTTTCAGTTCCTGTTAATAATTTGTGGAGGAATGTAAGAAGCCTTGCCAAATTGACCCAATTTTCTGATTTCTATGCTTCGGAAATTTCGTCAAACACTTTGCTTGAAAACTTTCTGACTGCTGTTTATGGTTTTCTTTTTGAATTTTGATGCAAATGAGATACCAAGAATCTAAAGGCTTCTAATTGCAATAATTAAAATGGAACAGAAATGCAAGTAATGTTTCTTTTGTTTCCTCAATGCAATAATGAGACTGAAAATGCATTCCAATACTTAGCTACAGCAGAAGGACATTTTGACAAACATGTCATAAGCAATCTCTAAACTGTTTACAATATTTTCTAATGTCCATTCAACTGCTTAATGCCTTTGGTAGCATAGGCAATTACAAGCAAGATCACAATAGCAAATCTGATGATGTACAGGGATGTCTTTATGACAGCAATACAATGGTTCAGTCCCTAGTGTAATACCAATTGCAACTGACAAATTATACTGATGCTGTAAAGACAGCAATTACATTGCTTGAGACTACCAAATTATACAAAATGAAAATACAATCATAAACACTATATGTGACGAGAATGAAGAACCTGGAAATAATGAATAGCGACCTCCCTTATGCCTGGTGCTGGAAAATGCTGAATATTCGTTCTTCAACCATCCCAAGTATTTGCCAAAGATGTTACTCGATATCACTCCAGCTGGCGGCAGAAACTTAAATTGTCAGCTCAAGATATTTCAGTTCTTCTTCTATATATCCCACGACTTAATTCAGGCAGCTCCTGACTCTATATTCGTCTTATCTGATCCTGATTAAATGAGAAGCTCATAATACTTGGCTAATATCGGTTCCTCTGCTTAGGCATTACTTATCCAATTCTCAAACTCCACATTAGATGTTGATTTGTCCTTTCCTACCCATTTGTCTTATTTGCCGAGATGGCGAATTTCTGCCTTTTTCCTGTGTGCTTTATTCTCCAAAAATATTATCGATTCTTGTGTCTTTTTCTTGTTTGTTTTTGATGGCAGCTTCCTTTCAATTCTAGTTTCACTTTAATCCCTTGTCTTAATTCACCAGCCGAGTTTGTCCTTTTTTGGACTTGAATTCGAATAATTGCCTTATTAAATTGCTGCGCCCTGCTACAAGACTGCCCACGATTTTCTCACAAGAGAAATCACTCTCAAGGAAGTGAATTGATCATTTTAGTGCCAATGAAAAAACAGAAGTCTGACTTCCAAAGGTGGCACATATGAGATTTGGAAAGCTACAAAATTCCCCAGTTATTGATTCGATCTCCCAATGATAATTCTGACTTTTTAAGATGACCGAAGAATACTCAAAAACCCAAGAAGATTGGTCTTTGTAGAGTTATGCGTAGATTTTTTGAAAATATTTATGAAATTGACTTGCATAAAGGTTTGGATATCTTAGTGACATTCAATATTGCTAACCTATACTTTTATCATAGATTTGAAGATATTTCTAGTAGCACACCATTACTGCATGAGCTTGATTGGACATTTATTTTTCTTGTTTTTCTTTTCAATTTTTTTCTAGTTGTAGGGTCTATTTTTTTAAAGAAGGATAGAGGATGACTTATGCTTTAGATAGTCAAGGGATGTTGGATGCCCTTCACTTGCCGTACGGATGGTAGGATATCCCTTGATAGGGGAATGCCCTTGAGGATGGTCATGACCTCTTGCATTTGCATGGTTTTCTTGGGATGGGCACTCATGTGGGTTTGGATGTGGGGGATGGTAGGGGAATTTTCAATCCTGTCTCACTACTCTCATCATGTCCCTGTTTTGTGGAATGGCCCCAAAACCCTGGAGACATGACCCCAAGGAACATTGGTTATAGTTATAGACGACTTCAACAATTATGTTTATAGTTGCAGTGAAACAAGTTTGAATTACATGTATATATGCTTCTATGTAATTGAGAAAAAGGTTAGATAACTGTAAGAATTTTCTAGAAACCAGATATTTAAAAATAAATGGAGGAGCTCTGGTTGAACATACAATTGTATGCTGATTGAAAGAGATTTGTAGAGAAAGACAATTTCGTTTGGCTTGAATTTTGTGCACAATGTTTGTCTCTTTGACTTTGCTAATTTCTGTTAAATGCAATTTGCACACTTTTGAATAACAATGAAGACACCAATTAACATAAATTGTAGGAACCACAAGGAAATGATAGTAGTAATTTGCACTAACTTGAGGAGACTGCAAACCATTAGGTTGACTTTGGGTTCCATCAACATATTGTTGACAGTATTGTATTTGTTTTTTTGATATCGAGGATCTATTATGGGGTCTCATCCCATTATGCAATATAGATAAAAACACCAAGAATGTGCACAAAATCTTATGCAAACCCCTGCAAGGGTGATAGGTCCAACAAGAATAGGTTTAAAGTGCCACATTTATCTACCATTCAAGCACCACCCAAAGAACACCAAAAAATTACCAGCACTGAGTATCATCTCAGACCAGACAACTTATACTAAGGCAACAAATTGTAGCATATAAACCGAATGAAAAACCAAATCTAGAAGCCCTATAGTGATAAAAATCCTACAAAAACCATATCTCGATCATACTAGAAGCAGCTATATATTAAACAATCCCCAATGAGAAACACTTGCACCTCCAGGAATTGAAGGCTAGCCCTATTAAGCACACTTTCACCTGAGACAGGAACCACCTTGACCATAATAGGAGAAGAGGGAGACTCCAAACCAGCTAAACAAATGCCATCAATGAGTTCTTCGATGAGTAGATTGTGTCAATTAGTTATTTGCAAAACTATCAATTGCTCATGATGGTGAGAAATCAACTTATGTTTTATCATCTTCCAAACATCCTGATATAAATCTTTAAGAATACCAATGCCCCTACTAAGTGTGTTGAAATCTGCCATGGATACCTTGCCCTTAGTCTACATAGGAACAAACATGCTAGAAGATACTCCATCAAATCCTCATCGCTAACTGCACTAAATGATAAAAGCTCTGCTATGCATTTTCTCACTTCCACATTACTAACCACTTCCTCCAACTTGTTATGGAAGTCCATTATTATCGTGGCCCTCAACCATATAATGCCTGCATCAACCACCCCCATCTAGACCCATCACTACCTTCATAAGATTGAAAGCTTGCACATTTATATAGTAAAATGTCTTCTTCAACCTAAAATCAGATGCATAACCTTTCCACAACGTTCTCTTAGTGGCCTTAGCACTTTTAACTGCCATTGTTAAAAAGTCAAAATAAATCCAAAGATATCCCATGTAGTGCATCTCCACAAAAAACCACACAAGAGCAAACCAAACTATTGAATACCACCATTGAAATAACTTCAACTAGCAGCATTTAAAACCCTTCCTCATGACGACAAACACCATAAAAAAATTGCACGAGTGTATACATGAGATACAAGATATCAAGTAGCAATCATAAATAAGCATTTATGCATACCACCTCCATCTGGGATTATAACATACAAATAGAGTCTTTGGATGAAATATTAAGACCTCCCCAATCTCTCCATATTAATGATAGATGATAAACCTTCCCATCCCTTTATATTAATACTTTCAATAGTAGTTAATATTGAGCAATCTATCTTCGTATAGGCTAAAAGATTGGCTGCCTTATTTTGTTCATGATAACAATGACTTATGCTCAGCATTTCAAAATTTCTTGTTCTTTTCTTCTAAATAGGCTCTCATTCGCTTGTTTGGCCTATGTGTCTTTTTCAGCACATTTATCACCACTTGAGAGTCACCTTCTATCTCAGTCTCTCAAGAGCCCACCTTATATGCCATATTTAAACCTGCAATCAAAGCCTCCCATTCAGCAGCGTTATTGGTTTTAGATCCAAGATAATGAGGCTCCCCTATCAAGAAAGCTCCCTCCTATTTTGCGGTAAATACCTTGCAATAATTAGCTAGGATTGCCCCTTGATGCACCATCAAAGGTCAATTTAGTACCAGCCAGCAGAACTTTTCAACATTGTCTTCTTTCTAATTTTTTACATTGTCTTAACCATTTAATATTGCATTTGTTAAGATCTAGAAGTGAATGGTTATTGCAGTTGAGTCTTGATTTGGAAATATTTAATGGAAGTTTTAACTTGGCTTGTACATCATTGGAAGAGGTAGTTGCAAAGAAAGCGCATTTTAGTCACTAATTTAGTAAACAATTATTCTTGATGATGCAAATGATATATCATTTGAGAGAAAGGAGTTTTGTGGTAGACATTAGTTAGTGGTCAATGATTCATGTGCGTTTGTACTTGATATTCATTCTTTTTATTTTGGTTGTAGGGAATAATTACAATTTGGGTTTCATCAAAAAATTGCTAACAATATCACATCTGTTAAGGTCTAGAATGAATGGCTATGGCAGCAAAGTTTTAATTTGGAAATACTTCATGAAAGTTTTAACTTGGCTTGTACACATTAGAAGAGGTAGTTGCAAAGAAAGTACATTTTATTCACTAATTAGTAGACAATTGTTCCTGATGATACAAATGATGTACCATTTGAGAGAAATATATGTTATGGTAGACATTAGTGGTCAATGATTCATGAGAATTGTAATTGATATTCATTCTTTCTCTTTTGGTTGTAGGAAAGAATTACAATTCCAAACAAGTATGGGGAGATGTTAGTAGGAATTTTGGATGATACTGGATCGAAACAACTTGTTATCCTTTGCCATGGACTTCATTCATCTAAGGTTACAAAGCATATGCTATTTTTGTTGTATTTTTTTTCATTTTTTCCATATCAAATACTAAATATATGTTTCTACTCTCACACCTTAGTTTATATGGCATTACTTTTAAGAGTTATGATTTATTGCAAGCTTAAACTAAAATTTACTCTACTAATTGTAGTGGGGTATTATTTCTATTCAGACTTAAATTTTGATAAAGCATATGGATGTGTAATTAATACTAAAAGACGTGTCTCATTGTGCACAATTTTTAGCAAGGGTTAAATTTGTAAAGAATTATTTCAATAGTTTATATATAATTTAATCTAACATACGATAATGATAGGTGGTGAAGCTAGATATTCACAATCTTTCTAATGAAATGTACTATATTGCACTTGAGAGGTTTCTTAAGTAAAATTTAAGAACATAGCTTTTCTTGACAATCTTTAATATCAGATTATCTATATTTTGATTGCAATATTTATATTTTGTGGACAAAATCGTTGAGAGTTATTATCTCCAATAAATGGGTATCCCCTACTACAGGTTTTAGTGCCAATGTTTGGATGCTATCGTATTTGACCTTTGATCTATACAACTAGAGATAATGTGAAGAGATTAGAAAAGCATCCACAAACAGTTCAGGTTTGAAATTATGTGGATGAAAAAACCTGGTTTTCACTCCATTGTCTTTTAATGGCGAAAGGAATCAATCAAATCGAAGGTCACAAAATGTATAGATTCATGGGAAAACTTATACACTTGAAACAATGATTAAAGCATAAAACTTAACTATATTTGACAATATTTTCTATTGACTAGCTAAAACCCAAAAAACAAATCAGGGACCTGGGTTATTTTTGAACATTTTTGCTAATTAAGAACAATGAAAAAACTAGGAATTTGTAGTGGCCCAAAATAGAGAGCACTACTAAGGACTAAGGTCCAGGGAAAGTTGAATGTTACAGGGGAATATCAATGCAAGTTTTTTTTCCTAAATATGCTATAAGTAGGCAATACATGAACATAATTCAATTTCAAGCCATCAAAACAATAAAAAATACCATTTTGAGAAACAGTTCTGACATCAAATCCTTTGCCACTAACTATTTCAACTTTTAAGTATCTAATCCAAGAAAAACGCTATTAGCTGGGAAAATAATTCAGCCCAAAAAACATTGCTTAAAAATTTCCCTAAGCTGATTGAACAAGTGGAAAATCAGGCCATAATGTGTCTAGCAACTATCAAGGAACTTCATCTAGAACATGGTGAACTTGCAAACCCTTGAAGCGACCTCCTGCACTGGCGATGGAGATTCCTCTTGTATAGGGGACAGTGATGGAGAGACAGAGGATGGCGACAGAGATAATGCTGATTTTGCAGATGATGAGAGGGTCTCTTGGGGGCAGTTTCATGATGAGGAGGATGAAAACTTATTGATATATTACTCGAAGCTTGCCTCCAAGGCCGAAGTGGTATGGATGTTGGGTTGGATGAGTTCTTTGATGGATGGAGTGGCTTGGATGATGACAAAGAGAATGTTTCTCTCTTAGAGCTGTGGCTGGAGGCTCAGGGGCATGCTAGGCAGATGCACTTGGGTCGGAAGGTTCTGCTGGTGGTTAAACCTCGTCTCTCTCAGTCTTGATCGGGGGATCTTGGTTGCTCGCTCAAGAGGGGCTTTCTTTTTCCCTCTCCTGCGATTCTTGAGGTTCTTTGTTCTTCTGCCTCTATTCAACTAGGTCTTTCTTCTCCTTAGTGCGTTGTGCTGGACTTAGAGGCCTTGCCCTCTTGCCTTGTTGCAAATTCTTGTGTGATAGTTGTTAGGTCTTTTCCTTGTGATGGAGTGTGATGTCCCTAAATTTTATACGCCCAAAAGAGGAATTAGTCTGATTAATTAAATATTAAAATTGTCTTTATTATCTTAGAAGACACATTAATTATTTAGTTAATTAATTAATTAATATTTATGGCTATATGAAATGTTATGATTTTGAAATTTAAGCTTTATAAGGCCATTTATATTTAAATAATTCGGTTACAACAACTGAATGTTGAGGGCGAAGATTAAAAGGAGTATTGGCAGAAGGATTTAGCATCACGGAGAATTATATTTGGTTTTTTACATTGAGATCATTGGGAAACGAAAACTTCTCAGGGATTAAGGGGCCTGGTTGGACGGAAACCCAACCTTGGTCTTTAGATTTTCTTTATTTGTTATATGATTCAGAGAAGAAGCCGATTAATTCAAGAGTCATGGATTCTAGAGATTCTGCCAATGCTGCTACAATATTGCTAACGTTCAACATTCCACATCACTAGAGCTTCTCAAGTTCGATAGCGGTTCTCCAAGATTGAACGGGACTGTGTTGATGATTATATACTCCCGTCATTTCCTCTTATGATTGCGGGAATAATCATGTGCTGGTGCCGATACATCTTGTAGGAGCATTCATTGGAGACACGGGAAGACAAGGTTCAGGCCTGACGTGGATGTGGAGTCAGGCATATGCGTTTATGAATTCCCTGTTGACGCAAATACTTAATATTGCTCAACATCGCTTAGAGCATTGCATATGAAAATTCCGATATCGGGCAGGGTAGTCCTGAAATGAAGTTTTGTATGAGCATCGACGGGCTGTGAGGAGATGATCATTCCGTCGGGTCTCCCACTCTACTACTCCTGAGTCATCACGACTGGCAGCGCAACTAACCTTAATATATGATATCTGGATTTTATTGACATTGCCATCCATTGTATTTCTCTGAATGTTTTCTCGGGAAGAATCTGGAAACGGTAGATACTTTAGCGATTGGGATTACTGATGACGGGAATGCCAACAGGCAATCGAGTTTATGATTGGCAAAGGAACGACAATATAAGAAGGCAAGTTTGTGAATATAATAAGTGGAGCGGTTATTTCATGCTAGCGCCGGAAACATCAGTATGATCGGGATCGCATATATATGGACAAATGGGCATAAAGAATTGTTGGTGCGGACGTATTCATATGTTCTGGGAACATTGCACTAAATGTCATATGTGTTGTACAAGGGTGGAGTCGGTCTGACACTATATAGCATAGCATATCCGCCAGCATAGAAGGAGTCGGGTAGTTGTTGAAGTGAAATCATTGTCTTTGCTATTTATCATTGATACACCGGGCTATTATTCAGAATATATTAAGTTGGGCTCTTCATACCTGTGCCGTTGTGTGCATCAATATTGCTACTAAAAATACGGGGTTTATATTCAATCTGCACATACTAGAAGACAGGGATTTAGTTTGACAAATAACATTGTCACACTTAGAAAATTGATAATAATCTTGGCTCCGGGAGTCGGGGTTATTACAGTGGTATCAGAGCCACTATCCTGCCAACTTGAGGGTTTTTAGCTACAGCTACATCAATGGATAGAATTCAGAGCAGAAGATTGATTCCTACCTTTCTTACTGACTCACCAGCAAAGGGAAAGAAACTTAGTTTGGAGAAGCATTTGGAAGACCTTGCTCAATTGCAACAAAAGATGGCTTGTGGTTTTGCTCAATCACAACAGAAATTTAACCGGAATTTGCAGCGTCTTGCTAATTCGTTGTCAAGAGAATCTCAGCAAACTAATGACTCTTCCACACCTACAAGTAAAGGAACTCATGATTTGTTTGCACAGGGAGAATATAGGGAGGTTTGCAAAAATCTTCATGAAGAATTTGAGATACATGCTGATGTATATGAAGATAAAAGGGAAGGCTCTTGTAATGATGAACACTTGTTTGATCACAACTCCATCCAATCATTATTGGGTAAAGATTGTAATGCATCCACAAGCGAGATGGTTGAAGGGTGTAATGCATCCTCAAGTGAAAAGGGAAATTCCAATGTTGACAAAATTTCTACACTTGAAGACAGATCAGAAAAGTTAGTGCATGGCAGCCTTGAACAAAAACCTCTTGTAGTGGAAGATTTGGAAGGTCAATTTATGAAGGAAGAAAAGATTGTGAAAACGTTATCAAGGATGGATGATACTCATAAGCATGTTGAAGACCTCATTAGGACAGCCCAAATTGAGGAAAGGCGAATAGGAAAGATAACTGGTATTTCTCATACACATTTGCAGTCCATCAAAGAAGCGTTGGAATTCATAAAAGGTGACTACTTGCAATTACTAAGAGATAGAGACATGGCTGTCAAATTGGTGGAGGACAAAGATAGGGAAATTGTTGATCTTCGCCTTCAGTTGAGTACGGTTCATAATTCAGTGTGCAAATCAGAAAATCAGTTGTGTGTTGCAGCCACTTTGTAAGAGCGAGAAGTCAATGCCAGAGACATGGAACCTGAACAATTTGATGAAGATGGTTTGGAACAAGGAAAGAAAGTAGATATAATGGCTATAGGTGAGGTTTGTAAAAATCCTTGTGAAGAATTGGATAGACAGGCAGATTCGGGTCATGAAGGCAAAAGGATAGAATCTGGTGTAATCTTACTAGAAGAACCACATGTGGCAATTGTAAAAGAATGCAAAAGTTTTATGGTGGGTGGCATAAAGATTTCGACTGATAAATCTTATGAAGGCATGGATTTTATCGGTGCTCCTTTGGTTGATCACAACCCTGTCCCATCATTCATGGTGGAAGATGTGAAGGAAGAGTTTGTAGCCTCAAGCAATAGGCAAGGTACGGTAGCTCACGGAGAGATTATTGATGAGCATGAGTCTGATTTCTTGAGTTTGGCCGGAAGTTCTTTGTCATCACATGAACCTTACAGTGAAGTCATCCATGAGAAGCTTGATGAATTTTCAGATTGCTCAGAGTTTGATTTTGTATCAGCAATTGATGAAGAACAAGGGGCTGATTTGGATACATCTTCAAGTGTGATCATTGACTCTCAAATTGGTGCCATTCCTACACATGTTGAAAAATCAGAAGTAGGAACACAAGGCTGGGAACAAAAGCCTTTGATGTGGGAAGACTTGCACGATCATTTGGTGATGACAGACAAACATCTTGAAGACCTCAATTGGGCAGTGCAAAAGGAGGAAAGACTAAAAGAAAATGCATTTTCTATAGCAGCCTCTACCAGGATGCAAAAAGTAAATGCAAGTTACATGGAATGTGAACAAATTGATGGAAGAATTGAGGAGCTTCATGAGGAAACATCTTGCACCTTGATGACTTCATTTGATGTTGAGTTATGTGAGACACTACCACTTCTCGCTTGGAAGGGCCAGGAGGACGATCAAGATTTGGAGGTGTTTAGTGACTCCAAAGAAAGCATGGAGGAATCCCAAATGCTGGTTTGGGACAACAACAATTTACTTTCCCATCCTCACAAGTATGTTGTTTATGGTCATGAAGAAGTTAATAATATATATTCAACCATTGTTGACAACCCTCTTTTTGAGTTGAGTGCTGACTTGACTTTAGATAATCCACTCTTTGAGTTGGATGATGAGGAGGCTCTTGATCTTGATGACGCAAATGATATGTGGGTTTTAGGTATGGGATGTGATTGTAAAGATGAGCATACAATTAGTGGTCCAACCACTAATATCAAGTCTTCATATGCACATAATGATTTCCATAAGGCAGATTTGGTTGAGCCTTTGATTTTTCATGATGAGTTTGAGGAGTTATCTTTTCTAGAGGGTCGCATGGTAGCGTGTATGTCCTTTAGACCGGCTTATGAAGGAGTATGCATGAATGGTGGCATTGCTGGTTCATATCTGTTTGAGCACGCAAACACTCTTGGAGATGAATCACTACTCTTATAATGCATATGGAGTTAATGGGGCATGCATGATCATAGTTTCTCTTGCTGAGTGGAATTTTCTTTTAGCAGTTGGTTGGAGAAGTTGGAGGGATTTGCATCGTCCTTTCCTTGATGGAGGTAGACATAGTGATGGGTTACTATCATCATCTGACATTAGAGGTATTTGTGACTTCTTCTAGAGTGAGATTCTCAGTTGGATGTATGATGTTTGGGTTTATAACAACACATGGCAGATCGACATGATTGATTATGCACCAAGGATAATTTGGGATCCTGGCCTTGACATGATTGATGCATTGTTTCTTCTGGATCTTGTTGTGTTGCTTCACAACTTTGGGCATGACGAGATTATCACAGTGTGGGATCCAAGAATTTGTTTGGCAAGCAGAGTGCTTCACAAGTTGGTGTGCTATGATAGAGTTATTACAGTATGGGATCCAGGGATCTGCTGGCTGGATCGAGTGCTTCACAGGTTGTTGCGGCATAACAGGGTGACTGATAACAAATTGGTGCAACAAATTGGCAGAGCAATGTTTTTGAGATTAGTTTGGGATCCGGGTATTGTCATGGTTGATTACATTGTCCGCATGGATCTTGGCGAGTTGCTTCATATTTTGTGGCTTAATGGTTTGTATATCAGAGTGGAGCAGCGGATTGGTATTCGATTGCTTGGGACAAGCAATCTTCGGGAAAGGAGGACTGTGATGTCCCTAAATTTTATACGCCCAAAAGAGGAATTAGTTTGATTAATTAAATATTAAAATTGTCTTTATTATCTTAGAAGACATATTAATTATTTAGTTAATTAATTAATTAATATTTATGGCTATATGAAATGTTATGATTTTGAAATTTAAGCTTTATAAGGCCATTTATATTTAAATAATTCGGTTACAACAACTGAATGTTGAGGGCGAAGATTAAAAGGAGTATTGGCGGAAGGATTCAGCATCACGGAGAATTATATTTGGTTTTTTACATTGAGATCATTGGGAAATGAAAACTTCTTAGGGATTAAGGGGCCTGGTTGGACGAAAACCCAACCTTGGTTTTTAGATTTTCTTTATTTGTTATATGATTCAGAGAAGAAGCCGATTAATTCAAGAGTCATGGATTCTAGAGATTCTGCCAACGCCGCTACAATATTGCTAACGTTCAACATTCCACATCACTGGAGCTTCTCAAGTTCGATAGCGGTTCTCCAAGATTAAACGGGACTGTGTTGATGATTATATACTCCCGTCATTTCCTCTTATGATTGCGGGAATAATCATGTGCTGGCGCCGATACATCTTGTAGGAGCATTCATTGGAGACACGGGAAGACAAGGTTCAGGCTTGACGTGGATGTGGAGTCAGGCATATGCGTTTACGAATTCCCTGTTGACGCAAATACTTAATATTGCTCAACATCGCTTAGAGCATTGCATATGAAAATTCCGATATCGGGCAGGGCAGTTTTGAAATGAAGTTTTGTATGAGCATCGACGGGCTGTGAGGAGATGATCATTCCGTCGGGTCTCCCACTCTACTACTCCTGAGTCATCACGACTGGCAGCGCAACTAACCTTAATATATGATATCTGGATTTTATTTACATTGCCATCCATTGTATTTCTTTGAATGTTTTCTCGGGAAGAATCTGGAAACGGTAGATACTTTAGTGATTGGGATTACTGATGACGGGAATGCCAACAGGCAATCGAGTTTATGATTGGCAAAGGAACGACAATAAAAGAAGGCTAGTTTGCGAATATAATAAGTGGAGCGGTTATTTCATGCTAGCGCCGGAAACATCAGTATGATCGGGATTGCATATATATGGACAAATGGGCATAAAGAATTGTTGGTGCAGACGTATTCATATGTTCTGGGAACATTGCACTAAATGTCATATGTGTTGTCCAAGGGTGGAGTCGGTCTGACACTATATAGCATAGCATATCCTCCAGCATAGAAGGAGTCGGGCAGTTGTTGAAGTGAAATCATTGTCTCTGCTATTTATCATTGATACACCGGGCTATTATTCAGAATATATTAAGTCGGGCTCTTCATACCTGTGCCGTTGTGTGCATCAATATTGCTACTAAAAATACGGGGTTTATATTCAATCTGCACATACTAGAAGACGGGGATTTTGTTTGACAAATAACATTGTCACACTTAGAAAATCGATAATAATCTTGGCTCCGGGAGTCAGGGTTATTACATGGAGAGGGCATTTGTTTGGGGTTCCCACCGTAGGAGGTGCCTCTAGTTTCTCCCCCTGATGCTTAGGCTTGCTCGGTAGGAGCTGCGTTTTCTCCTCCCTTGAGTATGGTTCAAACTTATAGTGATAAGATTGTCTCCACTATTGTGGAGCCCCTTGTTCCTATCCCTCTCTTACATGGGTCAGTTCTGCCAATGCCTCCTTTTTTTGGTAATGTTCCTCTTTCTGTTTCTCAGGGAATGTTTTCTCCTCCTGTGAATCCTCAGACTCCTTTACCTGTTGGGGGTTGTGAGTTCTCTTTTGTGGTTGCTAGGGCTTTCCCTTGTCTTGGTGTGGGGCCTGGTTCAGGGTTTCATTTTCAGAACTGTTCTTTCTCTTCCCAATGAGTGGGTGGATAGAGCTACTGTTGGCTTGATGTCTACACTTATTGGGAAATTCCTCAGTCATAGACCCAACATTGATCTTATTCGCAATTGGGCTTCCGATTGTTGGTTTGCTTCAGGTCTGCTGAGTGTGAAGGCTCTGATGAATGGATTCCTCTTATTCTCCTTCAAATCCAACAAAGATTGCTCCCATGTTCTCAAGGAAGGCCCCTAGTTTTATGGTAAGAATTTTCTTCATCTCAAAAGATGGTATGTTGGTTTCAATGCTACCAAAGTTAATTTGGTTCCTGTATGGGTTCATCTCCCAGAGCTCCCTTTGGAGTTTTGGGATGAAAGTATCATTCTTGATATTGCTGATGCCATTGGTCAGTTTATGACCATTGATGATGTCATAAAAGCTAGAACGAGTTTTCTTTATGCTAGACTTTGTGTTTGCGTTGAGGCTGATTCTGAGCTGCCCAACAATGTCAAGATGTGCTCCAAGCTTGGGGTTTGGGAGCAAAAACTTCATTATGAGACCTCTTGGTGGTACCACTTCCACAATACTGGGCTTTTTTCATTGTGCCAAGATCTTCATAAAAAGATGAACTCCGATGGTCCTCAGCCCCAAGATGAGGAGCTGGTGTTGGAAATGAAAGAGGTTAGGATTGGCTTTGGCTGTCATCATCAAATCCTTTTGGAGGAAAAGATATTGCTGGACCACATTGTTGAGGAAAAAGGAGCCCCTCACAAGGTTAAAAGGAAACTTGATGCTATGCTCATGTATACATCAGTTGATTTGGATGGTGGAAGGATATTACACTCTAGTCATGCCCCTTTTTTGATGCCTTTGGTGAAATTTGGGTTCAAACCGCCTTGACTATCTTTGCTTGAAGTTTTGGGTCCTTCCAAAACTTGTTTGCGGTTCCATGCTCTGGTCAAAAGCATTGCTGGTCTTTGCTGTTCTATTGTTTGTTGCTGGTTTTGTCTCTCCTATTGGGAGACTTGCTTTGTTTGCTTCGTTTTTGTCTCACTTCTGGTGAGATTCGTCTTGCTTGCCTCTAAGGCTATCTTTTAACGGGTCTGGGCCCTTTTCCTGTGTTTACCTAATCAAAACTATTAAGGAACTTCATTTGTTTGTTTTCTCTTTCCACAAGGACAAATCTTAGAGCCCAGATGATTTTCCTGTGCCTTTATACTGATCATTTTGGGATTTGAAAAAGTTAGAGCTACTGTCTATCATGGAGGATCAAGGCACAACAAGCATTTGCTCAAACCGATAAATGCCATCAAACTTGTCCGCATACCCAAATAGGCTATGGCTGAACAATTGGACTAGAATAGGCCTGTAAGTATACAATCTGTCCAAACTTATTTCCCAAAGATTCAAACCGTTATGACACTAAATTGTATGGGATACCCAATTCCCTTTTGTCCTAGGTTAGCAAATAATTCATAATTTCCAAGCAACTCAAGATATTATTCATTCCCTTAAAGCATAGGATAGGATTGGTGTCATTATGAAATTGGATATATCAAAAGCCCTAGACAAGTGCAACTAGAATCTGGTAGGACATATGATGGCAGCCTTTGGTTTCAGCTAGCAAATTATCAGTTGGATTAACAGTTGTATAACCTCAGTGACCTTTGTCATCTTTATGAATGGAAAAAACAGCCACCAATTTCCTACTACATGAGGACTATGACAAGGGGACTCCTGAGCCTTTATCTATTTATTGATGAGAGAACTCCTCAGCAGGTTGGTCCTAAAATATAAATAAGCCAGAAGAATTCATGTTCTTGCCATAGAACTAGGGTAGTGTTGGTGTACGTTTTATCATCCACCGAACACATAGAATAAAATGTCCAAAGACACTCTATCCTCTCTTGAAAAACCACAGCGTATGCTAAGATTGCTAGAAGATCATATGGCGATTCCAAGGTTTCTTTTGTCAGGTCTTGACGTGTGGATAAGCTCAATGGGCGTTGTGATTTGCTGGTAATAAACAAGGGGACTTACGTAAAAGAGATTTTCACAAGTTTGGGACTTAGGCGGATTTATCATTAAAGGCTTCTCAATTAGGACTTCAATTTGGATCTCAAAAAAATGGCAAAAGGATAAGGGTTCAGAGAATCTATTCTACGCCTAGGAATTTGAGAGATAGTAAAGATTTAGGCGATAGGAAATAAACCACACTTTGTTTCGCCTCCTGCTGGACAACATACTCAAAGTGGGTGCAATCTTCAAGGGGTGTGATAATGATTTTCAAACCTCGAATGAGGCTGAAGTTAAGCCTCCACGATTATAAGCTCAGGCTAACTTTACGCATCGAATGCAAATCATCCATTCGAAGAAAGTATGAGCAATACTTCACCATTGAATCGATACAATCAATCTCTCATTCACTTAACCAACTTTCAAAGCAAATTCTATTTAGCTTAATTCTAACTTTAATCTATGGCGGAAGAAGATATGCAACCTCGCTTACTATTTGACAATAAAAGTTATTCAAAGCAAATCATGCATAAGAGCTTTATTATTCAAATAGTCTCAATGCACAATCTCATACTGCTCCACACTTTATAAATGAGGGGCGCAGCTCACTCTATAGGCTCCCCTAATTACAATTCAAAGGCTAAGAGATTGATTTCAAATCAACGCTTCTAGATTACAAAATAAAACCCTAATTGTGGGCTCTTTGTCACTTTCTAATCAATGAGAAAATTTTATTTGAGGATGTCCTTTGCTAAATATAAAACCAACAATAAAATAGGAAAGTTGTTGCATGTTGATTCGCATCAATTTGATTGGTTGAAGATGACTTCCAGGCCTACCTCGGCCGCGGCCGATGCCTTTCTTGGTTGTTTTTTCTGCTTTTCTTCCACGCTTCTTGCCTTAGAATATTTCTCTTCTCTCCTTTGCCTATGACTCGCTCAAGCAGCGCTTGTTCCTTCCTAGCTTTGATCTTGGATTCCTTTTGAGACTTTCGATTTCTTCCCGCTTTGCACTGAATCTTGAGGGGTTTGAAATCTCCCCTTGGAGCAGGTGTTTGGACTTGAAGTTGGTTGCTTTGAATTTCCTCCTGCTTGAACTGGGTTGATGTTATTACTTTGGATTTCCTCTTTGAATTCTCCAATTTGTGTCGAGAAATTGTCTAAGTATGGAAATCTGTATGGAACACTCTTATTGTCACCATCTGATTCTGATTGGAAGCTTGTCTTTAATTCTTCAGGAGATGAAATCCCTCAAGAAGTTGTCCTGATTGCTTCTTTCGAGTGTCTTGAATTTGGAGAAGAATGCCCCTGTGCTTTCGCCATGATGGAGGAAATTGGAATTTTCTCTGTGAAGTATTTCCCATACTTAGCCAAATTTTGGCTATTCAAGTTCATTTTGTACCACCTTCACACGGACTATTCAACATTTAGCCAAGGTTTTGGATGAACTTTTCTTGTGGATTTTTCTTCAATTTTGAATTTGGCTTGTGCTATGTAGGACAAATTCCATCCTTGGACAAATATTTTATTCACTTCCTCTTTATTTTCCTCTTCATCCTTCCTGTTTTCTGTCCAACACTTAGTGAACTCTTCTCCCCAAGGTATCAACACTTAGCCAATTTTCTCATCCTCTCCTTGGGTGGACTTCACATGAGCTTGGACGTTTTCTCTCTCGGCCTAAGTCGGATTTCAAGCCACTTTGGACAAACATATCTGGGGAGAAGTCGAACTTTCTCTAGTGCTTACCATCTTTTCTCTTAAATTGGGGCGAACTTTCTCAACACTTTGACATTTCTTTTCTTGGTCTAGGTCAGACTTTGCATCATGTTTGCCATTGTACTTGGCGGATCTTATGGATGTTTGGACATACCTTCTCCAAGCAAAGTCGGACTTTGTAAAGGTTTGGACATGATGTGCTTGGGCAAAGTCAGACTTTCTTGTGCCGTCCACCCATTGAGCAAGGTCAGACTTCACTGGTGCCTTTCCAAATTTTTGAATTTTTACTTAGCCAATTCTTTGAGTTTCCTTGGCTGGGCGGACTTCATCAAGCCTGGGACAAGTGCATGGCGGACTTTGAGAACTTCTTTCCATTTACCTTCCCAAGGTAAGGCGGACTTAGAGATTTCTTGCCAAGAGATAGGTCGGACCTTCCACTAAGCTTGCCATTTTTCATCTCCCTTCAGGCACTTCATGCCTTAGAATATTTTCCATCATGATTGAGGGCGGATTTTGGACTGTCTTGGACACTTCTCCAGGTGGACTTTGCACTTGTCTTGGACATCCACCCTTGGGCAGACTTTGCTTCATGCCGGACATCTTCACCTTGGGCAAACTTGAAGCTTGCCTTTCCATCCATTATTTTGTCCAAGGCATTTTATATTTCTAAGTATTGGAAATAAATTATTAAAATATTAAAATATTTTAATTTATTCCAACCCGTTCATTTTGGACCCATGGCTATTTCAATTTTCTCTTCATTTTCTCTGGCTAAAAGTTTACTTTCCAATTTTATCCCCAATTTTGTCTAGCCAAGTCAAAATTTAAGCCATTCCGTCGACAATTGTTATGCCAGATCCTTATTTTTCCTTGCCATGGCGAAATTTTTAATTGCACTGAGCCTATTTTCTTCTGCCAAAATCAAATTTTCTCTTGCTCGGATGAATTTCTCTAGGCAAAGTCTGTGTCTGGATGTCTTCCTTAGGCAAAATTCCATGATGCTTGACAAATTTTCATCTCCCTTAGCCAAGGGCGGACTTTCCTACCTCTTTGCCTTGTGCATTTTCCTCTGTATACTTGGCCAACTTTATCAACTTTCCTCTAGACATCCATACTTAGGCGAATTTTAATCCTTCTTCTCTTTTCATGTTAGGCGAACTTCATTTTCTTCCTTGCCATGTCCCAAGCGGACTTTCCCAAGTCTTTTCCATCTTTCACATGCCATGGCGGACTTTCTATAGCACTTGCCTTTCAAACTTAGCACTTTACCTCTTGAAAATATCAAAGTACTTAGCCAAAATTCTAATTTTTTTTCCATCTTTTAGGCCCCTTTACTTAGGCAAATTTCGGATTTCCATCTCAAGGCACCAAACACTTAGTAAAATTTTCAATTTTTCTCCTTCCTTATGCCTAGGCGGACTTCCCAAGCATTTTTCCAAGTGAGGGGCGGACTTTCCAAGGTCTTTGCCAAGGTGTGGCGGACTTTGCAAGGTCTTAGACATTTTTCTTCAAGGCTGGGCGGACTTCAAAGGCATCTTGCCAAGTCCCACTTTTTAAGGGCCGACTTCAAACTTCATGCTGCTTACCTTTTGACCAAGACAAGGCGGACTTGCAAGGGTCTTAGCCATTTTTCTTCAAGGCTGGGCGGACTTTGGATGATCCTTGCTATCTTCTCCTTATGGCTGGGCGGACTTTCCATAGTCCTTGCCATCCTTTCTTTAGGCATGGCGGACTTTAGATGAGTCTTGCCATTTTTCCTTCCGTCCCACATTTTAAGGGCCAGCTTCTTCTCTTTGAACATGGCGAATTTTCCAGACTTAAGCAGATTTTCATCATGAATTTCATTCTTTTTTGGTCAATTTTTGGTGATTTTCCTCTCAGATCTGACTGATTTTTCCAGAATTTGATGCTTTTCAGTTTGATTTTCTCAGATTTTTGACTGATTTTTCCATGCTTTTCCAGATTTTTCACTTGATTTTTTAATTTTCTCTTTGATTTTTCAATGATTTTCGATTTTTTGGTTGATTTTTGGATCTAAAGATAGAAAGTTGACTTGTTGACCAGGGTTGACTTTCTAAAAATAGAAAAAAGCAAAATCCCTAAAAAATAGGGAACTCTGTTTGGTCCAAAAATGCCAAAAATGAAAAAACGAAAAAGCAAAAAAGCAGATTCCCTAAAAAATAGGAAGTGTCAGAATTGGCCGAAAGCACAGGCGATCCTCGTCTCTCGGGCCTTCTGAGCACTTCTGTGACGTTTAGGCACTGATTCAAGCATGGATTATTGACTTGGCTCGGATGACTCTTAGAAGACTGACTGGAAACTCTCAAAATGACGACGTCTTTGTAAAAAAGACAAGTGATAAGCAGTTGCGACGCCGAGGCAAAAAGCGAAAACAGGGGGTCCCCATTTGCAATGGGGCGATGTGTGAAAAGGTCACAACAGGTAGTAGCATGCAAGCTTTTAGTTTGCATATAACATTATCATATTCTCTCCATGCATCATGAAGAAAACAAAAAAAACAAATGAAATGATCTGCATATATAAGTTTTTCTCAGGCCAACACATCAGCAGAAAAAAAAATCAAGTGTGATTTTTGCCAAATTGACGATGCAAAAATAGGAAAAAAAATCATAACCACCTTGGTTATTAGGGAAGAGAAGCTGTAATTGTATCTTTTCTTTGCCACTATAACTGTCATGACTTCCCTGGAAATAGTTGGACCATTAAATGAATCGATGCAACCAGATAATGGGTGTCCGAACTCCTTTTAATCCAGGCATCACTAGTTTAGGAGGCATCACTATCATTTGGTGAAGTCCTATGCTTCATATAATGCCCTTGAAGGATACATGACTCACACCTGTAGGTGTGTGGTTGGAAAGAGAGGCCTCAAATCTCCTTAAAAAGAAGCTGCAGCTAACCTGTCAGGCTTCCAATCTTCTAACAAAGGCAAACGACTCCTACTCACCACGTCTCCCTAATCAAGATTTCATTACTTCCATACCATCAACTAGCAAATTACTCCAAACATTGAGCAATTAGACTAGTGTGCAGATTAAACATCTCTAATTTAACCCCCTTCCAAACCATGGTGTCCACATACACATTGGTGACCAGCATTTTATGCTTAGAATCTCTAATGGAGATGGCAGCTCGAATGATAGGAACCAAAGTCGGGATAACTAACACACAAAACAACTAACCCTTTGCTAGATAATTTCTTATTCTACACGTGTTTAGCACAACTGTGAATACTGTTTGAATCCACCATTGCGTTGAATAGGAAGAAATCCTTCTTTGAAACCAATTTAATATCCCTTGCTACTTCTGATCTAAATTTGCCCTCAAGGAATATCGTAAGGGTTACCAAAATGCGAAACAAGGATCTTGGTTACTATTACCTTCTACACTTTAGGATTTTTCACCTAAAGGAGAGGGATGAACCAAAATGTCAATGTTCACACTTCTTAAACCACTGTAGAATTCCTTACAAAATCTGGCCTAAGTTTGCCTCAAGGAATATTATCAAACACTTCACTTACAATCTCTTAACTAGCTATTTCTGAGTTTTCAGTTTGCTTGCTTGTCTTCAAATGGCTTCAAATGAAATCTAATACCTTGCAAAATATCTCTACAATATCTAGATAATGAACTAGATACAAATGAGTTGGATGGTTTCTTCGGTTCAGCAGTTGAGTAGCCCATGGTTGAGCTTGGATGGCAGTGACGATTTGATCCTTGGTGATGATTCTGTTGCTACCTCCATACTCATCTTTCCTATGTTTTCAGTGGGATTTCAGTTTGAGTACCGCTGCCCTCACTTTCTTTCGTTGGTTATGATGACATCTTTTGATGAGCAGACTGATTTTGAGTTTGGGTAGGCTTTGGGGCACCTGGCTGTGATTATCTTTCCGAACACGCTCCACGGGGACGCATCCCCTGTGTTTTTATGCTGTTTCTCGTATCAGGTACGAAACGGGGACACGGGGACGGCCAGGAAACGTCCCCTAGCCGTCCCCTTTTGCCCTCCAAGTACCCGGTACTTCCAGGGGACTTTTGGCAAAAGGCAGGGGACGTAGGGTACTTCTAGAAGTACCTGAAACTTCCCAGCCGTCCCTCATTCGTACCGAGTACTTCTAGAAGTACCCTATGGCCCAGCAGCAAAAAAAACACATTTTTATAAAAAAATTAAAGTTTTTTAAAATGAAAAAGGCATGGGCGGGCCCACAAGGGACGCCCCATGCCACTTAACCTAATTTATGCCTTATATATGCCCTAAAATGAGAAAAAGCAACTCATTTTTACATTTGGCTTGTGAAGTGAAGGAGAGCAAAAGAAGAGCAGCTGAGTGAAGGATCGCCAGACTAGTCAGTATTGTCAGACTCCAGCCTTACGTTGGGATGTTAATCCCAAAGATGCTATGCAGATTGAGGAGAATGCACATGAGGGATTGGTTGGGGTTCCATTGGTTGAGGTAGATCCTTCTATTGACATGGACACTGACACTAACTTAGACTCGAGCTCTAATGGCAAGGGCGATGCTGATTTAGACCTACCTTCTGCTGATTAGGGATCTTGGACAGCGATATGTTTTCTTAGTTTTATGTTTAGCATGTCATTTCATAGTTGAGACTTGGAGACTTTGGGCATTTTGGTTATAATTATCAGACTTTTATATGATATGTGTGCACATTGATAATGAAAAGCATTTGAATTTTGTTAATTTGTTTGTCGATTCTCATGTGAAATCTCAATTCAAGTCTAATGATATGTATTAAGCTTATACAATGTCTAGAATGAATGCTTTATCAATGTTATGCTATGAACA
>VDFB02271358.1:892477536-892508422 GCA_007258455.2 Sequoia sempervirens
TAATCCTATGTGGTTGTTAACGTGGCTGATGTTTTTAATCCATTGTAGATGGTTTTTCTCTAATTTTCATCTGATTGTTATCTAAGTTTTACTTGAAATGTTGCTAACTTTCTTTAAATACTGGAGCTTAGATAAGTAGTGTTCACCTATTATATCAGATGACTAACTTGTCTACAGATTTCAAACAAAATTTGTAAGTGAGTAGAGAACTGGAACATCAAATACATCACTTGAACACATTTCTCCAATGGGACTAAAACTGCTTTTATCTATGTTTAATTATTGAATGAACTCAAGGATCTCTCTAATAACAACTTCTTGTTTCTTGGTGTAGGCTTGTATTATGAATTTCGGCAGATTTGGAGTCGTGCTTATTGAATTCTATTAGGCATTCACAGGGAAAAAGTCATGGGTTATCCTTGTTGACATTGGAATTGAGCAGTGGAATCAAGCAAAAGCAAGCAAGATGGGAATGAAGCAAAACTGAGCATCAAACTTGAAATTCAAAAAGCATTTTTTAATGCTTGAGGGCTTCTATTTCATTCTTTAATTTTCTATTTTAAGCCAACTATATCATTGTTTTCTCTCAAAGTTGGGCTAAAATTGAACCTTAGACACATACTAGCTTTTCATTTTGGGCTAAAAATTGGACAAACAATCTTCATACCTCATTTTGGTGCTTAAAACGAACTCACAATTGCTTTGAAGGCTATAAAACGAACAAGTGCTTGAATTGTGTGATTTTGTCTTTTGAGTACGTATCCTCTCCCCTTGCGCTTCGTGTGATCTAGGGTGCAAGAGAAACACTCAAAGTACATTTTATTGCTTTGAAACACTTTGGTTTGGGTTTAAAATTGAACATCTTGTGCGAGTGTGAGTAGGGGCATTTTCGCGTACATTCTCTTTCTTTGTGCCATCAAAGATCGATCGAGTTACGGATTGTGTCTTTGCTTGCTTTTGTTTATCTTAGAGGGCCTTGCCCGTGGGAAAAAGTAATCACCCAAGGAGCGGCTCAGCCGGTAACACTCTAAATCCAAAATTATTTCCAGTAGGGATATAAATGTGGATATTGGAAGAAATGCCAATATCAGCAGTTGACTTTCAGAGCAAGATGGATCGAAAGGGGACTCTTGCCACGTTGGGTCAACTCCCTACGAACGAAGTCCTTACTAGAACCCATGTGCTATAATTTGCCAAAATCCTTAATCTATTTGTTGGTGCAAGAGCGGTCGTTGAAGCCACCCCACACTCTTATGGTCTTCTAGTAGAGATGGAAAGCATGCCATGGGTGTTGATGCTTGGCTGCCCCGATTGACGTTAATTAGCTGTGGAGGGGAGTCGTGGGGTCAAGCATCTAACCATCCGCTAGAGATAAGCGTAGTTGGACTTGTCCAAGTGGGAATCCAACAAATATTGTCTTACACATCCATAGGGCTTGTAATTGTTCTTCATTTGAAAACACAGTGTTATATTCGAAAACATTTTGCAAACAAACATTCAACATGATTCTCAAAATTTCAAACCCTCTTGAAGACAAATATCATTGAATCAATCCATATGTTACTACTTTCCCTGGGATTCACGTCCGTAGAGGTTCCTAAGCATTGGATTATACCTCAATTTGTCTTCTTGAGTAAACAATAGGAAAACCCTTGCCTTAAGTTCATTGAATTTCCACATAAAATATCTTGTGGGGTTTAAAGAAATTAAGACATTGGACATCTTAGTTTGAAACTTTAATCAAAGAGTGTGTTTTTGGTAAAAAGTACTCATTAAGCAAAGATAACAAATTGGACCCCACACATGCGCTTGATATCTTTTGGTCATATTGGTCTTTTGATTGCTCTTAGAGAAAAGTGTGTTCTTAAATACCTTGGCCTAGTAAACAAAGTCTCTCTAAGTCTCTTAGGATCATCAAAACTTTCATCTATCTTCCAAACATTCATCAATCCATCCCACCAAACAACTTTAGATCTTTGGAAACAACATTCTAGACTTAGGCACATCATCAAAATCAAAATCACCTTGTTTAGTTAGGTGTATGGGAATGCATCCTTTCTCATACATTTAATTAAATCAACAAATCCTTTGAACAAGTTCATCCTAGGATCACATCCAACATCTTAGGGTTTACAAGTTCATCATCCAAACCAAACAATCAAAAATCAAAATCCTAAGACTAGCATTGATCCAAAGTCCCTAAACATTCAACACTCTCATCATTCACCACATTTCATCCTCCATATCGTCATTGGTCCTAAGAACCTTAGAGGTTACTTTTGCAACAAGGTCAAAATACAAGGAGAACATGGAATACAAACTTGATCCCTACGTCTTGAGTAATCCAAATCAATTGAATCTTGAAAGCCTTACAATTCTGATTGATTATCAAAACTCACACTTATACAATCCATACATGGGACCATTACCTTCGACAAATTTCAATAGAACAACAAGTGTGAGTGTGCCGAAATCAAAGATTGGAACACATTTCCCATTGGGAGATCTAAACCCAAAACTACAAGTCTATCAATCGAACAATCAATGCATGAACCTTGAAACGAACAATGTCATCCCACCAAATCCCTACAAACCAAATGAGAAGGCACCAAGTACAAGTTTTCAAAACATGAATCTAGCAAACTTTGGGATGGATACATTTGAAAATTATCCGAATGTTCCCAACATGAGCAATGGTCAATTTCAACCCATCATCACAAATCAGAATGTTGTCCAAAATCAAACACAACTATACATCCCAAATCCACTTAAACAAAAGCCGAATCAAGGGAGTCAAATTCAAAATCAAGATCAAATTTCACTTGAGCAACTTGCTTCACATGCCAAACTAATTGAACTATTGGGCAAAGAGATATCTTCACTCCAAAATCAATACAATCTTCCATTGGTTAATTCATGTCATCAAAGCATTGAGTTGTGTCCGCAACCACAACAATATCTCCAAGGTCAAGAAGTTAGATATCAAGGTCAACCACATCAACAAATCCAACCCCCACGTGTCGAAGATCAATCACCACATCTCCAAAATCAATCACCACAAGGTCAACTTAAAGTACAAATCTCACAAAGAAACAAGCGACAATACACACCACTTGGGAGACCAATCGAATCAGTCTTGCAACAATTGGTACAAGAAAATCTCATCAAGCTCCCCATCTATGGGAACTATCAAGAACCCCTAGTTAAACCACCAGGGTATAATGAGGAGCACCATTGTGATTATCACAAAACAAAGGGACACACAACATTAAGTTGTATTCGACTAAAAATTCTCATCCAAGACTTGATTGATCAAAAGATAATTGCTATTGGGGACAATGATAGCATTGTCAATCTCTCCACCACAATTGTTGAAAATAATGATCAAGATCTATCCGTCAATAAAGATGTTTTCGTCTCATCCAATGAGGCATCGACCAATGATTATGTCAAAAATGTCTCTACATCACCTAATGAGTTAGAGGATATATCTCAAGAATTTATTCCAAAACATAATCAAAATCCTTCACCAAAGTCTAGCAATGGTCCTTCCCAAGACATATTGACATCCTTCGACCTCATGGCTACAGATACTAAAGGAACCCTAAACTCGACACTTGAGGATGTTGAACCACTTACCATGTCTAATGAAGATATCCAAGCACCATTTGTAAGTGATCCATCCTTTGAAACTGACCCATGTCAAGAGCTTGATCCAAAGCATATCGAAAGCAATCCCAAAATAAATCAAGATCAAAAATTTGTATCTTCAAGATACTATAATGATCTAATGGACACTCTCCTATCCACACAAGATGATCACATCCACATAGCACTTACTCCTCCATCTACCCATGAGATGCTTTCTATGGATGGACACGTAGATGATCTTCATCTAGAACAAGATTGTGTTACACAAAAAGAGCAGATTCTTAACTCCTACAATGAAATGGAGTTGTCAACATCAGGATCGAATATGTCCCAAACTCAGTTTAAGGACATCATGAATAAAGATATTGAACATTATCCACTCAAGGAAGTAAATCAGATAGAACAAGATATTTCAGAGTCAGCAGAGCATCCAATCGAAATAACATCATCTACAGTGGTCATTTATCAGAGCATGCTTACTGAACAAGACATCTTAGAACAGGTAGAATCAAGGAATGAAGGTGATACTATCACCATACTGGGGGCAACTTCATCTCAAGGAAGCGTCAACATAGAAAGCACGAAGAGTCCTTATGATAAAACCGATGTCAATACTACAACTAGCCACGTCATGAATCTTCATCCACCCATCACCCCATCCACGAATTGGGACCAACTTTGAAAGAAAGGTTTGAATCAAAGTACGAAGAATTTTATCAAAGCAAGAGAAGCTGAGAAGCATAATGGAAAAATCATATACAAATGGATACCAAAAAATACAAAGAAAGATCATCCCTATCAAACTCCATCAGTCAAAGAAACTATGGGGAAAAATAAAAAAGGGAAAAGTATCCATCAAGGATGTCCACAAAAGCAAAATCAGGCTTTTCAAGCGATGTACAAAGTGTATCAAGCAGTTGGTCCTAATTCCATGTACACTTCCATATCCACCCATCATTGCTCATCTTCCCAAGTTTGGAGAGTCAAAGATTCCAAGCTGTCAACCAATCCATCTCCTATCCCTAAACACACTCCATCCACGCCTCCACGCATAATATCCAATTCTTACATTGACCGTGTATTGGCAACAACCCTTCATCATAAGGATTCAGAAGGCAATCTATCACGATGTGCGCACAAAGACAAAGTCAACTCTAGTATCAATGAAGCAGATCAAGAATCCCAAAAGTTGCATTCAAGTGCACGTATCTTAGCAAAGCAGCTCCTTCAAGCAGGATATCGATGGCACATTATGACAGGGGCATCTACGTCAACACCACCAGGTGGTTCAGCATGAATCTTTTAGAAAAATACAAAAAATTTAAAAAGCAAAATCAAAAAATCGGAAAAGTTGAAAAGCGATAAAGATAAAAATCGTCCTCTAATTAAGAAACCCGTAGGCTGGAGCAAGACCATGATGAAACTGACAACCCAGTCATGTGGAATCAAGCATCGTGCACCGGTTAAAGGATGAAAGCATCTCATCCCATCCATAATAAATCGAGCATTCCATCCATCTCATCCATAATAAATCCATCCATCCATAAACCATTGATCCAATCCATTTGCATATATTTGCATCCATCATATCGGTTATCTTGATCTTGATGAAATTTTGGAGCACACTTTATACTTGCTTATAGTAAACATCTTGACATGGGTCATTTTCATCAATCCTATCCTATGCAGTGTTATCTGAGCCATGAAGCATTATCCAATGAGCTTTCTTTATCTGAACATCTCATCTTATCGCAAGATAATCCGTCGCATCCTTCGTATGCTTACCATATCCATCCATCCATACACCTATCCAAGCATCCATCTGTAACATTCCATACATTGCTAGACATTGGGGGCAGATATTTACATCTTGCTTCAGGAGTAAATCTTGATATGTGTCCTCCAACTTATGTGGTGATCTGAACATTGGAAAACATGAAATCAAATGGTCAAAGCAGTTGTGATCCGAAATCCAAATCACTAGCCCATGGCATATTTTGACAAGAAGACATTCCTTATCAAGCTTCATCTTTCATCGAACATCAATCGATATCAGTCGCATCTAAGCTGCACGTCAAACATCACATCAAATCATCCAAACATCTTTTGTTCAAAACCAAGCTTCATCAAACATGATCAATCGAATCCAATCAATCCATCATCATCTTGGGGATATCATTCCCAAATCATTGTGTTGCTTAACACTATCCTTGCATTGTTGTGCATCCTCAACAATGTTATCATCATCAATCCTGATCAATCAAATCCTTGCATTGTTGTGTATCCTCAACAATGTTATCATCATCATCAATCCTTCCCGATCCAATCAATTAACCCTAGCTTGGTTTCAGCAAAATCCCAAACGCCTTAGCGATATCATCACACATCCATATCCAAATGGGTAAAATCATCGCGAAAATCAAAAACATAAGAAAATTGAAAAAGTAAAGAGCATGAAATCAAAAGCGATATCAAAACATTTCCAAAACATCAAAAACATTGAAATCAGAACTCATTAGATCTCTGAGGCTTAAAGCGTAGGGAAGGTAATCTTTGATCAGCCCAGGACATCAAAATCCAAAACATTCTAAAACATCAAAATCAAAAACATTCAAAAATATCAAAATCAAAAACATCAAAAAATCAAAAATCAAAACATTGCGGAATCAAAAGCGACCTCAAAACATTTCAAAGGCGTCAAAACATCAAATGTTTGAAAAATCCACCCATCGGTTTAAAACTCCTCGAGAATAATCAATCATCCATAATAAACTAATCGTCACCTTCATCCTTTGGCAACACAAACAGGAACAATCATAGCAGGCAACAAAATCAAGCTTCAATCGTAAAATCAAAATCGAAACAACGAACCATTGAACACAAAATCAAACTCTTGATCAGTCACAAACATGTCAGTCAACCTTATATCAACATCCTATCAATCAACTTATCAAACCATCATCATCCTGTACAATGCATGTCCTAGGATATATCGTTCCGACAATGGGCATCATTTTGGATATCACTTGGATTCCTATCCTATCAAAACACATCCCTTTGGCTAAAGGTATGAAGAATATTGGCTTGTTTGTGTACTTGATCTTTTCTTTTGATTTATCTTACTGTGCTAATTCCAAGGACCTCTCAATGATATCCGAACGAAGGATTTAGAGAGATAGGAATGGGGCAACGATCATTATCTTTTGTCTGCTGTGCTTGTTGAACGTTCTTGTAAAATAACTTGGCAAATACTTGCTTTGTTAGGTACGCCCTAGCAAGGTTTCCGTATGTCAAGTGTGAACAGGAATACTCCTATCTGCTTGTTGAGTCAAAGTCCATCACACTAGGTACAACACCATCCTGGTTCTTGATACCTTGATGCATCGTACCTGTGTGTTATCAAACATAAAGTAAGTGACCCTTTGAAAATCCCAATCCTTGATAAGCAAATCATCATCATTTATCATCATCATCATCTATCATGATCGTCTCTAATAAAGTCTTGACCAATCATGGACTTGTTGGATCCTCTTGTCATCATCTCACTTCCGCACTAACATCACAGCATGAATAGTTAATCATCATCACCAATTCATCCATCATGCATCCATTATGCATTCATCTTGCATCCATGCGTCATCCAGTGCGCATATCATCTCACGTACATCATCATCATAATATAAGATCTGTTAGTCTAAGCATGTAAAATCATTAGTTGCATAATCCATCATCATCCCATCCATCTAGAAGTATTATCCTTATCATTATTTAAGTTGTTTAGGATGTGTGATTTGTTATTCTAAGCATCTTAAATCATCTCATTGCGCTTAAGTCATCCATAACCATCCATTTTATGAACCTCTTTGCTCCTTGAGATCGACCCTCAAATTGAATCTTTTTGCTCGATCTCTCGAGGGGGAAATGTACGAGTGTACTTCTTTCCGCTGGGGCATCCAAAAAATCAAAAAAAAAAAAAAATTGATCGCGGCAAGTTTATTCTTTGAACCAACGCAACAAGTACATTGCTTCAAAGAGGGGCAAAATGTAGACACATCAAATTAGCATTATGCATATTCATCCGCTCATTGAATTGATCAAACGCAACAAATCCATTCATCAGGTAAATCGGGTCAATCCAAAGGTTTAATCAAATAATACCATTTCATCTCTCATAAATCATTTAACCTTCATCTTGTATCATCCATTTAATTAAATAAATCAAGACCTTTTATTTAATCAAATCCAAATCATACTTCATCCTTTTTTGAATTAAATAAATCAAGTATTTAAGTCATAAAAGTCAAAACATCATAATCATCATCCTAGCTAATTAATCCTGATCTAATGTTAATCTCACCCACTTGCATTCTCTAGATTTGGCCACTTGCACATGAAATTGCATTTAATTGATTTATCAAAATCTTTATTTTCAACTTGGCATAAAGGGAGAATATTCTCCAAGTTTGAATCTCCCCCAAGTGGACATGTACACCCAACATAGCATTTATGAGGCCTTACATGTCTCTTACATGTCCCCTTTCAAGGTCAAACTCAGCATTCATTGCAAATTCTCCCAGTTCAAATTCTCCCTCTCATGGGCACTCTTCCCAAATCTTGCACATACATCAACCAATCACCACTTGACAAGTGTCCTTCTTTCATTTGTCTAATCTTAGTCCCACATTGGTCTCTCTTCAACACTCAGCATTTGAAAATCTTTAAATACAAGCTTCATCTTTGAGCAAATCCTCCACAATCTCTCCACAATCTTGCAAGGTTACTCTCTTCATTTGAGATTTGATCTTGTCCATTTCACTCCATCATCTCCATCATTTACACAACTTGAGCTTTGATCAAGGGTTGGGAAAGGGTCACTAGCACATGTGACACCAATCCACTATAAGATGCTAGTTTGATCATTAGAATGATGCTCTTCTATGTTTTGCTTGTTTCTTTGGCATCATTCTTGTGATTAAATGAATCTTATAGGGGATCTTTTGTTTGCTTTGGTTTACTAACAATACTAATGGTTTTTGTTTTTGATCCAATGCAGATTTAGGGTCCTACAAAAATCATGTCCTCAATAGTGAATGTGCACTTTAAACAATTTTTATCATTTTGTCATTTTATATGGTTCTAATACAAGGCCAATTTTTCCTTGAGAGTTTGGAGAAGAGACTTGTGTGCTAAGAGTCGAGACAAAATTACACTTTGGAACTACTAGGAAAGTAGGAAACAAAGGATGGTGGAGGTTAGTCATACATATCTTTATATGGAATCATCTTGATTGAAGAATAATAGGTGTTGTACCATCATTTTTCAAGGGGTGTTCATTTATCCTAGTGAACTTATTAGTTTAAAGCAAAGAAATATAAATTTCTAATAAGTTTAATTGATTATCACTATCTTACCATTAGCTTTTAGGTGATATTTGGAGTTTATTTTTAGTTATGTTTGTTGGATGTTGTGGTTGCGTTGCTGATATGCGGTTGTCATTGATGTCAACACTATTAGCATTGATGTATTGGAAGTTGGATATGTCGAGGATATTGAGAAAATTGTTAAAGAAAGAGTTGCAAGTTGTCAATGGAACAGTGAAGGTCATGAAGGTGTATTGCTCAGTATGTTGATGATCAGTCATTGTGGACTAAAGGGTTTAATGCTAAGTGTATCTAGTTTATCCACCGAAAGATTTAGAGGTCCACGTGAAGATTTGATCATGTTATGAACAGTTGTGTTCTAACATTTTTTTTGTGGCTTCAGTTAGTGTTCTTGATTCAAGTTGGTGTGATTCTAGTAAGTACAGTTGTTGTGGATGTTTCTATGATGGTTCGTGATGCTTGTGGATATTTCTAGAACATGCTCTATCTTTGTTGCACGTCCGCGTTGATCAGTGTGCTTGTGGTCGGTATTTTTTCGTTGCATGTTTGGGTTTTCATGTTCTTGGCCGACATGGTGGTTGTAACGTATTGTGAATCCTTAGAGATTAAAATTTGAATTTTTTGCATGCTCGAGGATATTATTTTAGGTCTTTGTTATATTGTGGCTGACGGTGTTTGATTCGCATTGTAAATTCATTTGTAAATTTGGGCTGACATCATGTATATGTTTTATATTTTCATATTTCTTTTTGGCCAACCAAGTTGTTGACATAAATCCATGTAGCGGATATATAAGAGTGATTGCTTGAGTGAATTCAACTGTGAATGAGTGCCAGAGAAAGTGCTAGTGTGTGCATAGTGTTCTAATCATTCGAGTTCAGAGCAGAGTGAGTGAAGTGTGAAGGAATGTTTTTGTGCATAACTGGAACTCTAATTAGCATTTTGCAGAAGCTAATTTCTCAGTTCATACCCTATGGATCTAATCCAAATTTTTGTAAGATAGTGTGTCTTGTTTGGGCAATGAGCCCTCTTGTATTTGAGCAATGAGCTCTAAGTAGTGTGCCTGAATGCATGTGCATTCCCATTATTTCTCATTATACTTTTAACAAGATATAATATTATGGACTGACATCCACCATGGTTTTTCCCCTAACAGGGTTTCCATGTAAAGAATCTTGGTGTTCTGTGTGTCTCTGATGTGTTGATTGTTTATGGTTTATTGTTCATTCATCAAATCTGAAATTAAGTTAAGTTAATTTTAAAAAGTTTGAATATTTTGTGACAACTGATTCACCCCCCCTCTCAGTTGTTTGTCCGTGTTTTTCCAACAATTGGTATCAGATCAGGTTCCTTTGAAGAATTTTAAAAGCTTGACGTGATCTGAGATGGCATCATACAAGGACAATCCTAGATTCAATGTAACTAACTACTCTTTGTGGAAGAAGAGAATGGAATGTCATTTGAGATGTATTGGAGAACCCTTCTGGAAGATCACAAAAGATAGATATGTTATTCCTCATAATGGCCCCTCCACTCCTGATGAGATTAAAGAGGCTAAGATTAATATCAGGGCTATTGAAGCTTTGGTGAGTGCTCTGACGAATTTGGAAATGACAAATGTGATGGATCTAAAGATAGCTCGTGAGATCTAGAAGAAGTTGGAGACTTTGTATGAAGGAGATGCACTTGTGAAGGTCACTAAGCTACAGATTTTAAAAGGCAAGTATGAAAATTTGAAGATGGGTGAAGATGAAAATATTACTTCTTTTATGCAAAGAGTAAATGAGCTTGTGATGGGTATTAGATGTGCCAGTGGTACCCTAGATGAATAAGAAATTGTAGCTAAAGTGCTCAAATCATTGCCTCCCTCTTACAAATCAAAGGCTCATGCTATTGAAGAGCTCGGAATAGTAACAAATGTGACAAGGGATATGCTAATTGGTAAACTTTCTACCTTTGAGTTGAGTGAATTTGGTTATTCTACTCCCAAGATTGAATCTGCATTTAAGGCCTCTATATCCAGAAGAAACAAGCAAAGATATGATCCGGTAGAGAGTTCTAGCAAGACATTCAAGTATGAGGAAGAGATGATATAGCTTGAAGAGGAAGAAAGAGAGGTATTAGAGTTGGAAGCACTGATTGTGAAGAAAGAAGGCAGAGGACAAGGTACATAGGAAAGTTTACTATTAAATGTTTCTCTTACAGTAAAATAGGTCATTTTGCTTCAAGATGTCCTAAAAGAGTTCCTAGGTCTAAGCCTAACAAACCTAGATTTCAAAAGAAATTCTATTATGTTGAAGAAGGTGTAACTGATGAAGAATTTGATAAAGAAAATGGAAATGAAGATGAATGGGTTTTCATTGCTATCAAGGGAAATGGTCTGGTGGCTATTGAATCTGCTAAAGTTGAGAAATCTCTTGCAGCCCGAATTGAAGAAAAGGATGAGTGGGTTATTGACAGCGAATGCTCACATCATATGACTGGAGACAAAACCAAATTTGTAAGTCTAGAGAAATATGATGGTGGGGTTGTAAGGTTTGGAGATAACAATGTTGGTGTGATTCTTGGTAGAGGATCTATTTTTCTTGGTGGCAAACATAACACTGATGATGTCCTTTATGTTGAAGGCTTGAAGTATAACCTATTGAGTGTTGGACAGATGGTGGAAAAGGGTTACAATCTTCAGTTCAAAGATGGAAGATGTAGGATACTTGGAAGTTCCAGAAAAATGATTTCATTAGGTACAAAGACAAGAGGTAACATTTTTCACCTGAGTGCTGCTAATGAAAGTTGCTTAATTGCTCAAGTAGATGAAAGGAATTTCAAATGGGAAAACATACTAGAGTTTCCTTTTGGAGAACACAACATCATTCTAATGGAGTATTGGAGCTGGTACATACTAATCTATGTGGTCCCTCTAGAATCAAAAGTCTACAAGGTGAAAGGTACTTTATGTTGCTTATTGATGATTATTCTAGGATGATATGGGTTACTTTTTTAAGAGAAAAATGTGAAGCATTAGAGAAGTTTAGAAGTTTCAAAGCTATGGCAGAGAATGAGATAGGTCTGAAAATCAAATGCCTAAGGTCAAACAAAGGAGGTGAGTTCACTTCCTGGGAGTTCAATTCTTTCTATGAAAAACATGGAATCAAAAGACAGTTATCTACTCCCCGAACCCCTCAATAGAACGGAGTTGTAGTGAGATAGAACAGAACAATTTTGGATGCTACCAGAATAATGATGTTGGAAGGAAATGTGCCTCACATCTATTGGAGAGAAGTTGTAAGCACTGTTGTGTACACTCTAAATTGGTTAAATGTTAACAGTAATTTTGGTAAGACTCCTTTTGAACTATGGTTTGATTATAAGCCTAATGTTAAATATTTCAAGATCTTTGGAAGCAAGTGTTATATCAAGAGAGATGAGGACATAGGAAATTTTGATGCAAGGAACGATGAAGGAATCTTTCTAGGTTACTCTACTAAGAGCAAGGCTTACCGGTGTTATAATAGAAGATTAAGAAAGATGATTGAAAGTGCAAATGTCAGAGTTGATGAGGACTCTGCTAGATCATCTAGATGTTGTGGATATAACTCAGATGACGAGAAAGATAGTAAAAACAAAGGGAAGAATGATCAAACACATAATCAAGTTCAAATTGTTCTAGTAAATCAAGAAAGTCATGAAGGAGAGACAAGTGGAAGTGCAGAAGAAAGAATAGAAGAACCAGAAGTGTGAGAGAATCCTAAAGTTTTGAGGTATGTAAGGTTAAATCATTCTAAAAATCAAATTATAGGAGATAAGAATAAAGGTGTGCAGAAAAGAAGAAGGATTGCAAAAGAGTATTGTCTAATTTCCAAGACTGAGCCTAACAATGTTAATGAAGCCTGTAATGATGAACACTAGATGGAAGATATGAAGGAAGAATTGATGCAGATAGAGAAAAATGATACATGGATTCTTGTTCCCAGACCTAAAGATAAAAATGCGATTGGTACTAAATGGGTCTTTCGGAATAAGTTGAATGAACAAGGTGAAGTGGTATGGAATAAAGGAAGACTGATATGTAAAGGGTATTCACAAATGGAAGGTATTGATTTTGAAGAAACCTTTGCACCTGTTGCCCGAATTGAAGCTGTAAGATTATTTCTTGCTTATGTTGCATATAAAAACTACAAAGTTTATCAGATAGATGTGAAGTCAGCCTTTCTAAATGGTGAATTAGAAGAAGAGGTATATGTTGAATAGTCGGATGGACTTCAACTAACTGATAAGGAAGACATGGTTTGTCGACTAAAGAAAGCTTTGTATGGACTCAAGCAAGCCCCCAGAGCCTGGTATCCTAGACTGGACAAATACTTGTTAAAGCTTGGATTCAACAAAGGTATTGCTGACAACAATTTGTATTTTAAGATGGATCATGATAAAGAGTTAATTGTTGAAGTTTTTGTTGATGAAATTATTTTTGAAGGTTATGATAATCTATGTATGAATTTTGCTGATGAAATGAAAAGTGAATTTGAAATGAGTATGATTGGAGAGATGAAGTTCTTTCTAGGATTGCAAGTCACTCAATTAGACAACATGGGATCTTCATATCTTAGTTTGAATATGTGAGAGATTTGTTGAAGAATTTTGGCATGGAAGACTCAAAGCCTGTTGGTACCCCCATGGTAACCGGATGCAAGTTAACACAAAATGATGATTCTCTAAAGGAAAATCAAACAAGATACAAGTCAATCATTGGCAGATTGCTCTACTTAACTCAAACCAGACCAGACATTATGAATGTTGTGTGTATGGTTTCTAGATACCAAGCTAATCTGAAAGAATCTCATGTGACTATTGTAAAGAGAATTTTTAGATACCTGAAAGGAACAGTTGATTTTGGGCTTTGGTACCCTAAATATGATGATCTTACTCTAAATGCCTATACTGATGTGGATTGGGCAAGTGATGTGGATGACAAGAAAAGCACTAGTGGTGGTGCCTTCTTCCTAGGAAATCAGTTGGTGTCTTGGTTGAGCAAAAAGAAAAATTCCATTTCCCTATCTACTGATGAGGCAGAATATATTGTTGTTGCCAATAACTGTACTCAAGTGTTGTGGATGAAATAGATGTTGAAGGATATCAGAGTGGTATATGATGAGCCTATTTCCATATACTATGACAACTCAAGTGCAATAAACATATCAAAGAATTTGGTGCTACACTCTAATACCAAGCATATATCAATCAAGTTTCACTTATTAAGGGAGAAAGTGAGTAAGAAAGAAGTCAGACTGGAGTATGTGCCTACCAAAGAGCAGATTGTAGACATTTTCACCAAGCCATTGCCGAAAGATACCTTTGAGTATCTCAAAGGGATGCTAGGGGTAATTACCCCTCTTGATAAGAACTAAAAGATACATTTGCATGGATCAATCTGTGTGCATCATAGATATATTCTAATCCAGATTGATGTTTATGTGGCTGCTACTCAGGGGGAGTAGTCAAATGTGCAGATATGTGGTTTAGAGCTTGTATGTGGAAAGATAATGCTTATATTTTCCATTGATGTCAAAGGGGGAGAAGAGCAATGTGAAAAAAAAAAAAATGAAGAGAAGAGTCTTGTGGAAGTAAAGAGTCAAAATCTAAGGGGGAAGTAAGTGTTGATTGAGAGTTGCATTGATGGTGTTTCTCACATCATGTGTTCCATCAATGCCAAAGGGGGAGATTGTTGGATGTTGTGGTTGTGTTGTTGATATGTGGTTGTTATTGATGTCAACACTATTAGCATTGATGTATTGGAAGTTGGATATGTCAAGGATATCAAGAGAAAATTGTTAAAGAAAGAGTTGCAGGTTGTTAGTGGAACTATGAAGGTCATGAAGGTTTATTGCTCAATACGTTGATGATCAGTCATTGTGGACTAAAGGGTTTAATGTTGAGTGTATCTAGTTTATCCACCGGAAGTTTCAGAGGTCTGCATGAAGATTTGATCATGTTATGAACAGTTGTGTTATGACTGTAGACACTTAAAAATGACCTAGGCCTACAAGCTCTATTTTTACCACTTTCGTCCTAGCATAATTATGACATCTAATTATGTCCTTGGTCTACATTTCACTATTAATTAAATAATTCATAATTATTTAATTAATTCATGTCCTTTTATTCTTCATGATTATTAAATAAATAAATTTTATTTATTTATTAAATACGTCATTAATTGTCTAAGTCTTCCCTTAATTAAATAAATTTCTTAGTTTATGTAATTATCTTTATTCATTTATTCTTCCTAATTATTAAATAAATGAATTTCATTTATTTATTTAATGTCACTAATTCTCATAATTAAATGAATTTATTAATTTATTTAATTATTGATCATATCTTCTAAATTAAATAATTATCTTTAATTATTTAATTTCCAAAATTAACATTTCCCCCATTTTAAATAAATGAAATTATTTAAAATGATGTCACATTCTTAACTAACAGCGCATTTTAGTAAATAATCTGAAAATCGATTATTTATTATCTCACGAAATCCATATTTTGAATTAATTTAATTCAAAATGGTAATATTCTTCCAAAAATCAAGCAATCGAGCAAATTCTTGATTTTCCAAATATGCTTTTCAGTTCAACTCTTATCTTCTTTATTTTTTGAATCTCATAAATCAAGCAGTCTTTATCTTCTTGATTTTTCAAAAATCTTTATTTTTCTAATTAATTATCTCATCTATTCTCCATTGCTGATTTGATTTTCTCAAATGACGTCTCGACTACTCATTTAATGATTTTTCCCTAACCCTAATTAGGGATTATCACATTAAATCTTGTCCTTTGATTTTAGGTTTCTGTCAAAAGTCGATCTCGTTCGTCCATCCAAAATTGCATTTTCTATAAAATGTCAATTTTGCTCACATTTTCAACCAGTGAGACTTACACTCATTCTCAGATATTGCAGCATTTTATTTTCGTATTGTGATTTCATCAAGTTTTAGGCATTTCTTGGCATAGGCATTTTAGTCATTTTCTCATAGGCATAGACATATGTTTAAAATCCTTCAAAGCTTGTTTAGGACTTCGTCATAGTCATTGCTCGTACATTCAATCTGTGGGCAACACAACAATCAGCAAGGTAGAAGGTGCTATAAAGGTAAATCAAGGAAGCTTTGATGACAGGTATAATCATTTTTTTAGTTTCCATTGTGCTTGATAGTTTTCTTTGGGTTTATATGCTTTAATGATTTGATAATCTAACCTGAAATTTACCCTTAGATACACTGACAGTTTTTATGTGGCTTCAGTTAGTGTTCTTGATTCAAGTTGGTGTGATTCCAGTAAGTACAATTGTTGCGGATTTTTCTCTGATAGTTTGTGATGCTTGTGGATGTTTCTAGATCATGCTCTATCTTTGTTGCATGTTTGCATTGTTCGGTGTGCTCGTGGTCGATGATTTTTCCGTTGCATGTTCAATTTTTCATGTTCTTGGCTAACATGGTGGTTATAACATGTTGTGGATCCTTGGAGATTAAAATTTGAATGTTTGGCATGCTCGAGGATATTTTTTTAGGTCTTTTTTATATTGTGGTCGACAATGTTTGATTTGCATTGTAAATTCATTTGTAAATTTAGGCCAACATCATGTATATGTTTTATATTTTCATATTTATTTTTGGCCAAAAAAGTTGTTGATGTAAATCCATGTAGCGGATATATAAGAGTGATTTTTTGAGCGAAGTGAAGTGCAAATGAGTGCTAGAGAAATTTCTAGTGTGCGCATAGTGTTCTAATCATTCGAGTGCAGAGCAGAGTGAGTGAAGTGTGAAGGAGTGTTTATGTGCATAACTGGAACTGGAACTGTAATCAAGCTTTTACAGAAGCTAATTTCTAGTTCATACCCTACGAATCTAATCCGAGTTGTTGTAAGATAGTGTGTCTTGTTTGGGTAGTGAGCCCTCTTGTATTTGAGCAGTGAAATCTCGGCAGTGTTCCTAAATGCATGTGCATTCCCATTATTTCTCATTATACTTTTAATAGGGTATAATATAGTGGACTGACATACACCGTGTTTTTTCCCCTAACAGGGTTTCCATGTAAAAAATCTTGGTGTGCTTTGTGTCTTTGATGTGTTGATTGTTTATGGTTTATTGTTCATTCATCAGATCTGAAATTAAGTTAAGTTAATTTTGAAAAGTTTGAATATTCTGTGACAACTGATTCACCCCCCCTCCCCCCTCTCAGTTGTCTATCCTTGTTTTTCCAACAATGATACATATAGCTTGAATAGTTCCTAGACCAAAATTGGCTAGAGGAAGTAGGTAAATCATGACCCTTAAAATTATTGTTTCATTCTCTTAAGGTTGGAACTCAACACCAAGATAAGTGGAAAAATACTATACTAGAAGACAAGACTTATAAATAAAATATTAAAAATTTATGGGAGAGGGAACCTCCTCTTCTTGAGGCTCTATTAAACCTAGGAGTGTGTTTAATAGATGTCTCTATAATAAAATTAAAAGATACAAAATTACATCATAAACTATAACTAACTATACCCTATGATAATAATGAATAGACCTAATGTTAAGCTTATGGGTAAAATCTACTATATATATGAACCAACATGTATCAACATTCATAAATCCCCTTAACAATAAAAATGTATATGAAACTTGGAGAGTATTAGCATGATACTTTAAATAGGTTTTATCATTTAAATTTCACTAAGAAATTGTATAAGTTGTAATGCTATATCATGACAATGATGAAACATTTGCATAAAACAAAATGAGAAGTACATTAGAATTTTTAATTTCAATACAACACATGAATCTTGATTCATCACACATTCAAGCATGTTTATAAATTTACAAATTAGAAATAATGATCCACACATGTCAACAAAGATCTCATTGTAAAATATTTATATTAAATTATAGTTTTGCAACACTAAAAAAATTCTAATACATCATGCTAACAAATGTGACATGATAAATCATGAGGCACACTCTCAAAAATCCCTAAAATATGTGGAATAAAGAAAATAAATCCTCTTGACTGCACATTCTCCAATTTCATGACTAGAATGAATACATCAACCCAAGGATAGGCTTACAATAATTAATCCACTAGAACAATTTACAAGAAAACTATGTATATGAAATGGCTTAGAGATTGGCCCTTGTTACATTATTTTCGTGTATATGTAGCATACATCTTTTTCCAGTAATATGGCATGGACACATGTACAATTTGCAATTTGTATGTAAAATCACCTTGAATCTAAAATTAGGACACATTTATAGGAAATGAAGTTTACATACATGAAGAAGGATATATATGGTCTTAGTTTTCAAGGTAGTTGAGAGTAGAGGAAAGAAAATTCTTTATTTTAGAATTTTTTGAGTAATTTAATACTACTTTATTTTCTATATAGGGTGAGGTGCAAGGGGTGGATTGTGAACATTGGTTGGTATGATAGGTGGTAGAAAATTAAAACAATATTTTCTTCCTAACCTTTGGCATTTGTGCCCACTAAGTTATAATCATGTGAATCTCAGGAAAAATGGAAGTAAGCTATAAGAGATGCATAAGTCATATTGATAAAATTAGGGTCAAACTATATATCATGATAGATCATCTCTAAGTCATTGTTATTCTCATGCGAACTAGGGATAGAAAACTATACAATGAACTAATTAAAAATATATATGAAGAAGATGTAGATTAAACCCATGGTATTCACTTAATAATACAATGGTATATCACATGCACTCATAGGGTACTAATAAGACCCCTAATTTTATTTCTACCCTTTATAAGCTCTTCTACACATAGTAGTATAATTAAAATACCTCCTTATTTTCACCAAGTATCTTGTGTACCTATTTTTGTTAAATTTTATATTCCTTTTTTATTTCTACCTTATCAACCAAAGTAATTTTCTACACCTACATATGACTCAAAACCAATTTTGGTTTCCCTCACACTCATTAAATTCTTGACATGAGAAAACCTAGATGAGCTATGAAAAATATGTCATCCGAAAAAGAAAAAAAGAAAAAAAAAACTTTAATTTAAAAGATTTTACATATCAACCCCAAACCCTTGCTACACCATCTCCAACAATGAGTTCCCTTAATAATAGATATATCATTATAGTATACATATTAATATAAATTATAATAGAATGGTTTTAGAGATACTAGTGGTTCTTTTAGGAAAGTTTATGGAATTACCAAAATATGACAATATTTATTTTTAGTAAACTCAAGAGGAATTCTATAGAAATTGCATGACCTTAGTGTGACCATTGTTTCTTTTTTAACTATATTAAAATTAGAACTAATTAGGTTTCCCTAGGATTATGAGGCTCTAACACAATACAAGACTATGTGATGTAGAAAAACACAAGTTCATGATCATGAAAAGACCAATGTAGTGAATCACATTTCCTCTAATTGACCCATGTAAAGTGATCTAGAGATAATTTAGAATGTCACTTATAAATATTTCATCCCCTTTTTGCATATTCTTCTAAACCCCCAGTACCTACTTGTATCACATTAATTCAACAATTCTATTTTCCTAATATTGAAGAGATATATTGGGTCACTTTATGGTTATCTAAGAAATTCCAATATGCATGCACACATTAAGGTATTGATTTAGATTTGAATCCGGTAGGAAATAAAATAAGATAAATCAAACCATTATAAATATCTACTACTCAATTATATTCAAAATCACTAATCAATAGAATGTCATCATCTAAATGTTCATAATTAGAAAGTAGAAAATAATATGTATGTAAGGAAGCATCAATAGACACATCACAATCAGCATGTCAAAATTCTTCATAGAGCTCACACTATTATTAATTAATGTGGGATAAGACAATGAAGTACTAATGAAGCCGATATATGAAGCTAACATACATGAAGGTATAAGCTATCATCATTTCGAGTAGGAATGTGTGAATGTTACTGTAAGCTCATCCATATATTTAACATGAGATGTAAAGAAATGGTCCTCATTATGTTCATTGTCATGTATGAAAATAGGTAATTCATTCAAAATGTATATAAATATATGGATATATGACTACCACAGTGTGTAAGGAATATATCATCACTAGGTATACTAATACTATATATATGATAATCACATGATAGATCCTTTCTTAATGTGTGCTCATTATAGTCGCGAGGCATGGGGTCATCATGGAATTTATGGATAAATAACCTAAGCATCTATATTATAAGAGAATGATAATTAGTCAACTCAACTCAATGAACAATGGGAATAATTAGATACAGTAAAACAAAACCTCCATAGAAAATACACTCACATCCATAGCATTTAAGTCACAAGTATATCAAGAATAGTTGTGAGATTTAAAATATGAATCATGGTAAAATCATATTGAATTTGAAATAAATTTATGTAAATTAACCAGGGAATTTAATCCCTAGTAGGTTTCAAAATTATAGATTATTCTAGGGTGGAAGGGTGGTAAAAGAGATAGATAAGTATGTATATCCAAACCTTAGGTGAAATGAATAGATAAAAGTGACTTAAAACCCTAAGAAATATGAGAATAGATGATAAAGTTAGAGATTGTACAAGCAACAAAAGCATGGTTTGGTATAGATAACATATTTTTGGGTATATATATTTATAAATAGGAACAATAAATACTAAATTTAGGAAAGTAAATGTTAAAGATAAAGCACTTAGCTCTAGGTATAAACTTGATGTTCAAAATATGTCGTCAATGCTTAATTTAAAATGCATGTCTAGGTTGGAAATAATAGGTCTCTATTTGAATTCTACCTTGGATCTAGAACACTTGATCTCCATGTTGAAGAGCTAACTCTATGAGTCTAGGTTATCTTTTCTCTTGCATAAATTATCTAATAGTTAACATACTTCTACTTCCTAATTTACTAATTTTTCCTCTATTTCCTCTATTGTCTAAACTAATTTAGTATTTAGAAATAATTTTGAGGGCTAACATTATATAACTACACGACATGTTCTCTTAGTTCAACCTTTGAAGAAAATTGTGCGAATGATCAAAGACAAGAAGATTTAGCTATATAAATACTCTAGAATGAATGTGTAAATCTAGATTCATTTTATTGCACCAATGTAAGTGTTCCTAGCATGCTTCTTTAATGTGAATGAACATAATGAGATAGGATCAAAGTGGATGATAAATGAATGTCTTTAAATACAAGGACATAGTAATAAATTTATAAAAAGATTGAGTTTAGTCAACCCTTCCTACGAAAAGAACGAGCAAGAGTAAAGTAAAAATTTCAATTTGAAATTTAAATTTTAGAGGTCAAATGCATGGGTCCATTGTTAGCCCTATGTTTGTAGAAATGACCGAGGGCATGAAAAGGATCAAATTAAAGTGGATAATAGATATATAAGGATAGGTTTATGAATGGTCATAATTAATGTGTAAGTTAGGTGAATGTATCAAAATGTGTATGTACATAAATGAGGTGAAGGGTAAATGTATGAGAATGTGTATAAGTAGAGAGATAAAGACATAGGAAAAGGGACTTAAGGGTGATCCCACAATAGTGGTTTACAATTTTTGGCCAAATTGGACACTGAAATTATTATTTTTAACTAAATCTTCACATTCAAGCACCTATAGCGGCTAAACCGTGAGGAATTTTAAGATGATGCAAACTAGAGTCTCATCACATTTTGTCTATAGATTCTAAAAATATTTTTTTCAAAATTTTTGGAATCATATTGCACTTCTTTTTCCATCTTCCACAAAAACTAGTTTTTTTGAGAAAACAACATTTTTAAAAAATGACGCACACCATATAATGCATAATTTTTTTTCCATGAAGGATAAAATTATAATTCTTTATAATTTAGATTTGTAACTCCGATATCTAGTGCTTCCACTTGGTTAGATAGTTTTTTATTGAATATTTTTTCTTTAATCAAGTTTTGAAGTCAAACCAATTACAATTCAGACATAGCACGACCGTATAACATGTAATTTTTTTTGTATCTATCGAAATTCAATTTTATTTTATTTTTGTTGGATCAAGGACTTCAATATCTGGTGCACTTATATTTTTCAAAAAAAAATTGATAATCTGTTATTTTTCCACATGTGCATAACAGAGACCTTCATTTTTGGTGAAAAACCTATATTTAATAAAACTAAAAAAACAAATACATTTAATAAAACAAAAACATATCAAAATCATAATAGTTGGATAGCTCATTCTGAGGACTACCCGATTCCAATTGGGTTTGTGAAGTCTCTACCATTTTCATGTTCAAACCGAGCTTTGAAGTGAAAAATAATAGTTTTTTTTTGTGTCTGAGGGTGAGAATGAGGGTTAAGGGGGGTTCGTACGAACCCCTAGGGGTTCGAGCGAACCACCTCACATAATGCATTTTTATTTGGTTTTTGGGAGGGAAACTAGGGAATGTAGGGTTCGAGCAAACCCCTTATGGGTTCGCTCAAACGAGTAGGTTCGTACAAACCCCCAAAGTCACATTTTTTGGCATGGGGTCATTTTTTGTGAGTTTTCCTTCCTCACTGGAATTGTAAACCACTATTGTGGCTTCACCCTTAACTTCACACAAAATTATATCAATATGAAAATGCATTAAAGCATTCTCTCAAAATAGACATAAAACTAAATAGGAAATGGCATGAGTTTAAAATTTTCATCATTACAATATTTTTGAATGAAAACTTAGAAATATAAGTAGTATTAAAGTTTTAACAATATATGGTGACAAATCAAAACCTAGCAGTGATGAAGAGGAGGCAAAACCTAGCAGTGAAAGTGAGGAAATCTATGACCTACAATGGCATCAAGGTGGGTGTGTCTTGTTGGGACGACAATAATGATGGAGACTCCGATGAAAATGACGACAGAGGTGGAAATTTTGAATAAAATGAGTTATATTTTTGGGGGAATGGGTTAGTCAAGGAAGAGGATGCATTGCTCCTCAACATTCTACTGGAATCCCATTTGAAATCCCAAAGGTGTGCGAACAGTTTGAAGGATGGGTCAAATTTGGATTGGAGCAACCAAGAGGAGGTTGAAGAGGAGAGCTCTCTCATGGAGTTGTGGATGGAGTCTTAGTGTATGGTCCTTTAGGAGAGGTCAAATTCTACTCTGCATGAGGTGAAAAGGAAGGTTTTGCAAATGTCTATTAAATATGGGTGCTCTGGGTCTAGTTCTCTTGACCTTGGTCTTTCCCTTAGGGGGTATTTTTTCTTCCCCTTCCCATCTTGATGGATTTGTGTGCAAAGGCTTCCCAATTTGGGAAGGAGGTGATTGTCAAGGAGCCCCCCTCTCCCACTTTGTGTGAGGGGTTTAGCCTAGATGGGAATCTAGATGTGTCTCTTGCTTCAATATCTAAAGGTCTAAACAATGTTCAGATGCTTGTGAAGGATGTTAGCTATGGGTTTGGTTTGGAGAACCTTCCTTTTTCCTCTCACATCTCTAGAGAGTTAGATGTGATAACTTCCCTTGTTGGAATTGATGTTGTTAAGAAGGGACCCCTATCTATGTGTGAGGGGATTCCTTGTGTTGGGTCATTGGATGTTGTTACTCTTGTCTAGGTTGAGGTGTAGGGGAAGGCCCCTGTGGACTCCGACCTCTCGCTTTGGACTCTTGATGTTGTGGTGGAAAAATCTATTTTTGTTATGGGAAATGCTCTTATTGGGAGGTTCTCGGGCCCTCGTCCAAATACAAACTATGTTCACAGTTGGGCTCTGATTAATTAGAATGATTTTGTTCTATTGCAAGTGGTTGCAATGCCTAAAGTATTTCTTTGTTTTCTCCTTCCAACACCTTGAGCAAAGTAAGGGTGCCTTGCTAGGTGGGTCATGGTTCTTTGGACAATCTATCCTCCTTCTGAAAATTTGGATTGTTGGGTTTGTTTCTTCCAAGGGGAGCTTCGATTGGGCCCCTATTTGGGTAAGACTCCCAACACTTCCTTTGGAATTCTAGGATGAAGAAATATTTTGAGGTATTAGTAATGGTCTTGGTTCTTTCTTTGCCTTAGACAGGATCACGAAAGACAAGAAACACTTAGTTTATGAAATATTTTGTGTGTTGAATTTGGTAAGCTTCTACCAAATAAAGTTAAGATTCGTTCCAAGCTAGGCTTTTCAGAGTAGAGTATCGTCTTTGATTCTTCCTCTTTGGTGTGCTCTCATTTCCTTAGAGTTGGTCACTTTCCTCATTCTTACTAGGTCTTCAATCTTGTGAAGACTTTTTCTGATGGGAAGGCTTTGGGCTCGTTTATTGTTAATCCCATTGAAAAGATAGGCTTGGTGAACCTCTTGGCTAGGCTGTTGGATGTGGAAGATCACATTGTTGTCCTAAGGGGAAGGCCCCTCAAGGATAAAAAATTTCATGTTCTTATGGACTAGATTGATTCTTCTAGGAATCTTGGATTGACCCATTTGGATCAAGCTCCCCTTATGAGCTCTTTGGTTAGATCCAACTTCAAACCTCCTTGATTGATGAGGTTCTCTTTTGTTCTTTTGGTGTGGCCTCTATCGTTTTCTAGCCTGTTTCATTCCTAATTGTTTAATGGCTCATTGTTGGCTTATGGTTTTTTGTTGTACTATGTTAATTTTGTTGTTTCTCTTCTTTTTATGAGGGTTGCAGGTGCTCTTCAAAACTTGTTTCTACTACTTTGTTTCGTTGGAAAAGTTTAATACTTTGGTGTTTGATTGTGTTCCATTTCTTCGCTTTGTACAAGGTTTTGGGCCCTTTCAAAACCCTACCTACCTTATCAAAAACAATATAATAACCATTTTTAAAAAAATTATAATATCAGTAAAATTTCTTGATTTATAAGACATTTTTATAGGGTCTATGGGCTTAAGAATTAGTTCTATTTATTTTTTCTTAAGTTAGTGATTTTATTTTGTATTCATTTATTCATTCAATTTCAATTTATAGTCGTAGGAATCAACCTAGAATTTTAAAATTTAAATTTAATGTTGAATTCAGGTTGACTCATTTTTAACTAGTTATTTTTTGTCAGTTTGAGTGTGAAAATATATAAATTGTATGTTAGGGTATATATATGAAAGTATAAATCTTAATTCATTTTGATCATTTAAGATATATTGATTGCATCTACCACACATCAAGGAAAATCATAAGATAACATTGCATCAATACTTAACATCAACATAACATTAGCAATTAAACATTGTTAGGCATGTTGCATGATTGCTTTAGCAATTTTTCAAAGGTGTTCATCAATACACTAGTCATTTATTAGAGGTCTAGACAAAGAGGTTTGATTCTTTGTTTGTGTGTTTGAAAGGTCTATAGACCAAAGCATATTTTTATATATAAGAAGTTCAAATATATAATATAAATTTAACAATGATCAAGTTCTCAGAATAATCCAACTCAAATTTTATTATTCTACTTATAATAAATTCAAAATAAAATAATTTTAAGCTATTGTTCAAATTAATGATTAAAATAGAATTAACTAATGAACTAGTAAGTATTTTAACACCTCTCAATTTTCAAATTTCTAAACCATATCAATAATATGTCACAATTTTAAATTACATTAATTAAATTATATTACTACAAAACTAATTTAAATTAAGAAATTATTTGTATTTCTTTACAATATTATTTTTAATACATGATCACTAAATTATTATTTTTCTATCATCTTAAAATGAAAAGCACACCACTTTTAGTCATCAAATTAATCTTAATAATAAAATTTAATTTATACCAAATTAGTTTTAACTTGAAATTATGGAATACCTTATGTTTATAATGGGATGCTCAGAGTAAAACTTGCAAGACCTGTGAATCATATAAACTGTTAAAATTATAAAATGTATACGCTTTCATACAAACAGAGCAGCCCAAATGAAAAGCTGTGTAATTTCAGGCTTCTTCATTCAAAATCATTAGAAACAATTTACAGATCAAGATAATGCTCATTGAATTTAAGGTCGCAGAAACAAGGAAATAGAATTTCAACTGCAATTATTCAGCCAATCAACACTTGAAGTTGCATGACTCGTTGAAAAGAACAGGAAAGGTAGCTTATACAAACAAAAACTTTTTCACACCATTGAACTTTTGTGTTTCAAGAAACAGAGTTCGAAATTTAGATGTCATTCAGTTTGAAAGTTGATCTAAATTTCATTATCCTCGATGAATTGATCAACCAGGGCGAGGCTTCTTAGCAGGAGGCTTTTTAGATCTACGTTGCTTTGGATGAGGAAATACAGAAGTACGTTGATAATAGCTTTTAAGCCTGTGCACAGCAGTTCGGAATAGATGTGGGTATTTGTTTTTCCCCTTGACGAGCATCAACATCCTGTCCACACCCTTCATGCAAGTTTGTTCAAGGAGTTTTTTGCCAGGTGTAATCAGATTAATAAGGAGATTTAAACAATCAAGATCCACAAAGTATTCAACCTGTTCGTCGCTCCCATTTCTAATACCACTCACAATAGCAGTAACTGCTTCTTCCTTTACAACATCTACTGCCTCTGCAAGAAGACCCACAAGTGCAAAAATTACTCCTGTGTTAATTGTAAGCTCAATGTCATCTTGGGTGAATGTTGTGATACTATAGACGAACCTACAAATCTCTATGTGAAGTTGCCTCACTGTGTCTGACTCTCTCGTGTCACCATTTGAAATGATTGCAACAATACGCGAGAGTGCCCTTTCGTTGATAAGCTCTCTATAATTCCCATGCTCTGAAATGTTGGCCATAGTTTCAATGACAGGAAGCAGTATATGTGGAGAATCGTGAAAGAGAAGATCAACAAGGCATGGGCAAATGCCGTTTCCAACGATAGATTCAATAGTCTCACTTTGGTCAGACAAATATAGAATAGCCTTGCAAGCAAGCCTCTGCACTTGAAGGTCTTCCCCTGTTTCAAGAAGGTCCTTCACTACTGTAAGAGCAATATCTGCGTCCTGAGCTTTGCAATTAACGATGTATACCAGAGCTTTGAGGGCAAACCAGAAGAGCTTAAAAGGAGCTTTAGGGCGATAGAAGAAAGGCAACAGATAAAAGATAACGCCGTCAGGGATGGCTTCAAAGTCGCGGGAGAAGGAAACGTTGTTTGCAACAATGGCTATGGCCCGAAGCCCCTGCTCCTGCACTTCTTCGCTGGGGGAATTCAAAAGGTTGCTAAACACAGGCACTAAGTCATTTTCAATCAAAAAAGTGGTATCGTCTCTGGCCATATAGCGTAACATTAAAGCTGCCTCGTATTGAAGCTCTGCCCAATCGTCCCTGTTCAGACAATCAATCAACACAGGCCCTATTTCGTTATTGATTAGTTCCTCTTCGAAACTGTAAATCTTTCGGAGTTCATGGAGAGCTGAAAGCTGCCTTGCTGGCTCTCCACATTTCACTTCATCTACAGCTGATCGGAGATTAGTACTTCTAGTGCTCTCCCCTTCATCTGTCATTGATTCTTGATTTTCAATTAGATAAAAATCTAGATCAAGATTGGCTTCATATTCTCTTCTATCAAGGATGTCTTCATCTTCTCCTTCCATTAATTCTCCTCCATTAACCTGTATCCGGCTGCCTTCCATCCGAAGCTCCGCCATTTTGGCAGAGTGAATACCCAAATCAAGAAACACCCAGATCCTGACAACGCAAGTGTAAATGTGTCAGAAATATTAATGCCAAGAATTGGCTCAATTTCAAATATCTTCTGCATTTAGGTTGTCTGTCCTTTCCTTTAGAGGGTACATAAATATTTACAAATTGATTCATAAAATGATAACAAGAATTCATTTATTTTCTTACCTGAAAAATTCGAAGGGCCTTACGGATCCTTAATTGCTGCAAATACACAAATCAGCTCAGTTACAATTCCCTTGACCTTGTGCAGCAAGAAACAAGGATTGAACCATCCACAGGGCACCTTGTTCATCCCTCAAAGAAACAAATGACTGAAGTCTGACGACCGTGAGCACTGATGCCCATCCAAGCCATACCCTAGACCTCTGTTTTCCTTTATTTCATTCTAAACAAGCCCTAACCATGTCTATCTTTTCATTTCTTGGTTACCAAACAAGATTAAAAGCCGCCAAAATTTCTGGACAGATTGAGGATCTGGAGAAGCAATCAAACTACGATCTCTTTACTGACTAATAAAGAGAAGAGATGCCCAAGTCATGAGATATATTTGATGGTGTACACTAATCAGACGAATGTCGAGCAAGGATGAAAGCGATTCTTGTGATGTAAAATTCCTCTAAGCTAGGTGATTGCCAAATTCCCGTTATAGTCGTATATCTATCGTCAGAAATTATGCACAAAATTTACATGAGAGTTGCAGAGCAATCAATTGTGTGACAAACATGAATTGTCAAGCTAAATATGTTGGCCTTATAAATTCAAAATGTGCAAATGATCGAGATTTTCTTATTGGTTATATTTAATATTGGTATTTAGATATTTTAATTGTGGAGTTTTTACAAGGTGGAATTTGGATCTTTTAGTTATGTGAGATTATTGATATGAGTTGTTTAAAAAAACAATTTAAACATTTTACAAATGTGGGGGGAAATCAATGAGTTGGTATTAGAGAATGAAAAAGAGGAGCAGCAAGGTTGTTTGAAGGCTAAAAGGAGGACCAAGTTGAGGTGGCAAGGCTATCAAGTGGTCAAGTGAGACTGTAAAGGAAGGCTTCACTAATGTCAATTTGAGTTGAACCATGGTGTATCAGGAGAAGGATACCGATACCCTGTAAGGGGGTGGTTTGCATTTGGGATGACAAAGTGGAGCCAAGGGCCTCATTCCATTGGTGCAAGAGGTGCATGCAAACCAAGTGATCAGTAGGGTGTGGTCATCAAAAGTGAAGTGGTGTGGACAAATTGGACTTGTTTATTGGGGAAGTGCTATAGAGTGAAATGTAGCCAGTGTGGATTAGTGATCTAGAGGTCAATGCAATGATAAAGAAGGATGATATATGTGGTCAACTTCCAAGGTGGTAGTTGTTTTGGCTAATGTTGTGGGTTTAAATGTTTCCAAAGTGGTAGTATGGGATGTCGACATCTAGAGATCCCTTGGAGGGTGGTATAGGACCCCTTCATTGCACATGTATGTTGTGGCAATGCTAAGTGGAGCGAAAGGGGAAATCTTGCACATAAGGAGGCTCAATAGTTCATGTGAAGCGAAGAAGATGACGTGTGAGTCAGTGTTGAACTAGGTTTAGTACTGGGCTTTGGGTATGCCAATGAAGTTGGATACCAAGTTGATGCAAGTGAGTTCCAATTGAGTGGACTAAGTGTGATGTACCAACCAAGTAGGATTTTGGTGCATCAACGTAGGAGGTTGTAGATGCCACCTCAAATGGAGCCCATATGTGCACAGCAAACTCTTGTTGAATTCGACCTAAGTGAAGTATCGGAGAGAGACATGGTCACAGTCTGGAGGGGGTGCGGTGTCACCTTGGAAGTCAAGATGTTGGCAGGGCCACAAAAAGGATGAGAAGTCTTAGCATTGTCAAGGTTACAAAGGTCAAGTACTTGGAGTAGCATAGTGTAGAGGCATGTGTAAGACCAATGTAGGTATTTGGAATGGGGAACTTGTGTGGGACACAATGTTCAAGGTGTAGGATCATGTTTGGGACTTTCGATCCAAGGAAAAATTGAAAGTGGCAAGTTAGGCTCAGAGTTTGGAATTGTGATGTGGGAAAAAAGGGGTCCAGGGCCTAAATCACACTTTCTCCTACATTACATAAGAGAGAACCAACATTGATCACACATGATTAAAAGATCTACTATAGATGCAATTAAAGATATGAACTAGCTTGTATCACCATTCATAAATCCCCTTAACATTAAAAATGAGCATGAAACTTGGAGAGTATTAGCATGATACTTAAATAAATATGTTTTATCATTTAAATTTCACTAAGAAATTGTATAAGTTGTAATGATATTTGTGGCAATGATGAAATATTTGCATAAAACAAAATGAGAACTACATTAGACTTTTTCATTTCAATACCACATGAATCTAGATTCACCACATATTCAAGCATGTTTATGAATTTATAAATTAGAAATAATCCACACGCATCAACAAAGATCCCATTGTAAAATATTTATATTAACTTATGGTTTTGCAACACTAAAAAATTTCTAATACATATGCTAACAAATGTGACATGATAAATCATGAGGCACGCTATCATAAATCCATGAACTACATGGAATAAAGAAAATAAATCCTCTTGACTACACATTCTCCAATTTCATGACTAGAATGAATACATCAACCCAAGGCTAGGCTTACAACAATTGATCTCCTAGAACTATTTACAAGAAAACTATGTACATGAAATGGCTTAGAGACTGGCCCTTGTTACATTTTTTCATGTATATGGAGCATTACATCTTTTTCCAGCAATATGGCATAGACACACATACAATTTGCAATTTGTATATAAAATCACCTTGAATCTAAAATTAGGACACATTTATAGGAAACGAAGTTACATGCATGAAGAAGGAGATATACCTTAGAGTAGTTTTCAAGGTAGTTGAGAGTAGAGGAAAGAAAATTCTTTATTTAAGCAATTTTTGAGTAATTTAATACTACTTTATTTTATATATAGGGTGAGGTACAAGGGATGGATCAGGAACATTGGTTGCTATGATAGGTGGTGGAAAATTAAAAGATTATTTTCTTCCCAACCTTTGACGTGTGTGCCCACTAAGTTATAATCATGTGAATCTAAGGCAAAATGGGTGTAAGGTACAAGAGATGCATGAGTCATGTTGATAGAATTAGGGTCAAACTATATATCATGATAGATCA